>VZTN01024622.1:719-10747 GCA_013400515.1 Erpornis zantholeuca | reverse complement strand
AAAAAAAAAAAAAAAGAGCCCTCACAGGACTTGAAGGAACCGGAGCGGGTGGCCAAGCCAACAGCCCGGGGTCGGTGCCAAGCACCAGCTCTCTCCTCCCAGTCGGCCACGGTCAGATGATGTGCGAGGCGAGCCGGGAGGCTCCTAGTCTGGCAGGCAGCCTGCTCTGCTGCAGAGGCTCCACTGCTGTCATCTTGGCATTAACCCCTGATAACCTTGTCCTTTCCAGGACAGGACCATGGTTTTTAGGTAAGCAAGGCGCAGGGGGTCATGTCTCCCAGCAAGGCTGGGAAGGAAAGGGTGCAACGCTCTGCAATGCTCAAAGCAAATTAAAAAATATTAAAACGACGTAAGCTCAAAAATAAACCAAAAATAAGTGACTTAAAGAAAAAAAAAAATTCCCAAGCAATTGTTTATCCCTGGGACAAATATACAATCCTAGTTCCACAGGAAGATGTCTCAATTTCAGATTATAATAGGATGCCAATTTGTAAATAAAGGCATTTCACAGGAGGTTATAAACTCCGTAGGGGAGGGAGGTGGAAGTAGGGGGAACGGGAAAACACAGGCAGGGCTCTGGTGGAGAAACAGCACAGGATCCTGTTTACATGGGTGGGGGGGAGAGCAATGGGGAGCCGCTTCGGGGGGCAAATATCTCCGGATTTGGACAAGGTGCTTCTTCCCCGCCGAGCAGATACCAGCGGGGATCAGAGGCATAGTGAAACATTCCTGGCCTGTCCGCAATTTTGGAATGAAATGTCAATCAGCCAAGAGGTCCCATAAACCAGACAAGGTCCCACAGCAAAGAGAGCTGGAGTAGGGAATGATGCTACTATTTTTCCAGCCTGGGGAAGTCTTTTCCCCGTGTTTTTGGTGTGGAGTTGGGACGGAGAAACTGAGTCTGTGCCTACTGCAGAAGAGCCTTGTGGGTTTCCCAGCCTTAAGGCTTGCAGAACCTTGGTCCAGCACCCACCAAGTATCATCACTCAACATCCACTGGCTCTTGGAGACCCTGAGGTGCTTCCAGAGTTTGGGCAAATCAACAGGATTGGGCCAAAATCTGGAGCTCTCAGGTTTGGTACTATAGGAACAACCTCTACAAAAAAGCAGTGGAGGTGACACAAGCCAGCTCAACTTTCTTTCCCTCTCTAGGGAAAAGCTATGGGTTTCTTGAGATCTTTGCTTTGCCAGCAGATCCAGCATTATTCACCTGTCCTGCTGGAGAGCCACCTCCTCACCCACCACGGACACCACAACCTTCCAGCAGCCAAGAGCCACCAGTCCCACACCATGCATGGGTCAGGACAGAGGTGTCCAGGGCTGGTGGATCACATTCCATGGAGACCCAGCACCAACACCACCAAACACCACCAGCTCACTTCTACCCTTGGAGCAGAGCTTCCCCATGGCTCGTAGAGGAATTTGACTCCCACCAATCCAATGCCACCAGACCACAGGCCAGCCACCTCCAAGCTCTCCAAGCATGGCTTTGCTTGTTTGAAAGAAGTCATAACCAAACACATCAGCTGAGAACAAGTCAGCTCAAAATACAGGAAAACCACCCTCTGTCTCCTATTTACGGGAATTATTTTTATCTCCAATGGGATATTTTTTGCTCTTTAACCACACTGAGGACAGAAAGGATCTGGCTACTAACACCTGAGCACAACCACGTCAGTAGCAGAAAACATGAGCGAGGAGTCCTGACCTACCCACAAGCTGACCACTGATAAAAATAAAGATGATATAAGAAAATAAATAAAGGCAAGAATAGAGAATCCAGAGCCAGTGCCTTGGGAAAAGCAAGGAGTACGTCAGGTAGAAAACGGGATGGCTGTGGGATTCAGAGCAGAGGTGGGATGAGAAGAGGACGCCAGCATGGTGTGAAGGACTACCCAGGATTGCATTCCTGGGTCAGGAAGGAGAACAGAAAGCAGAGGGAGGGCGGGAGGGAGGGAGGGAAAGAGCAGCTCAGATTAGTTATAGCAAGGGGGAAACACTCCCCGTACGTCCCCCCGGCCACACCGCTCCCCCCGCCACACATCCTCCAGAGCCTCTGGTATCCATCAACACAACTGCCTGCAGCCCCAGTAAGAGACAGAGCCCAGCAGTGGCTGATCTGAGACTCCTCCTCATCAAAGGCTTCTCATGGAGAGCTACAAGGACGCTCGCTTTGAGCCCCTTCAGGGCTCCCCTTGACACCATCCTCTCAACCCCTCCACTCATTCCTCTGCCAGAGTGGCCATGAACCCCAGCCTGACCCCATCCCCAAATTCTCCATGCTGAGAGTGATCTTCCTTGCCAAATCTTGCTTTTTGAGACATCACAGCAGATCTACTGACCTTGATCACCAGCATCCACCACCCACGACTGATGACCAATGGCTGCAGTGCCGCAGGAACCCACCACCACCACCAACCCCCTGGGATGTCTTTTTCCTCACACACCCACTCCAGTTTCCAAATTACCAAAATAATTACCTTTCTATTTTTTTTTCCATTTCTTAAGCCGTCCTCTCATCAAGGAGCCGCAAATCCAACATGTACAGGTGTGGAGGAGATGAGGGATGCTCTATTCTCCACCCAGCATCACCCATCCCCACCTGCCCAAACACAGATAAGACCAAGCCAAAGCACTGGCCATGTACCCTGCCAATAACTCATTAAAGCCCTCTTCAAACACACTCTTCTGCTAACTAAAATATGCAGAAGGGGGTAGGAAAAAAAAGGAGGAGAAAGTGAGCTTTGGAGAATCGCTCCAAAGTGCGTTTATTTTCCTTTCTTGACTGGGTCTCTCCAGTTGGGAATTTTCAGAGCTGCACTTCTGCGCACGGAAGGGAGATGCCAGTAAATCAGAGCAAATTCAAAACAAATGCTCTTTCATGTGGAGGCATTCGGCTTTGTTTCAGGGCTTGGGTAGCTAACCGTATTCCTTCATGAGTCAACTCTCCTATCAGCTCCTCATTAAATTAAATGGCTACAATTACATTTGGGGAGGAAAAAAGAGCGGTTAATGATCGTAAAAGGTTCTGTTTCCAGGCTTGGGGAGGGGGGGGATCCTTTGATAAGAGCGACAAAAAAAAAAAGTCAAATCCAATGAAATAGTAAAATAGAATAAAGTAAGTTAAAAATGTATTTTCAGGTGGAAATGTGCTTTCATTTGGGGAAGAAGCTCAATTAAGGAGCTGGGGGTCCCCTTCCCGCGGCCCTTTGGGAGGCACCAGGAACGAGCCATGTTATTTCCTGCAGCTCAAGCCCCCACCTCCCGCCTTCCCTTCGGGAGCAGAGCTGCCAGACAAGATGTTATCAATAGGCTGAACCTTACAGAAAGCCCTCTTTTAAAAGCAAGTACTTCCTCTGCTTATTTCATGTGGTATCCTGTGGAACTGAACTCTCTCCTCCCCTCTGCAACGGGTGTATTTCAGGAGGAAAAAAGAAAAAAAAAAAAAAAGGGAAAAGAAAAAAGATCTAACAACATCCTTATTGTGTTGTTTTTCTTCTTGTCTTTTTTCTTTCTACAGTCTCTTTTTTTTAATTCCCTGAAGCTATAGGCTCCAATCGTAAAAAAAATAAAAAAACCCAAAGCTGCCTTAAGAAAAAAACCCTTAAACGGCAACAAGTTTCCCTGTTCCCTCTCCCCCCTTCATTTGATTAATTCTCATTAGGGCCTTTGAACAAACAATATGCTCCCCTCTCAAATAACAGACAGGGTATATATTACACCCAAAGAAAAACAAACAAGGCTCACTTAAAGACATCACATCCACACCAAACGCAATTCCTGGAGAGAGGCAGGGGCAGATGCATGTGCGCGTGCAGCCACCGCCGACCTAATTCTGAATGCCAGTTTCAAGGTGATGAATAAATCATAAATCAAGGAGACATCCCCACAAAGGCAAGCACCTTCAAACATCAGCCAGTACCGGCAGGTACGTGGTTTCAGACACTTTAATCCTGGTAGAGACACTGAGGTGGCCAGTCTGGGGCGGGAAGTGAGGTGCTGGAGACATCACACCTTGGAAATGGGGTTGGGAGTTGGACTAGATGACCTTCAAAGGTCCTTTCCAACCCAAACCGCTCTGTGTCTCTATCCAAACCCCAAGAGGGGTGGAGAAACCAACTTACAAGCCTCCATCCTGGAACAGCAACTGGAGGCTGAGAGAGAGGAGGAAAACAATGGAAATCATAGAATACCTCAGGTTGGAAGGGATACAAAAGGATCATCAACTCTCTCTGCAACATCCTCTACAAAAAAACAGGCCACCTTTCCTCCTTGGGCACCTTGAGCCTTGTGCATTGGATGTGGGATGCTGGCGACTTTACCAGGGCTCTCATCCCAGAGACCAGAGATGCCCCCACCACCAAGTCAAGGAGACCTCAACACCAAATCCTTCTCTAAGGTATAACTGCACCTGCTCCCATAATCCACACCTCCAAATGCATGGTCAACTACCACTGCTTCACCTTCCTCTGCCTCAGTCCTTTCGCCTCTTCCTGCCTCAGCCCAAAAACGAGTAGAGCATGAGGCCGGGATTCAAAGGAAATACAGGTTTTCGGGAATGGAGAACCTCGTCTGGGATTCCAACAGATCCTCTGCACAAGAAATTTCAGTACCTCTGCACGGCTGGTACTGAAAGGAAACCCAGCTCCCCCCTTTAAACACGCCCTTCTCGGTGATGTGCATTCCCAAAACTCCCCAGCATCACTCCAATTTTTGTCAGGACCCTCAGCCAACGTGACCCGCACCCAAGATCAAGGGCAACAAGAGATCTCTTACCTGAGAGCCCCCCAGGGGCTAGACAATTAGTTCCCCCTGTTTCAGTGGAGGAAGGCACAGAGTCTGGACAATCTGCTGGAGCAGAGGGAGAAAAAAAAAAAAAAAGTCAGTATATAGGTGATTCTTTGCAGGCTCCCAGCATCGCCCCAAGCAGAACACACATTCCAAAGGGCTTAGCAGGAAGCGATTACTAATTGTCCGTGCAGAGACGGTAGTTCATCAAGAAGCATCCACCCTAACTCGTTGTCTCAGTCAAGGCTGCGCTTCATCACCAGCCAGCGCTGATTATAGACCAGCAGAAATTACAGGCTGGCTGCCACCTCTCTGGACAAGTCACTGGCTAAGGAGATCAAGGTTGTCGCCATTCTGATGCAAGCGAGCTTCCAAAAATTCTTAAATCATGGCTTTATGCACCCAATTTAGTCAACACCTGTAACTCACCGAAAGGGAAATGTCTCATTGCTGCCCTTTGGCAGCAAACAGGCTGAGTTTGAGGTGCCCCACACAATTTTTGTCACCACCAGCTGCTGGCAGATCTTATTGCCACCTCCTGGGCAATTGGACCTACTCCTCCGTGCACCACCCAAGGGCAGGGTAAGACTGGCTGCCCCGTTAGAGGTTTCTCCCAGTCCGTGCAGGTGCTGGAGCTCGAGGTTTGGAGCTCTATTCTAAGCCTGCTCCTCCAGGTGACTAAAGTCAGAAGCCAACACCGATCTCCTGGCCCTGTGGACCAACTCCAGCTTTGTGGTCACTACCATGTGGGACTGCAAGCTGAAAAACAAGGCTGAGAAGACCTGTGAAGTTCATGAAAACTTGTGATCCTCTGGTACTTTGGGTTTCACCAAATTTGGGCTCCCTATGGCATCGTTTCACTCACAACTCTATCTCAAAGCGAGGGCCACCACCTGGAGAGCCAAGATGATTTTCTCCCTACTGATAAAGCAGTTCTTCCAGATCCCACCCCTGAAATACCAGTGAATAAGAAATTCCTGTCTGCCTAACCTCATTTTATCACAGTAAAGTAAAAGCCCTAACAGGAATATACAGTTTAACAGGATATACTTAATCAAACTGAAAACAATAGGGGAGACAGGAAATAAACTTACTTGTGAAATACTGTATATGATACGCTCTCTAAATGCCTTGTCGTGCTTTCTATGCTTTAAAGAAAGAGGGCTTTTACTTTTTTTAACCCTTTCCAGTCCAGAGAGAATATTCCCCAGCTATTCCCCTGCAATAGCTTCAACT
Source organism: Erpornis zantholeuca (assembly GCA_013400515.1). Taxonomy (NCBI): domain Eukaryota; kingdom Metazoa; phylum Chordata; class Aves; order Passeriformes; family Timaliidae; genus Erpornis; species Erpornis zantholeuca. The sequence goes on along the minus strand of VZTN01024622.1, from coordinate 4,723 downwards.
TCTTGAGCTACAGATGCTTTCTGAACACAGGCTAGACCACTCTGCCCTGCCCTGGGCTCCCTGTGCCCACAGCTACAGCTCCCTGAGGAATTCCTGTGGATAAGGGATGTAATTGGTCCCTTCCACATTGTCTTGCCATAGGGATCATACATGACCAGGTTCTCCGTTACTGCATCAGGCAGGAGAGAATCTTATCCAAACTTCAAATACATAACCCTAGCAATGGGGGGATGTGCTTCCACACTTCTTCCTCAGCTCTCTTCCCATGTCCCATTGTCCAACAAGACAGTCCCTCTCATCCATGAATCACCCCCCGAAGTCTCTTTACAAAACGCAGAGCTGGTGCAGCTCAACTCTAGACCAACCATGACAGTCAGGTGTGGAATAAACCCAAAGGCAGAACCCTCATGGGGTCTCTACCCTGTGTGTGGCTGGATTCATTGCTGCACTCTTCCTACCACCCGCAGAGCTGCCCAGGGCCCTTGTTAGCAGGGGGCACTGGGGCTCATTCTGCCTTCAGCACCACAGAGGTCACAGGATCAGACGTTTGTCCAAGCCTGGTGCACATCAATCTCCTCCCAACGCTGCCTTCCCACACCATAAAACCATTGCGGAGACACACAATTATTCCTTGTGGCCACCAGCCCAACCTTGCAAGGTGTCAAATAGCTCCTGGGAGCTGACAAACTTCCAGCTCCCCTGAAAGCTGACGCCACAGGAGGGCATTCAACCCCACAGCGACATCTCAGAGAGCTATCTGCACTCTCACACTCCAGCACCACCAAGACTAGTCACGCAGGAGCACAGTGGAGCCACTTGCAGCCCCTTGTCCCACTTAAAGCTGCATCAAAAATCTCCCTGAAGTATCTGAGGGCACTAGAATCCACCTCACTTTCAGGACAGCTGCAAGAGGCAGCTCCAGCAGGGACAGCAGGAATGCTGAGTGCCCACACACCTCCATCATCCATCCTTGCCAACGTCCTGTGTGAGGAAGAGGGAAAGGGACTTGATTGAAGTCCTCCCCATCCCTGGAAGTGTTCAAGGTCAGGCTGGAGGCAGCTTGGAGCAACCTGGTCTGGTGGCCCAAGGCAGGGGTTTGGGATGGGATGAGTTCTAAGGTCGTTCCAACTCAAGCCACTCTGGGATTCTATGAATGAGCAAGCCAGCCTGACCCACAGCCTTCCCTCAGGTAACTCAGCCATCAAGGCCAGATCTTTCTGTTCTACAGCAAGTACACAAATACCAGATCTATCCTACCAACGCAGCCTGACACAACATTTCACTGCCTGTTACAGACTCTCAGCTCCCTGTCCCTCCCTGCTTTTCTCCACCCTTCAATACAGCCTGTCTCTGCCTCCATCATCTCCAGAAAAAACAATTTACTCCCCACGGTAAGGGTTGTAAACTGCAAAAGAGAGATTTAGACAAGATTGAAGGGAGAAGTTGTTAATGATGAGGGTGGTGAGGCACTGGCACAGGTTGCCCACAGAGAGATGGCAGATCCCCCACCCCAGAAACATTCAAGGGCAGGCTGGATGGGACTTGGAGCCACCTGGTCTAGTTGAAGATGTTCCTGCTCATTGCAGAAGGGTTGGACTAAAGGGTCTTCAATGTTCCTTCCAACACAAACCATTTTTTGATCCTCTGATCTGTTGACCTCTGCCAGACCCCACACCCATCCAGGTTTATTACCTGCCTGTCTATCCATATAAAGCACTTACAAGACATGGCACTAAACATTTAAAAAACTTTTACCACCACCATCATGCTTCATGGAAAAGCAGAAGTTTCCTGCCAGATGCACTGGATTCCCAGCTCCACTGGCACAGCCTAAACATAGGGACTGTTCCCACCCAAGGTCCCAGGTGAGAAGATAGATGACCGATGCGCATCAGCCAGGGAAAAAATGCTTCACACCTTCCCATAGTCCTCAACATGGGGCTGGGGACCTGCCACAGGAGATGGCACCGAGGCTGGGACGGGAAACCCTCGGTCCCTCTGCAGAGGAAATGCTGAGAAACCCTGAGCTTGCAAAACCCACCTGCCACCACAGACTTCCAGGCTCCACTGGTGCCTGTCACAGCCCCGTCAGTCAGAGCTCAGCTGCCAAGTGGATTTTTCTTTCAAAAAGGAAAAAAAAGGAGGACTTTTTGGTGAGTAACCCAGTTGTTTCTGTGCTTCCGATGGGCAGCGTTAATCACTTCCTATTGGCCAATAGGAATAACTTTTCCTTTCGAAATGGCACATTCATGTTCTGCGGCTTTTCTGTTTACACACATTTTGCTACCTTATGTCAACACTTGCTAATGAATAAATATATCATTCGGCTAACTGAAAATGAGATCCTGGCAGAGGCAGATTGGATGTTTAAATCCTGTTTAAATAGATTTTATCCTAACATCTTTACAGGAAACCAAAACCAAGCTTTAACCCTTCTCTCCAGCAGCTCCAAACCCCTTTGCATCCCATGCCAGGATCATCAGTGGGTGGAAAGAAAAGCCATGCAGGCAAAAATAGGAACTTTGGGGGGAGCACTGCAGAGATGCCGTCAAAATTATGCAAAACCCACAAAACTTCATGACCCAGCAGACCCTCAGAGTCTATTACAGAACAACCCTTCTGCATCCCAGCACATGCTCGGGATGATGAACCTACTACCAGTGTCCCTCTTTCATTCATGAGCCCTTATCTCTTGTATTTTCACACCAAGGCAAGATAGTTCATGCTTTGCAACCCAATTGTTTGTTAAACAGCTTTGTTTACTTCCGCAAGGCAAAAAAAGACTTATTAGTGTCCCCAAAGAGTTTGCAGGGGGTGAAAAAAACAGTCCAGCCTCCAAGGGAGCAGCGAGCAGGATGAGACCTCACCACAGCACCAGAGCAGCCTCAGGCTTGGGATCTCTTTTAGCCCTGAGACACTGAAGAGAGGTGATTTTACAGACACTGTTCCTTTGGCCAAAAAAATCCCAACCAAACAACCTGATGCTGGTCTCCAGGAATATCCTTCTACCTTTGCCTCCCCGCAGTGCCGTGCCTCCCCTGCCTGCCCCGACCGCGGGACGCGACCACAGAGACCACCGCGCTCCAGCCAGCACTCCAGAGCCACTAATCCTCAGGAAGCCAGGAGCTGCTCCTCCCGAGCTCCCCCCGTTTCCGATCCTCCCCACCTCTCCTCCTTCTCCCAGCCTCATTTATCTCACACCCGGCAAGCTCGCTGCCAACCAAGAGTTTATGCAGACAACCGCAAAAGAGCTGGTGCCAGCCTCAAATGGGCTTCTCCCCTGGCACCCGCCGCAACACCCTGACATTCAATTACAAGCAACAGGCATGCATAGTGGTGCTAAGAAATTTAAATTTAAAAAGTCAGGGAAAAAAAACTTTTCAACCTCTTTTGCCATTTGTTTGGGGTTTTTTTTTTTCCAACCTGATGAGGTAGGACTAGGCCCCAATAAGACTCAGAGATATTTGTAACCAGTCCATCTATCAAGGTTAATTGGGATTCCCAGGCATCAGGGAGATGCTGTGCTGGATCCCAACCTAAAGCCCTAAAAGTTCACCCAGGGGTGCGAGATCACTGCTATTTCCTACTGGATCCTATGGTTTTCTTGGCTGACTCAAGCAGCACAGGCCTGAGCTGCACTGCAATCCCTTCTGAAGTTTCCTGCCACAGTTTTAAAATCCTACTTTGTACACAAGGTGGCTTAGATAAATTATATGTTAATTCTTACAGGGGTAGCAGCAGGCACAGAAGCACACCAGCAACCCAAAAGCAAAATGCATGACAAAGGCAGGAGACTGCTTTCCCTGATAAAGGGGCTGTTTTCCCATTTTTATCTCTTACCCTGCACAGAAAAAAGTCCACTTACCAGTTGGTTTGAGAAAATCCATTGGATATCTGGAGTAGGGCGGAGGGGGAGACTCTGGAATTAGAGAAGTACAGAGAAAATAAAGGCAGAGCCATGAGAAAGAAAAAAAAAAAAAAAGATAGGAACTTATGATAACAGT
>VZTN01024621.1:220527-234439 GCA_013400515.1 Erpornis zantholeuca | reverse complement strand
ATTTTATGCTTATTCTTCCAGTGGTAATACCAAGTTAAAAAAAAATCCAGTTTTCAATGTGAAGTTGTTTCATTCTGAGCAAGGTGACAAGGGATTAAACACACACAGTTTCAGTATGCTACACTGATTTGTGATGTCTAATAAAGTCAATGGGGAGAAGTGGGCATCTAAAAAGAATGATTAATTTGATCCATTTTCAGTGTCCAGAGAGGATGAGGTGAGCTGTGTCCTAGCCTGACTGCTCCCAAACTGACAGCAAAGTGAGCCTAAGGCATCTAACACCAGCATATGATCTGGAGTTTAATATTTTTCCTTTTCATGTACTAAACACCTGAGAGAAAGAAATGTTTCACATCTTTGATGATTCTCCCAATAGCCATAAGTAACAGCAGCGTCTAGGGGAGCACTGAAAAAAACCAGACTTCCTTTAGAATTATAAAAATCCATGGAAGGTAAATCACAGGATCACAGAAAGGTTTTGGTTGGAAGGGATTTTAAAGACCATTTATTTTCATCCCCTGCCATGGGCAGGGACACCTTCTACTATCCCAGGTTGCTCCAAGCCCTGTCCAGCCTGGACCTCAACACTTCCAGGGATGGGACATTCAACTTCTCTGGGCAACCTGTGCCAGTGCCTGACCACCCTCACAGTAAAGAATCTGACCTTAAAATTATTAACAAAGCAAATAAATAATAAAATAATAATAACAATGACATGGAAGACAAAATGACATGAGTGGAATGCAAGTGTCAGTGAGTTTTCCTCGAAATATTGCTCCTCAAGAAAATTATCTAAGAATTTTGTAGATAGGTATAGGCTTCAGGGCATCATCACACGAAAATGGCTGTGGAAATAGTCAAGTCAGCTCAGAAAAGGAGGAGCCCACTCGAATCTCAAACTGCATTGTAACAGTTTGCAGAATTCTGTTGCCAACTCCATGGGGAACCTCTGAGCTGCTGACAAATTTTAGGGTATACACACAGATTTCTAAATATGGATTAATATGTTTAACTTTAAGGATGGTTTTATTGTCATCCTGTGTTTTAGGTCCCAGCAGGATGATGATATAGTATTGACTTCCTTTCCACAACCAACAGAATAAAGTCTTTTTTTTTATCATTTATGTGAAGAATTGATTAAAGAGTGATCTGTAAATATTTTCTCTCATTAATGCTAATTTCCCAATATGATTATTCACTATAATAGTTTTAAAGTGGCAGCCAGAAAATGAAAGAGAACACATTGTTATATCTTTTCAAGAAAATATTTCTCACTGTTGTCTGATATTGAAACAACTGAAATTACCAATTTTCAAAAGCTGCAGCTGTGTTCCAAGGTGACACCAAATCTCAAAAGTGTGATGGCAAAGATCTGTCCCACATCAGTTTGTCTCTGAGGCAAATGCTGGCCTTCCAGAAGCTTTGAAGCACTTCTAAATAGCCATATGAATAATCATTGTAGTCCACCTGGCCACTGTCACCAAAAATTACTGGAAACCAGAAACCCAGGGATGGGCTACAAGACAAGGTAGACACTTTCCTTGATGAATCCAACTCTGTAAGAAACTTAGAAATGTCAGTTTCTGAAATTCTTTGAGCTAGGTATTTGTATTTAATAGACAGATTTGTTTTTGCATTTGTGAAGCCCAGTCTCCCCTTGGGGTGGTATTAACCTGTAGCACCCAGAGCATCCCATTAAATTTAAATGCCAAAAAATGGCATTTTAAATATGTGTTGTGCAAAGATGAAATCACTCTTGTTTCTTTGAAAGCCACCCTCTGTCAGCCTCTTTTGACACCCATAATTCCTGCATTACAAGATCCAGCAGAAGCCTTCCCACCTTGGCTTCTTCATGTCACAGCTTTACAGACCTCTGTACTAGTTTCCCTCAACTGGAATTTTTCAGGCTGGAGATTCCAATGTGTCTCAGTCACTCCACATGTAGAACCCATTTTTCTCCTTCCTGTCTGACCACTGTTCTCTGACCACCTGTTACTGAAAACAACTAGATTTTGGGACATGGACCTAATGCTGATAGCCCAGCACGACAGTTCCTGGGGTTCTTTCTAGCCAAGTCAAGCTGTGCTAATCTACCCCTGACAGCTGACAGGATTTTCGTTGCAGATATTTTCAGTTTAGGGACTGTTATTACACTCACTGGGAAAGTGCTTTGCAGATAAGTATGCCCCTGAATCAGAGCTGTCTCCCTAAAATTTCATTAATTTGTTTCACTTCAATAAGAGAAGCTGAGAAAGAAAAAGGAAACAAACCTTACAAAGTAAAATTGAAATCACCTAGTTGGTTATAGCCTCATCTGTATAACTGGGACAGTGAGAGACTGAATTGTTTCTTTCCACACACAAGATATGTGCTCTTTCTTGAGTTTTGAGTCCATACCAGATTAAAAAAAAAATTGTTTCCTCAAGGTTTTTGGTTCTTTCTTGCTTGGCTAAAGAGAAAAGGTTACATCTCAGCCAAAATATTATCATAGCTCAGTTTGACTGCTAAGAATTAGTAGCAGAGAAGCTTGTTCTGGTATAGATGCACTATCATTCTGTACTCTGGCAGATGGTTAGAGAGCAAACCAGTAAATGTAGAGATAAAAGAGTGATTAATTTTGGCTCTGAAGGTGCAACACTGGAGGAGATCATAAAACAGAAAGGTTTACACGGGAGTGAGGAGTTATCTTTATGGCCCTTTGCCTTTCTTCATTATTACAAAGTCCACACAAACTTATGGGGCACAAATAATAGATTCGGAGGTGCTGGAAGGGACTTCTGGAAGCCTTTAATCCAAACCACCTCCCAAAGCACAACCTCTCAAAGCACCTCTCATCAATTAGATGAGGTTCCTCAGCACATTGCACAGTCATGCTTTGAACACCCCCAAAAAAAGATTTCACCTGGACAACCTGCTAAAGTGCTTGACCACCCTCATCAGCATCTGGATTTTTTTTCCAAATATGTAGCCAAAATTTCCCACCACTGGCTTGCACCAGTGACTCCAGCTCCCCTACACTCAGTTGCTGCAGTAAGATCCAGCTTATTCTTCTCTTAAAGTGAAATGTCCACAAATGTTGCTGTTTGGCCTTTGGATAGGTCATTGCCACAAAAGAAAAGTCCATTTTCAGAGGCATCAGAAGGCAAAGATCTTTTATTTATGTAAAGGTAAAAGCAAAAGCAAAAAGCAAAGAGCAAAGAGGCCTCTCTCTCGAGATGCACGCAGTGAGTGTGTGAACATCCTTGTGAGAAAACAGTGCAAGGTACAGTTTCCATTGGTTAAAGGAACAACACTCTTTTCAAAACATCAGTAACAAGTAAAGCATGTTTATATCTTTCTGCCTGGGAAAATTATCCACAGGCTCTCTCTGACCTTGACGCTGCAAGAATCTCTCACAGGCACAGAAATGCCTGAAAAATCCTTCATGGGCAGAAAGTCATTTCCATGGCCAACCTTCTCCCTGTGTCTCACAAGTTCTGTCCCCCCTGATCATCTCCTGCTCACACAGCTCAGAGTGACACTGATCACCTTCACTGCACAGGAACACCAGCGATTCCTGCTCATCCTCCTGGACGTCAGAATTCCCAGCTATTTTTTGGCAAAGCTGCATCCTGTTCACTCAGCACCACCCCCCACCCCATCCTGACAAATAAAGAGATTGAGACAGTCTGCTCCTACAAGCAGATATTTTTCTCCATAAACTGTAGAGGCGATCTAGAAGGATTAGTTCATGTGTAGTTATTGATACTGAAAATACCCAAACTTGAAAATTCCTGCACTTGTTTGTCAATAAGTGTCATTCTGCAGATGCTAATAATGTTAGAGTTATGGAGAGATATCATAGAGAGACGTCAAGGGGCAAGAAGAAATAAAAACATAAGGAAAGATTGGCCTCCTTCTTGGGCTCTTGCTTAGATTTATCTATGAACATTAAATTGCTTCCTAGGAACTTAACACAGGGCTAAGATTCCAAGAAGAATAGATTATCTTGCCTGCTGTTTGACCATTTTATGCCAGGCTTGTAAATAAAACAAATTACACTTCAAATACATATAAATTCCTTACCGGGGATTTCTTTCTTATTCCTCTTAGAAAACAAACATGTTTATGTGACACCAACATTAAACTAAACAGTGAAATAGGGAGGTACAGTGAAGCAATATTTTAATTTCCTTTTAACTTCAGCTTCCCCTCCCCATTTTCCTGCATTTATTGCAAACTTCTTTCTTTTTTCCCAGTCCTTGGCTCTGAACCAAAGAGGAGTTCACAGAGGAAAGACAGCCCACTTCCTATTGAAAGCAGCTGGTTTAAGAACAGTCAGACAATTTGCTATCATAAACATCCACCCAACACTTCTCTGAAGTTCATTTTGTTTCATTCAAAATCACTCTATAATTTCACAGTGGTGTAGTGATAATGGCAGAACAATAGCCTTTTTAAATATTCAGCAGGTTCCTACCTAGTGAAAAACATCTTAAACATCAGTTAAAGAAATAGGCATATATTTTCTGTGAAAGATTTTTCCTCCATCTGTTCAGATGGTGCATTTTCCAACTAAACTATCACCAAGCTTGGTATCTTAGGGGGAAAAAATTGTATTAAAAAAAAAAAAAAAAGAAGTTTAAAAATAAAAGCATCACTTTGTGACTTACTGAACTGGGAAACAGATGATTCTCCTTAACACAGAAGAGCTATGTGGGATGTGTCAGCTTTGCAACACAGTGGTCACTTCAGTTTGGATTAAGACACTTCTTACTTCTTAATGTAGAATGAGAAGTAAGAGTGCTCACCCTTAGTCATGACGAAATTACAGACCATGGAAACTTTTACACGGCATTGTTAGCGCAGGATGGATAATAGGGACAGACAGAGAAGCAGAAAGAAGGTCTCAGAGGAGCTGTCACTGTCACAGACATGTTTGTAACAGCACTAGAGCCAGTCCTGGAGGGAGGGATGCAGAACAAGCTATTCATGCTAGGATGATGTGGGCCAGTCTGTAAGAATACTGCTCCAGAAAACACCCCAGCAGTGTCCCAGAAACACACCTGGAAGGGGCTGGGTATTTACCAGGCAGCTTTCCATCAGCTGAGTGGATGCAGTAGCACCCAGAAAAAGCAAGATTCAACAGCACAAAGTCCCTGGCTCACAAATGTAACTAAACTCTGCATTGGAGTGGTTTAGCAGCAGCAGGACTTCAATCTCCAACAAAAACATTTGGAACTTTGGTGCTCAAAATTACGTTAGTTATCCAAAACCCTTTCTATAAGTAGCAAAATAAAAAGAAAAAAAGAAAGAGAGAAAGAGAGAAGGAAGGAAGGAAGGAAAGAAAGAAAGAAAGAAAGAAAGAAAGAAAGAAAGAAAGAAAGAAAGAAAGAAAGAAAGAAAGAAAGAAAGAAAGAAAGAAAGAAAGAAAGATGTGGCAAATGTTTTGTCTTGTTTAAAGACAGGCATATAAGAGGAGTCAAACAATAAGCCTGCACATTGAGTCACCTCAGTTGGATTAAATGGGTCCAGCCCATTAAATATGTCTAGTTTGAGCAACCTGGGCTAGCAGAAGACGTCCCCTGTCCATGGTCGGGGGTTGAAATGAGATGAAACTTAAGGCCCCTTCCTGCTCAAACCATACCATTCCATGAAACTATGGTGGGCTGCAGGCTGTCCCTGAGCCAGCATTCCCCCGGGGCCAGGAAGGACAATGGGATCCTAGGTGCCAGCAGGTCAGGGAAGGGATCCTGCCCCTCTGCTCAGCCCTGGAGAGGCTCAGCTGGAGTGCTGTGTCCAGGCCTGGGCTCCTCGGGACAAGAGAGATTTGCAGCTCCTGGAGCAGGTCCAGAGGCTACACAGAGAATGAAGGCACTGGAACACCTCCCTGATGAGGAGAGGCTGAGGGAGCTGGGGCTGCTCAGCCTGGAGAGGAGCCCCAGCTGAGAGGGGGCCCCATCCCCGTCTGTCCCTGGCTGCAGGGAGGGCTCCCAGCAGGGCCCAGGCTCTGCTCCGGGGCCCAGCAATGGCACCAGAGCCACGGGCAGGAACTGATCCCAGGAATTTACCCTGGCCATGAGGAACAGCTTCTGTCCTGTGCAGTGACCCAGCACAGCACAGACTGTCCGGAGAGGGTGTGGAGTCTCCCTCCCTGGGGATATCCCAGATGTGTCTGGACACAATCCTGTGCCCTGTGCTCTGGGAGGGCCCTGCTGGGTCAGGGAGCTGGGGACAGATGACCCCACTGTGGTCCCTTCCAGCTTGACTTGTTCTGTGATACTGCAATTCTCATGAGTGCTCTTGGTCTGTATTTGCTTAGACTCTGAGAGGGAACTGTTTTTGAGGATAGATTCATGAGTCTTTTGAGAAAATGCGGGTTTCACCCATGGCTTGAACGACTGGATCAGCCAAACCTCCACAGGGAGGAAATTGTTCCTCCCTGTCCAGAAAAGCTGAGGGGATCCAACACTTTATTCCTTATATCTGGGCCTTTGTCACCCACCAAATTAAATTAATTTCTAGAGCTCTTCATAGGGACTTTAATTCACCCATAGGAAATTAGTTACATTTGGGCAGAATGCTGAGTATTCAGTGAAAGTACATCTTCAGAGCAGTAAGAATTGGTTGTGCTAACAGAAAAATATTCTTTCTGCACCTCAGCTGGTCCACCCAGGGCTGGCTGAGGTACCATGCTGTTATGTGCCTCTTTTGTTATGTGTCTCTGGGAACCTAATCTCATCAGATGTATCCCTAATGATGCCACCGGCAGTCTGTGCCTTGGCATCTGGATTCTTTTGAAGGCTTGGTACTAACTGTAGGTCTAAAATCAGGCACTAACTCAAAATAATTCTTTATTCTCAAATCTCCATTATTTTGAACAATTTTACTGAATTTTATTTCCTCTTTGTTGACTAAAGAAATAATTTATTTTTGAAAGAAGCTCCGAAATTACTTTGCTTTGTAGTTCATATCACTCTTTGCTGTTCCTTTAACCTTTGCATTTCTTTTCACTCCTTAAACCTCTCTTTGTCTTTCTGCCATGCCTCATACATATTACTTTCCTACCCTTGCCATTAAACCCCATCCTGAAACCCTCAAAGCTGAGCGGACAGCTTTAATTTCAATTTGCATTGATTTCCTTTTATAATAAAAAACCACCCACAAACACAGGCAAACTTTTGACTTGATTTAAAGCCAGCTTTCTGATGTGTCTCCAGCTTTGCCTTCTGACTTTTTGTCTGTGCAGATGTAAATTATTCAGTGACGGGTGTTGTAGACATGCCTCCTTTATTAACATCAGTGGGACTTGTGAGGCTGAAGGAAAATCTACCCTCCCCACAGGCATCTCATGTTGGAAATTTACACTTTATGACTGTGTAGAGGGACCATATATCACCCCACTCTTCATAACTGTTATTCATTCTCCGGAAGAGGAAAAAAGGAGGAAAAAAAAATGGAGGAAAAAAAGAGAAAAGAGAAAATAGAAAAAAAAGAGAAAAGAAAAAAGAGAAAAGAGAAAAGAGAAAAGAGAAAAGAGACAAGAGAAAAGAGAAAAGAGAAAAGAGAAAAGAGAAAAGAGAAAAGAGAAAAGAGAAAAAAAGAGAGGAGAGGAGAGGAGAGGAGAGGAGAGGAAAAAAAGAAAAGAAAAGAAAAGAAAAGAAAAGAAAAGAAAAGAAAAGAAAAGAAAAGAAAAGAAAAGAAAAGAAAAGAAAAGAAAAGAAAAGAAAAGAAAAGAAAAGAAAAGAAAAGAAAAGAAAAGAAAAGAAAAGAAAAAAAAGCTGTGATGTTCTTTTCAATGTAGAGATACTCTGCAATATTAAAAAAAGAAAAAGAACATAAAAATAAAAGATACTCTACTAGTTTACCTCTCAGTACTGTCCAAATATGAAAGGCAAGTAGGTTCCCAAAAACGGGTGTCATTTTTGATGCTGTAATTAATCACACATAGTTGCTTACAGTCTGTGTAGTACCTACAGGGTGATTTTGTAAAACATGATTCTCCCAGATATGATCCAGTTGGTACTTTGTAGCCTTTCCTAGATTTCGCTGCAGACTGGATTTTTAGTTAAGACGCTGACAGCCCACCACCAGTGCATGGTGTGATCCACAATGAAGCATTATTTGGCCCATGGGCAGAACAGTATCATCATTGTTGCAAAGCACAGAATAATAAGGCAGAGACATATACTAACAGTTTGGGATAGCCAGATTCATCTGATTCATTTTAATGAGCAACTAGGCCAGCAAAGCAAACCCAACCATCTGTGCTGCAAAGACACTGAATGCTGGATTTTTTTTTTCCCCCTTCATCGTCATATTGCTATATCAGCACATGTGCTAACTTCAAACCTTTTCCATAACACATGTGCTCCAACTGCAATCATTTGGATGCAATTTGGTTTATGCTTCCATTTCCCCCCTGTTGATACGAGCGGGGCGGTTGCTGTTGTCGTTGGAAATGCTTTGACATCTCTGTCTCCATTTCTTAATGTTCTTCTGTGTGACCTTGTCCAATCAAATCTAACAGGTACTGGCACGAGCGTTTGTGCCTTGATCCGCAAATATCCACAATTATGTGCTAGTTGTTTTGTGAGTGGCAATTGATGGTGCTTAAAAAACATGCATAAAGTTCCCAGCAAGGTAAACAAACAGGCAGTGACCTGGTGCAGGATGTGAAAGTGCAGGGAAAGGCATCTTACATGTTCTCCCCTTGAATATTAAACTACCCAGCTTGAATTAAAGCCAGACCTGCAAGCAAGTGCAAGGAAATAAAAAGATCCTGGGTGCATAGAAGAAACAAACAGCGGCCTGAGAGCTGGCAGCTCTCTCAGTAATTATTGGCTTTGATGGCTATTAAAAATTAAAAAAAACCTCATCTAATTTCCACCAATTTAGGCCTGGAGTTTATGCTCCTGTTCATCCCAGGCTTCCTTTGCAGCCACAAAGAGGGAGAGAAAAGGTCATTTCAGCATCACTGGGACAATGCCCTCCATTCAAGATTTGACTCAGCCTCTCCAGACTGTCTCCCTCTCCCTCTCCCATGGAAAGAGCACGGCATGGTGAAGCTCCTGTCTCATGCCTCACTTAAAACCTTTGTTTCTGCAAGGTGTGTGCAGAGGCATGAACAGCTCATCAGAAATGTAACTGCAGATGTGCTGCATCTAAGGGAGCAGATGCTTTGGTGGCAGCATGGGCAGTGGAGCCTTTGGAGCTGGACGCTCCCTGGCCACATCCCTGGGTCCTTCTACCTGATGGAAACCTTTACTAACAAAGCTCCCCTGCTTCAGGGGCATAAACCAGTGCCTGTGTGTGGCTTTTCACCCATCTGAGTGGATATATCAGCTCAACTGGCACTAGCTCTGGGAGTTCTCCAGTTGCTCGAGGCAGCCCTATTATTAAAATTACTCTTGGGTTAAAAGGAGGCACATGGAACAGTGCTGGATGCACTGATTCATGCTAATTGTGATAGCACCATTTCTCTCTGCCAAGCCAGGGGTGTTTGGGAGCTGATATTTGTTCCATTAGCAAGCAAGGATGTTACTGCACTGCCAGGTGAAGCATATTACAGGTGTCAAATGACCTGAGTGAATGGAAAACAGTGTCAATAGTTGACTAATTTTGATTATTAGCTTGTTCACTTGAAGGTGGCAGGATGAAAAGCCTTCATGAGGGAATTATGAAGGGTGGGGAAAAGAGGAAACCTAGACAATGGACAAAATATGGTCATGTTTAAAAATAATGGCAACATTATGTCTTTGTGCTCCTTCTGTGGTGAGAGGATTAGGCTGTAACATTCACATGGATATGGCAATGCTGTGTGAGAAGTTTTAGGCAACATCCATAATTTAGTGCAGGTTTCCAGAAGTCTCTCCACACTTATTCTGACATGAATTTTTCTGCTTACTTACTAACCTACTGCCTCGGTTTCCATCAGAAAAAGCAGACTGTTTTCTGTATTTGTTAAACACCAGCTGTGGTCTTAAATGCCTTCTACAGAACCTCTTTCTTAATTTCATTTTGCTCTTGTCCCTCTAAATTTTTCACTGAAAAATAATTGTTGCTGAGTTTGGTTTTTGCTGAAAAACATTGGTAAAATTATTGTGGTTAATAGATATTAAGCTATAACAACGCTGAAAAACCTTTCTAATCCATTGTCCTGTGTGCCATTGGTAAGTTTTGGATACAAATAAAATGTTTAAACAAAGAAGCCTGAAATGAGATGTTCCAGGGTAACCCATTGTTCTCACAGCTAGACCTGGATGAAACCTCAGGGATAAACTCCCCCCCAGCCCCTCCAACACTGGCATATTTGAGTTAGCTGGAAACAGACATCTGAGCAAAAAATGACAATTCTCAAAGAAATCCACAATATGTTGTTTTATTGAGAGAATTGAAATGTTTCACTTCACCACAATGGATTAGAGACCTGAACAGAGATGTCTAAATCCATTTAGAACCTTTGGAGTGTCTGACATCTGCATGAGCCTGAAAGATGCAGCCCAGGAGCCACTGAAGATCAACACCTTTGCCAAGTGACAGCTGGAGGCTGAGTGGGGAAGCCCAGAGCATGCAGGAGGACAGGAGACACACAAGGTTTTGCAGCATAATATCACCCAGAGAATCAAAGTTCTTGGTTTCACAAGCAACATACTTAATTTTTTTTTTTTTATTCTTTTTGTGTTTTGTTTTCTGCATCATGAAACCAATAAATAAAGAAAAATACAAAAGGTGAAACAATTCACTGCATTTGAAGTCATGGAAGAATTCTGTCCTACTCTAGACTATCTTGGGTGCTGAGCAGAAAATCACTCCCATCTCTCCCTACCTTACAAAATGAAAGAGAACCAAATCTTTTCATTTCCTCTTCCCAGTCCAAATATTTGCTGTTTATTTTTTTTATTTTGGGAGAAAATTGCCTAACACCCTAAAACATTGCTTAATGGACTTGTGGCAGAAGTGAAAAATCCACAGCAGAATAATTCAGTAATTTAGCTGATTATGTGGCTGATAAAAATTAATCCCAATAAGGATTTATATAGCTACAATATTATTAAAAGTTTATAACTGCTTGCTAATTGGCATCATTAATGAAAATTAATGTGGGCACATGCATTTAAGTATTTTACCCCTTAATGAGGAAATGGACAGTGACGTGAAATACTACTAATAATTAATACTAATATTTTCTGAGACAAATAGCATGTCCAAGGCTTTGCCAAGAGAAGGAAATACAATCATCCAGCCTGTATGTGGTGGCCATGAGTTTGCATTCCAGCCAGAGTTTTGAGAACAGCCCTTGTTGATACAGACACATCAGAAAGAGATCCCACACCACAGAAAAGGCAGTGACAAGGCTGAACCTGAGACAGAGCTTTCTAATATGTCATGTTGAACGTTTTAGTTTGCTCTCTGTAATTCACATTTGCCTTTTCAAACAGAGACCATAGCACTTCCCTCTCACTGTGTGGTAAAAAATGGATGTACAGGAATGAGGAAGATGCTTTGTCAATAGGGTTGCAAAACTGCCAGGGCAAGAGGCATCAGAGGACCTGCAGGTCCTGTAGGTAGATCCTAGAGCAACAGTAAAAGCTGGAATCCTGTGTCAGCTACCTGGGATCCCTGCACAGTGCATCTGGATCTGCTTTGTACCAAAAGCACCCTACATGCTTGGTTGAAAAGCGTGAAAGATAAGAATACACCTTTGAGACATTATCTTTTTCTGAAGCTTAGGCACTTTATTCAGTCTTTGGAATGTACCACAGCACAGCATGATTACATGCCCAAATCTTTCTCTGGAACATATTTATTTATAACCACTATTTTCCCCCCATTTTTCTTTTTTTAAGGCATTCATATGATATTTTGACATTCATATGATATTTTGGCGATTCAAGAAATCTTAAAAAATGACTTTTTCATTTTAAGTTAAAAGGAAATTTAAATTTCTTTTTTTTTCTTTTAATGCTTCCAATGTTATATCCATCTTCCTGGGTGAGTGTGATAATAAACAGAATGAAAGGTTTTTTGGTTTTTTTTTATCAGCTGGATGAGATAAAGAATCAAGAGTAAGAAGTAGAGTCTATTTCTAGCTGGACATTCAAGGACATACCCATTCACTCAGTTATATTATTTTTTTCCTTGAGTCCAATTAATTAATCTTTAATTAATGCCTATAAAACGAGAATTATTTCAGAGCAGGGAATGTTTGTACCGCATTTGTAAAATAACACACAGGATGCTTCCTTATTATGAATTAAGGAGGGCAGTTGCACATTCCTGGTGCCCTGCTGAAGCTTTGTCATTTAGCACAAAAAATTTTCAAGATTCCTCAGACATAAGGAGGGAAAATAGATTAAATTCCTGCAGGGAGGAATTGAACATAGCTTTCCCAGTCCTGGAGGGCTTCTACAGCCACAGTGTTACTCTTATAAAGACAGTTTCTATCATTACAATTTCAATCCCACTCTCTGGAGGGAAGCTAGATGAGAGACTTACAGAATGTAACTTGGATTCACTGTATGTACTCCTCTGAAATACAGCCATGAGAGCTAGGGATTTTATTTTGTTCTTATTTATTTTGTTTGGGGCTACGAGTTCACCCACAGATTAAATTGCTTTTATCAATTATTTCTCGGGGTGACATAATGTGAATTAATTGCTATTTGTAAATTATAGTGATCTTTGTTATGAATTCTACTGAACATGTGAGGTCTTTTATTGATGTAACTTGTTTGACCATTTTCAGGCATTACATGGAATAGCTAGAAGTTAACTCCCTTGGGAGTTAATTTACCTTTTCACTATCTAAGGTACCCTGTATTCAGAAAAGTGTCTAACCAGACACCCCCTTTTCATATGATTTCTGCTCTTAAAATTGATTGAGAGTTTATACATAGGATTGCTCAACTTTCCTTATGAGTTGGAAGCAAATCTTACAGTAAAGATTATCCTAGTGAAACACTGCATTTTTCATTGACTCTTTTCTATTTCTTCTTTTACACCCAAAGCATTTCTAAAGAGCAAGTTTCAGGCATGGTTGTAGAGATGTACGACACCTTTTGCCTTGCCCTTGTTATATATGAGTAAATTAATGCAATGAAAGGAATTAATTCACCCTAGTATATGCCATCAAAGGACTAATTTTTTCTATCTGCCTTTCTCTGCCTTTGTGTTCCAAGTTTTGCCCTTCTTCATGATGACTCACCCTGGTAGAATGTTTTCCCAAGGGATGTTTGTCTAGTAGGTAAGTGATTTTATTTCAGATCTTGGTTAGAAGGTCACCTTTTGTCTGTTTGCATTGCAGAGATATATTCATCTTTGTATTAAAAAACCCTTTCCAGCATGCCTCCTGGTATCTGTTATATCCTGTTATATTATTAACAAAACAAGCTGACTTGCAATATTGTATTAATTGCACCTACTTCTGAACATCCAGCTTGTAGATGTTTCCATCAGGGCTCTAATCATAGGTTGTTGCTTTGTGTAACAACTGAGACACAGACCCAGAGTAGCAGGGAACCAGAATCCTTAATTCAAAAGAAACAAGCTGGTTTTACACACCTTTTCAAGACACAGTGTTTCCTTATATGGTACTTCTCACTGTGAGACCTATCACACAGTGCCACATCAGCAACATGCTGTCTAAATGTCCTTCTGTGGGATGATCACACACTGTTCACCCATCTGCCAGCTTCCAGCAGCTCCTCTCTGTAGGGCTCTGCCCTGTGACACCTCCTGACCCCGGGGTCCAGAGGAGACAAACCTCTCTGTGCTGACATGTGCTCCTTTCTGCTGCCATGTGCTCCATGTGCTCCATGTGCTCCTCTCTGCTGCCATGTGCTCCATGTGCTCCTCTCTGCTGCCATGTGCTCCTCTGTGCTGCCATGTGCTCCATGTGCTCCATGAGCTCCTCTGTGCTGCCATGTGCTCC
>VZTN01024621.1:202662-220198 GCA_013400515.1 Erpornis zantholeuca | reverse complement strand
TGTGCTGCCATGTGCTCCTCTCTGCTGCCATGTGCGGCATGCCATGTGCTCCTTTGTGTTCCATGTGCTGCCATGTGCTGCCATGTGCTCCTCTGTGCTGCCATGTGCTGCCATGTGCTCCATGTGGTCCATGTGCTCCTCTGTGCTGCCATGTGCTCCATGTGCTCCTCTCTGCTGCCATGTGCTCCTCTGTGCTGCCTTGTGCTGCCATGTGCTCCTTCATCCTGCCATGGGCTTCTGTAGGCACATCCCACTGCCTGCAGCTCAATTCTATCCCATCTCTTCGCACAGTTTTGTGTTTGCTTTTTGGTTTTTTTTTTTGGTTTTTTTGGGGTTTTTTTTGTTTTGTTTTGTTTTCGTTTGGTTTGTGTTGTTTTGGTTTTTTATTTTTTTTTTTTTTTAAATCCCCAACCAAGACCAAACAGAAGACTGCCACAACTATAGAGAGAAATTTATAGAAGGAAAATGTATACACATAATTTTTTTTTTTCCATGAGGGTAGTGAGACACTGTCATGAGTTACTCGAAGAACCTCTGGCTGCCTCATCCCTTCAGGTGTTCAAGGCCAAGTTGGATGGGCTTAGAGCAACCTGGTCCCCATGGCAGGGGATTGCAATTGTATGATTTTTAAGGTCCTTTCTAACCCAAACCATCCCATGATACTGTGATTCTATGAAATAGACAATTTTAGAGTGAAGTTTATCTCATCTTGAATAAAAGTGCTTAACTTATGACAGAATAGTCTCCTTTTAAAGCAATTTTTTTTTCCATAGGCCATAAAAAGAGACAGCGATGAGTATCTCAGATGGAGACATCTGTACTGTAACTGTCTAAAGCTAAAGAAGATGAATACCATCCAGAAAAGACAACTAATAGTACTGTATCAAAGACCACAAGAATATATTTCCTCTCTCTTCTCTTCTAGGCGGACGGGAATGCAGTGGAGCTGGCCACACATCACAAATAAGATAAAAGACACTGACAAAGTTAATAGATTAGCACAAAGCCATATGTAGAACCTCTCAAAGCTGCTGACAAATAACATTGAACTTCTAAAAAAATGCTGAAATTCAAAGCCTATTAAAAAAAAATAATGGGGGTGGGTACATGAAGGAGAAGGGTCTGAGGGGAAGACAAGTGATATTCATTTAGTAAATTGTTCAGTGAGGAGGGCTATAGCTTGTCCCTTGAGGTTGCTAAGTGTTCTCCTGTATCCAGCAGAACAGGAAAGGTTTACATCACCCTTCCTATCAAAGAGATATTTGGACTGCCTTCTCTCCAAGCTGCTTAACATCCTCATTTACATCTACCTCTCTGACTTCTAGCAAAACTGGGGTCCCACCCCACTGTCCTGCTACATGCTGCCACTCTCCTGTCCATCAATAAATTGTTGCCTTTTCTTCTCCTCTTACTCCTCCTTTTCTCTCCTTCTCCACCCTGCATCTCCCAGAGGTATTTGCATTTGTGTGGCAAATACACTGATTATTTTCACATGGTTTGCTCCAGCATGACATGAACTATTTAATTGTAAATTATTAAGTCATCTGTACTTTCCTGAAATGATTCGCAGTGGAATGACAGGAAATTATTCCTTGTGGAATGACAGGATATGATATGATGAAATCACGATTCACATGTAAATTGGATGTCTGCTGATAGAAATCTGAAGTCCACTGAGAATTCACAAAAAGAAAATGCTGCAAGCTTTATCCATTGGGTAGATAATTTATTAATGGATAGCCCTTGTTTTAATACTATCTACTCTTAGTTGCTAAAACACCAGGGGGATTTTTTTCCTTTCTTCAGTTGTAGCTTGATGTGAAAATGTTGGATAAACAGCAACATCTCTAGTTCTTAGATACATTCATACATATATATATATGTATATGCATTTCCATTTAACTATCTCAATTGTCAACCAAACTCACACATGTTATCCATATATAGCTGTAATGTAAATACGAAATTTATTTTAAATATATATATATAAGGACTGGCCGCTAGCTGGCATAATTCACTGTTGTTTCATTACTTGAATGGAATTGTGCCAGTTTTATCCATGCTGATGTTCTGTAGACCACAGATTAAAGAGTACACAGACATTGTCATGCATCTTTATTTTTGTTCCTTCTACAAAGCTGTCTGCACAAATAATCTCTTTGGCTTCCTCTGATTCACTTTAAAAGTGTTACGTTAATTTTAAATGCAAATTGCAATAATTAAATTTGACCTTATAAACTATCAGATGTGATGGGAATTTCCCTTCCTGATTTTTTTATCTTAAATTGGAAAGGAACCAGATCAAACAAGCAGGGAATTTCAAAGTCAAAACAAATACCATCCTTGGCTAGGGACTCTGCTACAATAACAAAAAAGAAAACATATGTATGTATGTGTGTGTGTTGTGTGTGTATAATATAGATGTTAACCACAAAGCATCCAACATCTTTAAATTTGTTTGTAGGACTGGCAGTGGCTCATTTTTTGTTGTTAAGGTGAAAAAAAAACCCAAAAAACCCACAATCAAAGTGACCCACATAGATATATGTATTTTTTTTTCTCTTTCTTTAATAATGGATACTTTCAGATACCTCCTAAGGTCCTATTCCTCCTGTCATGTTTAAAGGGTTTATTGTTTCCAGAAAAGCTTTTGCTGCTCCCTCTGGAGACTGAGCTGATCTAAGGTAATATTAATTCTGTGCCTCTCGCTTGTCGGAACTCGACTTCAAACGGAATAAATGAGATGAGAGCTGAAAGAGAGGTTATGCAAGCTGTCATCCTCCATTGTGTTGGAGGCATCAATGACTCTCAGAACAAATTAGGTGTCACTCTACTAAATCGCAGTCAGAAAGGCAAATCAGTTTATAGAAGACTTATTTGGTCTCCTGGAAAGCTCTTGCATTCAGAGCACTGTTAATCTTCCTTTTCTTTCAGTAAATTTAAAAATCCTCATTTTTTATTTCTTTTTAAATCGAGATGAAGCAGAATTTCCTCGTGATGAGTCATAAAGTTCCCCATACAATTTATGCTGATTAGTTCAGTCTAATTTCTCTTTCTTTAAAAGGAGAAAAAAAAATAATCCCACAGAGGTTTGTTTCACTCCTAAAAGAGAAGTGACTACATATGTTTTATTAGATTTCTTAATTTGGGGATTGTGGCTTTGGAAAGAGGTCTGTGGTGAAAAGAGCGTTTGAAGAAAAAAAAAAGGAATCTTTGTGAAACTTGCCAAGTATGGATAATTCCAGTTTTGTAAATCTCACTGATTCTATTCATTCTTTGCTAAATTACTCTCAACCTATAGGAAAGGAACTACAATTAGATAACCACCTATTTAATAGTTTCTCTGGCGCTCAATTTAATGTTTAATTTATTTTAGTTAATTTTTCCCCCAGTAAAAAGGCTAAAGGGATTTTGCAATCTAGGTTGTGCAGAGAACTCTTTTCCTTTACAGTCAAGTGATGTGCAATCAGGTTTTCACCAAGAAAGGCATGCTCAGCCACTATTTGAGAGAAGAATATTGCCATGCTTTAGCAAGATCAGGACAACTATCAAATGTACCTCACACCAGCTGAGGTACCTATTCCAGTCCAACAATTTGTCTGTGCAAGGAATGGGTATGGTGCAAGAGGAGCAGCTCTGCAGAGTGAATCAGCTGCAGTTGAGGGCCATTTTACACTTTAAAATAATTTTTTTTTCAGATTATCTTTAGTCTAGATCTATGAACCAGGACACAACACAGGTTTTGCAGGACATCAGGTGTATTTTTCAAGAGCATCTCTTAGTTTTTCTTTATTTGAAAGACTTTGAGACCCCTCTGTGCAAGAAGTGGGAGCAATCAGATTTCCCCAAAAGTACTCTCTTGGCAAAAACTGGAGATGTGACATTAGTTTCTCATAAAGTTCAAGGTAAGTGACAAGCACAGATTCTTAAAGCTAAATTGGGTCTCAGGAGTCATCATGTCACTTTGTGATTGAAGTTGTGACTTGGGAACCCAGTGTAAAGTCTCCAAAGGCAAATCACGATTAATTTTCTGAATTTTAGAGAAGTCTGTGTACTTCAGCAGTGTTGGAGTGTTTTGGCTTCACATGGAAGACAGAGAGAGCTAAGTGAATAAAACTGAGTTTAGGGGAGGTCTCAAGCTTACATAGGAATTCTCTAAACTTTCTAGTGGGAAATACGGAAGAAAAACCAGAAATCAACTCCCCTTATCAATTGTTATCTAAATACATAACTTTCTCCTTGAGCAAAGCACATGAAGAAAGAAGTCAACGTGGAGGAGCCAGACATGGTCCTTCTTGATTGCAAATGATGGAAAAACCATCCATGAACGTGATGAGTGAGGAGTTCTGTAATGGAAGGATCATCCTGCCTGTTTGAAGCAGAGACTTAAAATAGGTTCTCTTACCTTTTTAGCAAAGTGCTGAGATCGTAGACAAATTGGATATGTGAAAATTAGGCTTTTTGAATCACCGCCATTGAAATGTTTCTGCCTCAGGAGATAAGCAGTGTGCTTTTAAATCTCCTCAGGCACACGGGGGATCTGAACTCAGATCCCCCACACATTGGAAGGTGGATCTAAGACTTAAGACATAAAAACATAGTTAATTCCCTTCATTCCAGCTTTAAAAATAATAATAAAAAAGACTTTTGCCTGAGCTTGTTTGTTTGTTTTCATAAAGATGAGACGGATTATGTTTGAACATCCCAAATGGAAGAAAATTCCCCTTTACTGGCAAAGATGGAAAAATTTTGAAGTGAGAGGATGTTTCTCAACATTTCACAGAATCGTAGAAGTTTGGAAAAGACCTCTAAGATCACTGAGTCCAGCCTTTAACCCAGCACTGCCAGGTCTACCACTAACCCATATCCCCAGCACCACCTCTGCATACTTTTTGAACACCTCCAGGGGTGAGGTTACCACCATTTCCCAACAGATTGCTTACTGTAGATTCTCTACCTCCCACATGCAAAATCCATCCTGTGGATCTTGCCACGGTGACTAGGAACGTAAAAAATATTAAGCTGTATGTTAATAAATGGTTCAGAATCAAGACCTCATCATATGAGAAGCCACATTCCCAGGGAACATCAGAAGAACTCAGTGCCTAAATGTTTATGGATTGTAAATTGCTATTGTAAAGTAAGACTTGCAAGATAAAAGGAGGAAGAAGGATCAATAGCAGTGTCAGCTCTCTGATATTTGAGTGATGACATCTCCCTTTTTTCTCAGCATATTGTGGAGGCTCAGCAGAGGTTCTAAACAGGCAACTATACATTTTCTATGAGCATTTCTTCCAAATAACAAACATGTTTGGCTTGATTGAACTTGTCACCTATACTCCCTTTCTCTTGATATTTTGGCTATTTAGGTAACAGGAAAGATTCTTTGCAAAACCAGCTCAATTTTAAGCTCATATTGAAGACTATTAAAAAAAAAGTAATATGTTTCACATTCATTTTGGGGAGTATCCATGGTGTAGGAGTCACTTTGATGAGTTTGATGTACACAATAAAGTCGAGGAAGGAGCTTTCAGACAGTGAAGCAGCACAGGCCTGATCAGCCAGAAGATAGTTAAGAAAAGGGCACATCCTTTCTAGCTGAAAGCTGTCTTAAATTCTCCTCCTAAGATGGGGGGCAAAATCAAGGTTAATCTTTTATGCAAAAAAGATGTGCCTTCACATGTGCTGATGTTTCTGGAGATAAGAGTAAAGTTCTCACAAAGGCAAGTGTTGAAAATATCTTTGTATGTAGTTCCCTAACCCTTAACTACTCAGAGCTAAAAATGACAAAGTCCTTCTATAGGTTGAAATTTGAAAATTTCTGAAAATGCTGAACTGTGTACCTAATTAAAACACTTTTTTTTTTTTTTCCCTCAGACAGTGACAAAGTTTAGGTGTACTTAAATGGAATTTCTAGAGATGTTTGAAAGTTAACAAATAAATCTCCCAAGAAAAGGGGATTTCTTGGACAAAGGGAAAAAAACACACTGTGTTTACCACACAAATTGTATTCAAAGCAGTGAGAAAAACTAGGCATGCTGATGCTAAACCACACTTATGGTTTCACTTATTTGATGTGTTCATGGAGTGCATCAAACGTGGGCTGAAAATCGGTGAAAGATGGGAAACAAAGGGAAGGAATAAATAGTCAGTGGCACAAGGTGAACAGTGGGATGCCTCGCCTCATTGTTCTGCATTAGATCTCGTGTTTGAAATCTGTATTAATGATCTTGAAAGAGGGTAATACTGAGGTTAGCAAAACTTGCAGATGACACAAAGTTATTTAGCAAGCACAGACCAGAGAGATCCGTGAGGAACTTCAAAGAGACTTAGCTAAACCATGTGAGGGCAAATGAAGTTCAATGCCAGTAAATGCAAAGTAAGGCATACTGAAGGGAAAAAAAATAAATTAAACTGCTTGTACATCTGACAGGGGTATACATTCACTGTCTCAACCCAGGAAAGGAATCTGGGTATCAATGAAGACAGATTTCTCTACCATATGCAGCTGTAGTTTCAAGAAAAAAAATTCAAACAAGATGTGAGGCTTCGTAAGAACTGAGATGGGGATTGATGCAGTAAATACTACACAGCCAAACTATAAATCAAAATGTGGTCTCATCTGGAAAAATTCGTGAAGTATCATTTCACTGCTGTAAAAACAAAATAATAAAAAAAAAATGCGGAAAAAATTGACAAATGAAAGTGATCCTTTGGGGAATGAAAAACAAAAAAAATGAAGAGAGAAAAAAATCTGTCATGTAGAATGATTGAAAAGATTGGGAAGAGTTACCTTAGAAAAGAGAGGGACAAAAGGACATAATGAAAGGATAAAAATGAATGACTTAAGGAAGATAAATTAGGTGCTTCTCTTCTCAGCTAGTGGCAGGACAAGAGAATGTGCAATAAAATTAAGGAGGCTGGCAAGTTCAAAACAGATAAAAGGCAACAGTGCTCTTTTTTTTTTTTTTTCCCTACAATGAATGATTAAGCCAGGGAATCTTCTCAAACACCAGAAGTGATAACTAAAGGACACTTCAAATAAAAATTTAAACAGATAACAAGATTTGCTAAACTTGAAATAAAAAGGTTGAATATTTTTTTGGACGTATTTGAAAACTCTCTTTTTAAAGCTGGATTTCTTGAACTTTCTTTTGGAGATCTCTTCTAGTCTTGTGCCCAAATTCCACAAACTTTTGGAGGCAGGAGACCCTGAGGACCTAGTGGCTCATACTGGGGTTAATATGATTTCTATATTTGTGAGTGTTTTGCATGCTGAGCACCACTCTTCACGCTCTGCACACAGAATGCTGCTTCAGCTTTGCACCAAATATTTGCTTCCAGACATTCAGCCAGGGGGAAGCTCCTTGGCATCAGTATGACCATTTAGGAGGGACACTAAGGATCTGTGTGATGGCCCATGTTTACTGTCCCAAATTCTTATAGAGGCAGTGCTCACAAATCTTGGAGGTGAGGCACTGGGCTACATGGATTCAGGATCGCTCCCATCAGAGTGATGCCTTAGGTTTTAACTTTTATATTTTTCTAATCCTGTACTGCTAGTGTAACTCTGAAGTTTTCTGTAGCTTGTTAAGTGCTGTTCTCTGTGCTTAGATAGACATAACAAAAGCTCTAACATGCCCTTCAAGGACACCTAGAAACAAGAACTGTAAACCATCATCTTGGGAAGAGGGGGGCAAGCTGGGGGAAATCACATCCTTGGCTGGGTTCTGGTTGGTGAATTGATGTTGATATAAAAGTATAAAGCTCTTGTGCTCGGGGGTGTCCATTTTTGGGATCCACTGAGGCAAGACCTCTGGACCTCTGTGCACCTGAAGGCCTTTCAAATAAATACCACCTTTTTCCTATATTCCTCTCTGGTCTCTGTTTCTAGGTAGGCTTTTAAGGCATCAAGAGCAACACCTGTCTTCCTCTAACCTGTGTACAGATCCAGGCTGCCTACCCTGGCACAACCTGCTATTATTTGTCCTCCCCCTCTCCTGGACTGCTTGCTTCACCAAATCATCAATATTTGTCTTTCAGACCGCAGGTTTGCCAACTGAAGGTGTGATGGATGCCAAACATAACACGGCTTCCACCTCTCTGAAGCCTTAGGTTGTGAAACATCAGGAGCTTGGAGCAGTGTCAGTGCATCCCGGGGAAGGAGCAAAGGAGGAGCAAGTTCGTCCCTTCAGTCGTGACTGCCAGCCCAGAGTACCCCAACATCTGACACTGTGAGTGGTGACCCAAGCCTCTGCTGTCTGGCAGCTCTCTGACACTCCTCTTTATAGTCATTAGAATGAAAATGGCATCTGACAGACGTGAACATCATTTCACTTCCAGCTCCCTCAATTATCTCCTCCTTTCCACTGCCCTCCCACTCCCTGTGTGGTGAGAGAAATATGTTTTCAGAACTGTCATTTTAAAGAGTAAATACTTGAACCATCAATAACTGTGTGCACTTTGCCCCAGCTGAATGAAAACCTCCTTTGTGAGCATAGATGCACAGTTAAGTAGAAAGAAGCTACCTGAATGTACTTATTTCAGCTAACTATTTCTGTATTATGATAGCCTGATTCCAGTAGATCAAAGAAACCTGGCAGTGTTGTTTTTTTCACACTGTGAGAAGCACAAACATCATTTAAATGCCCCCTCAAAATATTCATGCATCAAAAATCTGTTGAAGGCTCAGTCTATTCTCAAGCTGGCTTTCAGCCAACATTGTTATGTTGTTGCTGCATCATGATGGAAATAGCAGACAGTAGAAAACAACAAACAGCAGAGAAGACAAGTCTTTAAAAACAAATCCAAACAATTAAAAACAAAACCCAAACATTTTAGCACTATTTAAAATTTCAGTGATAGCAAAACTCATTGATAATTGTTCAGTTATTGATTTAGTTCTACAAAATGAGATTTTAAATGCTGAATCCTAGGATCCTGTATCCAGAGTTTGTCTAACCCTCAGTCTGATGGTTTTTAAAATCACTGAAGGGTTTGTGTTGGAAGGGACCATAAAGCTCATCTCATTCCACCCCTGCCATGGCCTGGGACACCTTCCACTATCCCAGGTATCTCAGAGCCCCATCCACCCTGGCCTTGAAGACTCTCTGGGCAACCTGTGCCAGGGCCTCACCACCCTTGCAGCCAAGAATTTCTGCTTAACATCTAATCTAAACCTACTCTCATTTTGAAACCATTCCCCTCCGTGCCATCATTAGGTCCCTGTGATCATGTGTAGAGATGTACACATAGAAATATGTTTTTAGACTGAGTAGAAAAATGCCTAAGATGTTTAGATGCCCATGAGTTTTGGTGGTTGTGAAAAAATATATGAAATAATTTAGATTCATGCAGATTTCGTCTAGACTTTGAGAGATCTCCTTAGAAATCTCGGCTTCAGTTCTCCAGTTCTGGTTCTGCTCTGATGACCTCCAACCTCAGTCTCTGACTTTCCTCCACTGTGTGAAGCCATGGGGCCCTGGAAAGCTCTGTGGTTCCTGCTTCAGGAGTGCAACACAAGGGAACTGTGCAAACAAAAGCCATTTGACAAATCCTTACTGTGAGCAGGGCTGCTTGGACCACTTCACTCTCTGCCCTTCAGCACTTTCGCCATCAGTTCTTTGGCTCCCTTGTAAATTTATGTGGAATTCCTTGTTGGAGATCATCTCTCTGGTCTTGATGCCTTTCAGGCAAATCAGGGCTGTCATTTTAGGCCTATGAGCTATATTTGCTGGTTGATGGATGCCTCCACATTGCCAACTGAAAATCATCCAGAAGTCAGCAATAGCAGATGTGCCATATAATTATACTGTCAAGGAAGAATTCCAGACATTGGCCTGGTAATTTTAAGAATCCATTTCTGTCCATCAGAACATTCCCAGTTATTTTTTCCTAGATATTAAGCATTTCAGCCATTTTTTTTTTTTTTTTTACTGTAACGAAATACGTATTTCAGCAGAATTTTAAGAGAGAAAAGCCAAGATAGGTCTCTTGTGATATTATGCCTATGGCTGACACATCTTGGGCTAGGAGCCTAATCACCCCAATCACCCTTGCTTCCCTCCTTAAGGCACATGAGACAGAGACCTGCTGGCAATCCTGTGGACCAGAGGTGGCACTACTCACCCGATGGAGATGGTGTTTTACATCTGCTGGTAAGGAAGTTTACAGTTCAACTGGCTCCCTAATTTGGGGGGTTTCATTTAAGAGACTAAATGCAGAAGAGCTGAAGCCACAGACAGACAAGGAGGCCCATTTCTTTTCTTTATTAGACCTCAGAT
Organism: Erpornis zantholeuca; assembly: GCA_013400515.1. NCBI lineage: Eukaryota > Metazoa > Chordata > Aves > Passeriformes > Timaliidae > Erpornis > Erpornis zantholeuca. The sequence continues at coordinate 209,915 of VZTN01024621.1, read as the reverse complement.
ACAGCGTGAATCAAAGCAGAAGGTGTCAGAGTGCCAATGTTATAGCATCTGATATACTGTGCTTTGGGCACCCTCATATTCAGGACAGTTGCTTAGCAACTGGGATACAGGCTGAGGATGTAGAGAGCCTGGGATCTTTTCTCTGCCCAACACGATTAGCATGACTTGGATAAATTACTTCACCTTTCTGTATTCCTCTTTCCCTTTATACATTTATTTATTCTGTCTCCTACCGAACGCTTCAGCAACTCCTTTGAAGACATCACAGCCTTCATGTAATGAAATTATTCATCTCCTGTGAAGCTGCAGATCCTGGACAATGACTCGGGTGTCACCAGCTTTTGCTACCTGTCTTTCAGAGGTGATCACCTTCTCCTTGACTGTGTTCATCACCAGCACAAAAGACCTGCCATATCCACNCCACCAAAAAAGCCCTGCCATATCCACTACCCAGTAGTGAGAGCATTTGGGTAGGGAAGCGCTTTTAGCCCGCCTATGAAAATTTCCGAGCGCAAACCATTTCCAAAAATCTAAGATGGCATTTGGCAGGATGTCAGTAGACTTTATACAATAACGCTATCCAACTAGACATATTAGGAGAACAGAATCTGCAAGACAGCATACTTTTGGCTCCGTTACATATTCATGCTGCTGCCACAACCACCAGCACCAGAAAATAAAGACAGGTGGGAGGACAGTAGGGCTAACATTAGACCTTTGTGAAGGCATTCTTTGCTTGACTGATGGTTTGTAACTGCTCATCATGGACAGGGAGCTGCGAGGGTTTGTCGTCCAAGTTAGGAGCTCTGGCTGATGGGCAGATGAATGAAGAGTTGGCTCCAAAGTCTGTAACCCTTTGATTTCGTGGTTCTTTTCTACATCCTGATCTCCCTGCAGCTGCCACCTCAAAGAACGGGGCGAGAGTAATTGTGTTGGCTTGCCTCCAAAGCCCGGAGGAGTAGTCACTTGCTACTCTCCCAGATTATCTGCCAGGCAAACTGAAAGGTTAATGATGTAGAGCTTGATTACTCTGGTAGAAAGAAAGCAGTCAGCTTGATCCAAAAATCTTTATTGTGTGTGTAAGGGAGATGCATTAAAAGGACTCAGAACTGGAATACGTTGTCTCCTCCATTCTGTCTTTGAACATAGGAGTATTTGCCTTCTGGCACATATGGTCTTATAAGTAATAGCTTTTTGCTGCACATGCATCTTTTTGCCCAAAGCTTGTTGTTTAATTTTAAGACATTTACAATAGTTTTGTTGTTAAGAAAGCCAGTCTTCTTCAATATCAGCAAAATAAACATTTGAATGTACGCGTCCCTGGAACAGATTGAACACCATTAGTTGAAGTATGTACATACAAATACATGTTTTTATATAAAAATACATACATAAGTGTGTGTGAGAGACATGGTGTCTGTGTCTATACATATATGTGTATACCATAAGCAGATGATTTTTAGTGTTCATCTCTGAGGTAAATGTAAACAAGTGAAATGCATCAACAACTCCAACAACCGCCCAGAAAAAGAAAAAAAAAAAGAGGAAAAAAAGGGAAAAAGAAAAACAAAGTGATAAGAAGCCAAAATAAAAGCAACCAGAACCTGCCAACTGAGCAAGTGAACAACAACAAAACTACAGACTTGGGAAGATAAAGAAGAGTTTACTATGGCTGGATACAGAAGAGTTTGGTTAGTGTCAGGTGTTTTTAAAGTTGGCTTCCTTTTTAAACAAGGTTCTGCTTTGTGGGAATGCTTCATATTAAAAAAAATGTAACAAAAATGAAACTTTATGAACCCATATAAACCGAAATCTTCCAGCCTTTGGTTGAAAATCAGAATATTCTGGCCCAGAACTGAAATACTGAAGGCAAAATCCAATATATTTTCTTCCACAGTGGTTTATGGACCTTATAATTCTGAAGCATTTTTCTTATATTATTCCATGGTGGTTTGATCCTTTGGCAGAATCATATCTCTCATGATACTTAGCAAGGAAAATCCTTTTGTCCCCCACACTTTACCCTACTGTGGATTCCAAAAAATTAAAATTTTTCATAGGAAAGAAAATTATCTTTGATATTGGCTCTACATTTTCCCTACCTTATGGTGAAGGACCTGGAGGAAAAGAAGTGCATGATAATTTGCTATCTCTCTTCTCCTGCTGATTCCTGACTAAAACAGATTGAGATTTGCAGCTAGTTTAAATGACTTATCTAAGAAGTTTCAAGTTTACCTTTTTACATATTCATATTCTAAATAGAATTTAATATAGTTATCTTCAAAATCCAAACTCCAACTAAGCTGTTTTTGTTGAGTTCTGGGTGGGTTTCTCGCTTCTATTTACTGCCTTGGTTTTGACTGGATTCTCATTAAATAATGATAATTATTAATACATTTATCAAATTCTGCTTGAGCTTATCTTTCCATTTTTGATGTCAGTTAAGCCCACACCAGAGGTGCCTGTGCTGTGTTCCTCGAGACCATGTCTCAGCCTCAGGGCAGATGTGATCTCTGTCCTGCTGTGTTGGCTGCTCATCTTTTTCACCTTTTGTCTTACAATGAAAAGCACTGAACATCTGTGTGAGTGTTTCAAGCACTCTTGGGGAAGAAAACCTCATTTAAAAGGACCAAAACATAGGACAAATCAATGGTACCTTAATGGGGAAAAATATGGTGTGCTCACAGCCACTGAGAATAGGTGAAGATTCTGTAAGGCAAAGGCTTGAAAACCAACATGAAAAGGAGTATATTCATAAGAAAGAGGGATACAAGTGGGAGAGGAGTGAGTGAAGAAAGAATTCAGGACAAATGTCTCAAAGCAGCTATGGAAAAAGCTCTTCAAAAATATAGAAAACATTCAGAAAAGCTGAAGAGAGAGGAAAGATGCCACCAAAGTTGCCTGGAAGTCACAAGCTGACAAGTCAAGGCAGGCTTTCAGAAACTAAAAAGTCAGGAAATGTCATTTTTCCTAAACATCTACTGAGGCCCTGGGGCACAACAAAGGAAATCCTCTACAGCTGCATGGCAATTGGTAAATTCTTGTTTTCATGCTATGTGCCAAACTCCTTTCTCTTCGCTTCTCTAATTCGTCTGTCAGCGTGCAGGGCTAATCCAGACACTGAAGGGACTTGTGTGCTAAACCATCAATTGGGAGACAACCCTCAGCCCTAGATGGGGAGATTAATATGTAAGAACATCTCAAAATACAGAATAGAGGAGCAAGGAGCTTGGTTCTGAGAGGAAAAGGTGGCAGAGAGTGGGCGAAAAAATGAGGCCAGTTTTCCAGCGCGAGTTCAGTAATTAGCCCTAGAGCCACGGCTTTAAAGCAGGCAGCAAAGATTAATAAATATCATAACATCTGAAATCAATTTAATCCTATCATTTTGAGTAAATAAGGTTTTGAGTTCCTACAAAGCAGAGGCTCTACAGGAAAACATTCATGACTGTAATTCTTGAAGCATAAATGATGCAGTATGATGTGTGTTGAGGGAGGAGGATATGTGTGTGTGTGTGCGTGTGCATGAGAAGTTTATCTTCTTATTTAACTGACAACAAATATAGTTCTGCTTGATCTCCAGAAGCAACAGAAGAGGATGTGTGGGCTTTTTGAGCTGGCTTACAGGCCACTGAAGAAACAGATGAAAGGAAAGTAAAAAGCTATCACTTTTCCTAGCCAGTGACAGCAAAAGCTGCCTCTGCTCCTTTACCTGCACATCTTTCTTTGCAACCATCGTATCTCTGGAATCAGATACAACTCTTTTCAAGACATTGTGGCTTGCTTTTGGCTGCTGAAACCTTTCTGGTGGTCCAGGTATGCCAGGATTTAAGAAAACTCAGGCTCTGGGCCAGTGCTGTGCTGTGGATGGCTGGGAACAGCCAGCACAGGGGTGCTGAGGGTGTGTGATGCTGCTCAGGAGCCCTCCTCTGCAGGAGTCCTCCAGGGGCTGAACCCAGCAGTTTTAGAGATGTTTTGTGGCTCTGAAGTGTCTTCCTTGTGCTTTCATGTAAGGCATACCTGCCTCTAGGGAGTAAGTCTTCCTTAGAGAGGGGGAGGAATTTGGTATTTGTATTCCTTTACTGTCTTTGTTATACCCCTGCTAATTACACCGCTGGAACTAAACTGAGCAGAACATTACACCACTTATCCTTACAGGAGAAGGCATTTGGGTGAATTAACCTGCCTGAAAGAAGTCTGCAAGGTACATTTCCTTATGGAGAACATCTACTCTGCTCCTGTGATTGAAGGCAAATACGGAAGATCACCAAAGTGAATGGTTTTTATATATCTGTTTCCATTTGCAGCATTTAAAGAGACTAGGGCAGGTTAGTTTTTGGTCTTAAAATAAGATGATAAAAAAATAGTTACCTTTTCAAATATTGACATTAGTACAAGTCTCCTTTTTCTCTCATTTTCATTCTTTCATCTTTAAAGGTGACAAATTTGATGCAGTATTTATTACACCAAATGACAATATTACATGTTTGAGAACAACCTATGAAAACAGGGAAAAGGAAGAAAAATATATTTTTTTGTGCATAAAAAGATGTTGGATAGAACATTTCAGGATTTCTGTTCCAGTGAGCCTGTTCCTTAACTAATTTACCTGAGTGTCACTAAGTAGATGTTTAAATGTGCCTCCAGGCATTACTCTATACCTAATAATCCTAGAGTAAATACATTGTTTGATTGGTACAAAGCAAGAAAGACAGCCTGCTTTCATTTAGAGTGGTGTAAAAATCTCATGTGGATATCAAAGGACAGAGCATTCCACTCCAGATGTCCACCATTTCAATTACTGTAGTGTTATCAGTGAAACATTCCTGTACTAGCATCTTCAATAAGAAAAAGTTCACAAGATTGTCTTCAGATAATAAGAGCAAAATAAAGATAATAAACCCAGTAATAGGCTATAAGGCCTCTCACACACCTCTTCTAACTATAGTTTTCAGTTTCCTGCAAAACAAGTGATAATCCTTATGTGCACGTTCGGAGATGGAGGATATAATTTTCATCAGATCTCCCAGCTGTCGTTTAAAACAAAGGATATTATTGCAGTAAAAAGCAAAGATTACTCTCATTTTTCAGACTGTAGTGTCTCTTCCCTTGCTCAGGGTGCCAGCTGGTTCACATTGACGCTCTTGCTTGTTCAGGCCATTGCTTTACTCTCACTAGTAAAATAAATCCTTAAATGCACCTTGTTGTCTTCCCTGCTGCTCCAAGTGGCACCTGGGGTGGCAGAGAGGGCACTCAGTGTCCACAGTGCAGCTCAGTAGGGCAGGGTGGCAAATGACCACAAAACCCTTCCCATTTCCAGGCAGGAGCAAGCCAGCAGAGAAACCAGGTGAATCAGAGAGTGGTGGGAGGCTCTGGGGCTAAAGTTCTACGAGGGAGTAGAGGGCAGGTACTGGGAGAAAAAGAGGCTCAAGGGGAACCTTTGCCCTCTCTGCCACTGCCAGAAAACAAGTTGAAGCCAGGTGGGAGCTGGTATTTTCTCCTAGGGAACAAGCAACAGGGCAAGTGGAAATTGCCCTTGAATTGCACCAGGAGGTTTAGATTGGATGTTAGGAAGACTTTCCTCACTGAAAGAGGATTTGAGCATTGAAGCAGGCTCGCACCAGAGTCGCCATCCCCAGAAGTGTGCAAAAAATGAGTGGGCATGGCACTCTGTGCTGTGGTTTAGTGGTCATAGTAGTACTGAAGGTTGGGCTTGGTGATGTTTGGGGTCATTACCAACCTTGGTGATTGTATAATTCAATATCTTTTTGCTTGAATTGAGGACAGGGGTAGGCAGGGTTACATGCTACATTGAAACAAGTCAGATACTGGACCAGGAAAACTTTTCACTTCCCTACAGGTGAGCAATGTAGATTTCCAATAGCTCTTTGATTTTTTTTTTTTTCATATGAAATTTGGTAATTTGTGATAAACATGTTGATAAATCATTCATATGTTTTTATAAAGTGAAAAGAATGGTCTGCTACCTGCTAGTCACAGCAGCCACCTAGATTTCTAACTAAAGTTTTCCAAATTAAAGGAGGAGAATGAATGTATTTGTATGTGAGTGTAAGCAAATGAGTGAAGATGACTGCTTTGGTTGTTTTGGGATTTTTTGGCTTAGGCACTACAAATTTTACCATTCATACAAATTATTATCCTGAAGCACTTGAAGTCAACCACATAAACATATGTGAAAATCTTCCCAAAGCTTCTAACCCCATTATTCTGCTATTGCATTGTCTGAGGGTTTCCTTGTTCTTGATCTTTAAGGTCAGGAATCCCATATTTGATCTCTTGAACTGAAAGTTTCTTTGGAAACCCTTCAAAACAAAATTTAAAAAAAGCAGAAAAAAAAAAAAAAAGCGTTGGGCTTCAGCTGATAGACCATTTAAAAAAAACTCTATAATTTTACATAAAACAACTAGTTGGGCATGCTTCTCAATCCTTTAAGAGAAACCCAAATCCTTCCACAGTGAGGCAATATTCCTGTGCTTGTTCTCCATAATAAGATTAGCCAGGCCTGAAAAAGAACAATTATATCACTACAAAGTATTTTAGTTTTTGATCTTATGAATTCAACTGCTGGAGTCATAAAGGACGATTAATTTATTTTCTCATGGGGTGTTTTTTTGGAGCCTTTTTTATGACATGTCCAATTTAGGATGATGAGAATGATGTGTACCAAGTTTTGGTAGATGTAGCATGCATTTGTCTCTGAAGTCTGAGAGCATGTGAGTCATCATAATGGCTTCAGGTTGTAAGCAACATCAATGAGGAAAACATTAAACCACGAAAACAAGTTGCCCTTATAATGGTTCATTTACTCTGGAGAAAAATAAATAACTAGATGAAATCTCTTTTAATAACTAGGAAGATTATCATGGACTATTCATTTCATCTGGCAGACATTTGCAGGCTATCTCCTAGAGGATTATTATTCCTACATCTCTATAAATGGCTATATATATTTATTATTCTTTTATTTATAGCCATGCTATGATTCACTCTAAGATTCGAGGCAGGGAGATCTGTAGACTAAAATTCTTGGTATTTAACCATAGACAGTCTGTGGGACACAAATTAGAGGAAGGTAAGTTTTGTAAATATATCCAAATCTGTTAATTATAAACAACACAATAACATGTTAACATTGCTTCCTCAGGAAATTAGAACTTGTTGATAACTGACCCTTGAAGGTTTGGTGTCTCTGGATGTGACTAATAATAAATCTGAGCCTTCCAAGCAGTTAGTTC
>VZTN01024621.1:171009-199086 GCA_013400515.1 Erpornis zantholeuca | reverse complement strand
CAGAAAATCCTCCCAACCAGATTGGTGTCTTCTGTACAAGTATCACTGAACTATACATAATGCAGGGCAGATTTTGGCTCTATCAATATTATTTTAACCTTTTTATTTATTTTTTTTTAATAAATTATGCTACATAAAATGTTTACCTGCAGATTACAAGAAAAATACAGATTGGGCATCCAGTTTAGTTTGAAAATATTTACATGCTGTGCTGATAACCTGTCCTAAAAGCACAGGCTGAGAAGTCTTTTCTTTTCCACCCCTGGAAACCACAGCTCTTTACCATCCCTTGCCCCGAGGGTCTTGGTTAGCAGAATTTGATTTGTCAATATTTCCAGTCCAAATCAGGAAGGAGCAACCTGCTCCTACAAGCTGCCTGGTGTTACAAAAAATATAGTGTTAACCTCAAAAGGAAGTATCTCTATTATCATACTTAATAATCCATGTGTGGTGCTGGTTAATTATTTATACAAATTTACACCAATTAAAGAGAGAGCCCTTCAGCTAACAGCAACCTGCCAAAGGATTTTGTTGTTTTTATCATCCCTAAATGAATATAACCAGTTTAATCTTCTGTTCTCTAAAAGAGTCTCCACTGACAGGCTGCAGGTAGAGGTTCCACTAAATGCATTCCAAGGCATAATATCTGCTTTTGTTTTGGTATTACACAATTATTTCACTGGAGTAAACTTCAGGGTCTTTCCAGCTGGAGCCAAGGCATTTTCTCCAATCATAGTTTTGTCAATTCTGTTGTCTAAGGGAATACTTTTATATGTGAATTTATATTTTAATGCATAAGGAAAAGACAGGAAGTATTTCCTTCAAGGGAAAAATGCCTTTGCTTGGCCAGTACCCAGTTAGAACAGCACTTTATATTCCTCTAGGCATTATTAAAAAACTCTTGCTGCCACTGCTGCTCTTCTTTTCACCTCCTTGGCTGGCTGATGCTTCTCTAAATGCCAGCTGACACTGAGAGGGATAACTTCTGATTTGGATGCTAAAATATTCTTTGATGTCCTTACACATTTTGTGTAGGCTCCAAGTCCTTTATGACTCTCAGCAAAATCACAGCCAAGCACTATGCATTATGGAAATGTGTGTCATTTTCTTCCTGATATTTTCTTAGCACTTTCTGGGAACATGACTTTTGGTTTGTTTTTCCTGTTCATTTTCTTTTTCCATTTTAATTAAGAATATGTTTTGGTCTGGTCTGGATGTGGGGTGCTATTGTGAGATGGTGTGTTTTCTTTTTCTTTCCCCAGCAGCACTGGAAGGAATTATTTGGTTTCTTCCACGTTCTTTTATCTATAACATTTTAGAATAACATCCTTAAAACATACTATTTTTCCTTTCTCTTCTTTCCCTACATGTTGCAACTAAACTGCTTTAAAGATCATAATTTTTGACTTTAGAAGACCTATTAGATTGGAATCTTAAATAGTATTTGCCTTGGATATACAATTCAAAGCTTTGAATGAATACAATCCATATTGCCCAAGTTCTTGGGCTTCAAATCTGCCTTTGAATAGATTACAACAAGTCGAGAACTAAATATTTTCTTATTGCTACTTGGAGTTAGAAAAAATTTCAACTTCTTGAGCCACTGAGAAGACAATTTTAGCATGTCCCAGCANAACCAGGCATCATCAGCTCTGTCTTTTCCAAGTGCTACTCTGGGGGAAAACTTAATATCATAAACATGTTTGCAAGTGGTTTTTTTTGACATTTTGATTTTCTCCAATGCCCTTCCACCACACAAGTTATTCTTGGTCCTGCTATTGCATGCTGGAAGTTGTAGTGCTAATACTAAATTTATAACCACAGCAAATTCTTCCTTTCTTTTGCTTAGGTTTGGGCTGACTGACACAAGAGTCATGTGGAAAGAAATCATCCTAGGATATCAGCCTTAAAGTTCCTCTCATTCCACCCCTGCCATAAGAAGGGATGCCTCCCACTCTATCCCAGATTGCCTCAAGCCCTGTCCAGCTTGGCCTTGGACAGTTCCAGGGATGGGGCAGCCACAGCTTCTCAAGGGCAACTCATTCCACTATATCCAATAGATAAAAGACTATTTAGTTTGCAGATGCAGACTCATTGAACCTAGAATGGTTTTAAATTTATTAAAAGATATTCCTTAATGGCTCAGAGACGGGTTGGATTGATTGATACCTTATCATTGCCTGGCTGCAGTTTCCTGTGGGTAAGCTACAAATACTCTTTGTAAAATCTCTACTTTACAAGAGATAGAAAAGTCATGAGAATTACCTAGGCCTGGAGACAAATACAGGTGTACAGCAGAAATGTAACAGGAGAAGGGGGCAAGAGAAAAAACCTTTGGTCATCGTTGTAGTACAAAATGCCACACGCAGAAATGACTGGGCTCTATTGTCACTCGTTTTGTGTGTAGTGAATGTTTCAGTGGTTTTATATATACAGAATTACGCCCACAAATGCCTGTTTAATGACCTGCAGCTAATGAAAATTGAAGCAATGAAGATGTCATCTCTGATCCTTCCAAGCTCGCATAACACAAATGGATTTCAACCCTATACTGCTTCTCTGAAGGAACACGTTAGTGATTGCTCAGAGTGAGTGAATAAGGCAGCAGTGATAAGGCCTGCTCTCATGGGTGTGCTTCCTTTATCATCACGTTTACTGCACTGCCACAGAGGCTGGGAGTGTCCTCAGGGGGACAGTGTGAAATACTGCACCATCCAACAGAGAGTGTTTTACTCCCGTTTCATTTGAATGGGGACAAGTGTTAAGACCACGTACAGCAGGAAGCTTTGGGTGCAGTAATTTCATAGAGCTTCAGAAAGAAAACGTGTGGGAATTCTGCAGGCACTGCCTGAAATGCTCATCTGGGAGGTGAGCACCTAATGATTTTTAATGCATTTAACTCTACAGCACCCCTGAAAAGCAGGGAAGTGCTGTTATCACTAGTTTATGCTTCAGGAGCTAAAAACTTTTGGTCTAAAAAAGCTATTGCACCATCAGTCAGGGGATACATATTTGGGTGGAAAATCTCATGCTTTGTTTTCATTCATAAAGGGAAAAATTATGGATATAGACACATATGGATTAATGAGGTGACCTGCTTGACATTATCAGTGTTGTTTGAATAGAGGCAAGGTGCAACTCCAGACCTGACTGACACTGTCACCACAGGGCCATTTTTGTCCTTCTTTTGGGCTTTCCTATTGCAAAATATAAAAGCTATTTTGTTCTCAGGTCACCTTTTGCCTTTAAAATTTTTTCTCCTAGTGACCATGTCTAAATGTCAAAGGACAAATTTCAATTTGTGCATGAGTTCAAAGTGCACCCACAGTGGTTTTATCTGTTCATGTAAGTGCAGGGGCACTACTCCATTCTTTTCTGCCAGGACTATGTCCTTGCTCATTATTTTGTGGAGAGCCCAATTTGTAGAAAAATACCTAGAAGCTGGGAACACTCAAGGAATTTAAAACAAAAAAAAGGCTGTGAAAAGATGTTTGATATGGGTTTGACAGCTGGAGTAGGAAGTGAAGGCAGCAAGGGGAAACTTTTCCAAGATATAAAGATGAAATCTTAATAGACACAGCAAGACAGAGACATGTAGTGAAGTCAGTGATTACATCTGCCCAATGGAGATATGAAAATGCAGGTATCAAGCTTGCTTTGAGAGCCCTTTCAGGGAGGCAATATAGCAACAGAGATAGTTGGGACTGTTTTTCTCAGAAACATAATTGTCACTAAACTACAAGGACTGTAACAGTCCACAAGGCTGGCAGCATCACTGTTAGAAATAACAAGGTAATTTTTTGCCTTTGCTCAATGCCAGGATCCAGCAGAATGGAAGGAATCCTGCTTCCCTCAAAATACCATGGAGAAAACATCCATGAACGTGATAGAGCCGTGGACAGGCAAAGTACAGAATTTGCAGAGTACAGCACTTCTCAGGACACTCAGAGGTGCTCTGTGGAGGAAAATGATGCTCAGCAGCATCACTCATCCCCTACTCATAGGAATGTGTTCTTCAGGTTTCCTAGATTTTGGAAAGCACTACCTCACAGAGAAACTCAGATTTTAATGTGACACCAAGAATCACACACCGTTCTTAGGAAACCTGGGTATCATCAAAGATTTGAAGCATTCTAGTGCTGTGGAACCAAAAAAAAAAGAAAAAAAAATACAGATATGGGCAAATACTGTGAAGGAAAATATTTTTGCTTTAGCTGTTATAAAGTATAAAACAAGAATGAAGATGAAAGCAAAAAAAGGAGGACGGATGGAACAAGAGGATTAGGCATTAGCGAGCTGGTGCAGGGTGTGTTGGGCAAGGAGTTTTCTGTAGGCCAGATCCTTATTTTAAAATGTCTCTGATATCCTTGACAAGCATTACTAGCAACATAGGATGCTTTCAAATTGAGGCTCTTCAGGCTTGTTCTGCTTTATTTGTGTTTCATCTGTCTCCTATGAAAACTGTAGAGGGAGGAGTCCATGCTGCTGGCTACTTATCTGTAAGCTCAGAAAGGGCTTATGGATGCAATTTTGTGTGATTGTTTGTGTTTTGTGGAATAAATAATTTGAAAATAGATATTGCATAACCTATATTTATGAAATGGGCCATTTTCTAGCACACTAAAGGACACCTTGGCTTCCTATACCCAGTTTGTGGAAAGTTGATTGAGTGAGACCAAGATCCAACACCCTTGCCCTTTGCACAGAATTCTTCTGACTATAAGCCAGATGCTAACTCAGTTTATCTCTGTGTCTACACCAACATTGTAAAAATGAAGCATTTATTTTTGAGATAGACTTTTGTATATTTCAACAAACTCTTCAAAAATCTCACTTCCTGATTCAGTCCCACTCCAAACCTTTAAAATATTTGAGGAATTGCAGTTATACATGTGTAAAGAATAATAAAATAATTTAAAAATGGGGCCAAGACCAGGAACAACATCATGAACACGCTGAGTTTTATGAGGACTTATCTCAAAAACCACAGAGAACAAATATGAAAAACTTGGTGTCTAATGAATGTTCAGCACAGCCTTCCTGATGTTCCATCAAGCAGCAGCTGCTAACACCTCAACACATTGAAGATGTGTTTCCTCCTTCAGCTGGCTGCATAAATTAAACAGGAAGGAAGGAAGGAAGGAAGTTCTGAAGGAAGAGAGTTCCTGCTCAAATGTTCTTCTGTTCCTTTGGGATTTGTATTATTTCACTGTCCCTGAAAGAAGAACAAAGGCAGTGGTCTCCACGAGCGTCACGGACTCAAAACTTCTGGCCAGTAAAGAGTTATGGAAATATCTTTCAAGAAATAGATGCATTGAAGTAAATGTGCTGGCAGCATTTCAGCATCCTGAAATATGTCTGTTTCCCTGGCAATTTCAGCCTCAGAGTCTAGTTTAAGTTTCTTCTTTCCCGAAGAATTTAGGTGAGAACACTCTGGGCATGACAGATGAGTCTCACTGGAGGGGGTGAGGCTTTGAGCAGGACCAATACTAACCCAATACTTTTCTCTAGTGCAGGGTCATCACCTGTCCTTGCTGTCTGCAGGTCCATGTAAAAATAGCACAGAGCAGGGTCCCAGAAATTACAAGGCTGATATGAGTCTGTAGGTGTAGCCAAATATAGGTAAGTTTTCTTCTTTAGCCACGAGGTCTAACTGCTGAAATAATGTAGGAGATTATTTTTGTGTAAAACCTTCTTCTCCACAGAAGAATGTGGAAAGGCCTTGGTGGTTCCTGTTGGCTGCTGCAGAGGAAGAGACTGGTGGCACAAACAGGCCTAGCAGTTCATGGTAGCACGAGGAAGGAGAGGCTCATGCAGTTGCTTAATGAACTGGGAAGGTAAAAATGTCTGATCACGAACCTGACGTCACCACGCTCACTTTGTTTTTAGTGCACTCTTTAGTTATGCAGGAAAATAACTAGGTGTAGGGTTGTCAGCTCAAAAAAGACACAGAATTGTTGGAGTAAGCCCTGAGGTGGCCACGGAGATGTTCCAAGGGATGGAGCTGTTGGAGACAGGCTGAGAGAGATAGGACTTTTCCACCTGGAGAAGGGAATGCTCCAAGGAGACCTTAGAGCCTCTTGTAGTGCCTAAAGATGACTTACAGAAAAGATGCAGAGTGACTTTTTGCTTAAGCACATAGTGATAGGAGAAAGGGAATATTTAAAAGTAAAAGGGAAGAGATTTTTGGTAGACATTAGGAAGATGTCTTTCCTGTGTGGGTAGGGAGGCCCTGGCACAGGTTGCCCAGAGAAACTGTGGCTGCCCCATCCCTGAAAATCTTCCAGGCCAGGATGGCTGGGGTTGCAGCACCCTGGTCTAGCAAAAACTGTCCCTGCCCATGGCAGGTGGGGTTGGAATGAGATGATCTTTAGTGTCACTTCCAACCCAAAGCACTCCATCATTCTATGAAATAAGTACTCCCAGGGTATGATTTATTTCACTGAAGAACTAAGCTGCCATACAGAGGTATCTCAGTATCCATTTCCCACGCAAACAGTTGCCAATGAGTGACATCTTCGTTTAGGTTATTCAGCTGGGAGCATAAGCATTGGCAGGACAAATACCTTTTTTTGGCTTTTTTTTTTTTTTTTTTTTTCTGGTAGTTTGTTTCGGGTTTTTGTTGGGTCCTTTTGTTTGGTTTGTTGGTCATTGTTTGCTTGGTTTTTGTTTGCTTTTTTAATTTTATTGTTCTCAGGAAATCTCTTACCTACTTCATATTTATTTACTTTCATCGTTCACTCTGTGTTTTCACCACAAACTCTTATGAGTTTCACAGCAGTGTCCCACAAAGACCAGCAGGAAAGACACTTGATTTTCCATACCTGAATGTTTTCCCTAAATAAATTCAGATGGGATTTGGTCTATAATGAACCAATTAGCTCCCTTGGATGGCAAGTGCAGGCACAAAACAGAGCAACATGCTTCAGGTCCCACGGCCTTGGGGTCACGTGGGTGCAAGCCAGTCTATGCCATTTTGGCTAAGAACCAAGATACTATAAAAGATGTGGATAGCAAAGATGGCTCAGGCATAACCAGACTGGCCTAGACTCAATTATCTCTGGATTTTGGAGTCGTGTGTGGTAGCTTTTCTTCTCTGTATTTGTGTGAAGAGAAGGAAGTAAGGAAGAAGAGCAATAAATGAAAATGTGGTAGAAAATGTTCAGAAGTGTTTGATACTTACCTGCTGCATCTTATTAAGTTGTCTTGTTATTTTCTTGCATTGCTGACACAAGAAGATTTATTTGGATAAAGGAAAACCCAAGGTACTATTATCAGGCAAATCCCCCCTGTGTTTACTCTTTAAAATAAAGATTAAACGCATACAACTTTTAAACTTTAATGAGTTTGGGTCTGTTCTGGCTGGGTTGATTTGTTATCCCAAATCCTTGTGCCATCATATTAATGACTGCTTGCACCCAGGGGCACACAGGGTAATCCCCCATCTCTGGCAATGTCAGCTCCACAGTGATTGCTGTGCAATTAATCAGAGACTGCTGCTGGAATGAGGACATTGTAATCTGGTGCATAATGAAACTTATTAATGGTGTCCTGCATAATTTATGGGATCTAACCGTGCTAATGTAGGTATAACATATAAACAGTATTCTTTCATTAATCTGTGAACTAACATGCCATGAAAATCTAAGGGCTGGCACCTTTAGTTTTTCCAGGGGTTGTTGAATTGGTCCATTTTAGCAGATGTACAAGAGCAATTGATTTCCTGTAAAACCCTGAAAGCAGCCACCCTACAAGGAGTATTTGCAAATATTCTGTTCTATAGTATTTGAGTTCCCATTGTTCTTTATCTGACTGAGGTTAGAAATCCCACTGAGACAAGCACTGTATAAACATCCACGAAGAACATTCTTACCCCAGGTAGATGACAGTGTGTAAGGACAAAAAAAAAACCAAGGAAAGGAGACATAATTTTTTTCGTCAGTCTCTTGAGTGGAGTTTTGAAGATAGGACCTAAAGAACTGAGAAATTAGTAACCAGATGTAGAAAAATATTTATCGTGGTACTTTTCCTAGTTGACTATTTCTGTTTAACTCCTCAGCTCTAAGAGATATACAGACACTTAAGTATGTGACCAAAACAGAAGCTATATGGGTAGGACCACAGTAAACAGAAGAAACATCATTTAGATGGGCATCTTTTTAATCCCAAAGAATTTACTTTAGGAATAAAAAACCAACTTTCTTTATATGAAAGAAAATAAGGTTTTGAAAGTAAGGGTTTAAAACACCAAAGTTAGATGTAAGTATGTGCAGCCACAAGCACCCTCCTGACCAATTTCTTAAAGGAAAAACTTACTCTCAACCAAGATCACGCATGCCAAATTTCAGTTTTATTTTAATTTTTATGGTTGTCGCTATGAACACCTGAATATAGTGGTTTATAATGGCTCCTCTGACAGGCTGTTATAACTTCAATGGTACTAACAATACTACTATAATTAGTGACTTTTGTATTGTATTAACAAATGCCAGAGTGTGCTACCAGTCTTCCAGATGACTTATCCAGGTTTTAATTAGTGTCTATCTTTCTTTTCTTTGTGGAGACATACACTTACTAAAATGACTCAATGCTTTGCACCATGTACAGGTCAAAATATCCACCTGTCAAGTGGGTTTAGAGCTGCATGGAAGGAGGAAACTACTTGCGACATTTTATTAATGGAACAGATTGCATATTTCTCTAAATAGAAATGGGAGGAATTGTGTGACAGATGGATCAAAACCTCACCGTTGTTGAAAACCAACAGATGAGACAGACTTCTCTTATGGCACTAGCTGGAGAGCAAGATGCTGATTAACCAGACCTGAATGAATCTTCTGCCCCTTGGCTCGGAGTGCTCATGAGGCATTTCAGTACTGGCTGATTTTTCTGGGTTGTGTTTTGCATCTGAGCAATATGGATGTGGTGCACGGGTATGTACATGTTTGCATCTATATATATGTATAAATATCGGTGCAGGCACACACATTAAACTAGCAATTTAAAATAATTTCAATTTCCATTAAAAGTTGGTTCATAATCCATTCTTAAGTTGTCCTTTACTAATACTGGAGTATGTCCAGTGTCAATACACTTATGTATGAATTATGTTGCCTTATTTAGTAGGAAGTCTTACCTATCAGACAATTAGAGCCTCCATTACAAGGCTATCAGCTTAACGTTACTGAAGAGAATTTACCAGGTCTTGAAGTGTCTCCCATGGCACAGTAGTGACTGTGCAGCCTGAGAAGAGCAGACATGTAGAGTGAAACTGAAGAGCAGGATTCCTTTAGACAAGTTGTTAGCCACACATTAATCTTTACAGTTTCCATCCCAGTAAGAGTTACACAGTACTTTACCTACTGTGTGTCTACTAAGCCCTGGAAATGCCACTCTTTGCTGTTGTCTCCATGAACACAGGAGGCTTTACCTGTTTGAACACATAACACAGATTTCAAAGGCTCTGTTTCCATGGCCTAAAGATAAGGCTTTTAGTTGTGGGGTGGTTTTTTTTACCTTTTTTTAAACTTTTTATGTGTAAATGCAGATGCCCCGTATGAGGAAGTGTCATTTACTCATGAAAGAGCACATCAAGACTTTTACTGTCACTTAAACAGAAGCTCAAAGAAGCTGCTGATGCAATAATGTACAATCAGGAAGCAACCATGAGTGAAGGAGGACAGGCACATAATCCCCCAGCCTCCAGGAGGAATCTGGCAGATTAATCTGAGCGTGAGGATTGATCCCTAGGTATGTTCCCTGGAAGAGCAATGGCAGTGATAAAGGCACTGAAACAGTTCACACGCTCTGCACTGGAAGATGAATTACATGCATAATGTGTGTTTTTAGCACAGTCAAGTTAAGGGCTTGACACTGTGTAAAAAACCAATGGCTTGTTACACAGAAGTCATAATAGTTCCTCCTGGTCCTAAAATCTCCACATCTGGCATTTATTCCTAAATAACTACTCTTATGGGGCATATGTTTCTATTTCTGTAACAGAGAGAAGGTGGTGAAGGAAAGAGGTTCATTGCCAACCTGAGGGTTCACACGGTGATTTGCATAAATACCAATCAGTATCAGGAAGGCTTTAGCAGTTTCACTCTTTAGCTGACCATAGTAGAGCTCTTTGGAAGAGATGTGATAGAAGGTTGATTAGGCTTTACAACCTAGGAAATGCTAACATGTTTAAAGGAGATGCTCCCTTGGCTCACAAAGTGCTGTGCTAGCTCCAGTAATATTTGGGATGCTGCAGAATGCTGCAAGACAACATCCATTTGTAGGGTCATGGGTGACATCTCAAAATACCTTTGTGTTAAGTTCTATCAATCAGAGTGATGTAGGATTTTGAGGTAGCTGGTTACAAGGCAATTCCTGGGACAAAAAAAGTTAACCCAATGGAAAATTGCAGATACATTAACAGGCACTAGTGCAGCAATAACTCCTTACTGCACTCTAAATTGTGCGAAGTACTTTATGACCTCTAGGCTTTTTCCTCCCCTTTTAACTTTGCAATGCTTAATAAAAGTTATACTGAAACTGCTGCACTCAGAAAGTAAGAAATTAATTAATTATGAACACCCCATTTGGTGCTGAAGGAGTACAGTGTCCGTAGCTTCTTTAAAGCTTCAGTGAGGTAATTTCACTGCTGCCAATTGAACAGCTATACAGAAGACATCTAAATGTGCTCAGTCGATGAATCCTTGGAGTGCTTCTGCATCATTAACTGTTTACATGGTGACCTCAGTGGAAAGGCTTCAGCCTGATTAAATGCCTGCTTTGCATACTGCCGCAGGCAACAGCAGAATATCTGTCCCCGATTATTCATGAAAAACTCAAATTCGAGGAGTAACTCATCAGCATCCCCAGTACTGCCACATCACCTCTTGCTGTGTTAACCTCTCAACAGCTTCTGTAACGCTGTAATAGGCAGCAATAACCTGCCCATCTCCGGTGACCTCCATCTTCCATCAGCCAGAGTCAGGTGTTTCCATTGATGTTCCATGAACATATTTCAAGTATTCCGAAAGCTGGACATTGCATTTGAATGGGATAACTACTTCACTCTTTTTTAATGGTGCTGTTATTTGCCTCATGAATCACAATGCCAAGGAAGCCCGTGATATTTAAATTTTATGGCACTGTCTTCTGATGTAACAACTTTCTAACTCAGCACAAAGTGAAGAGGAGCAATTTACCTTACATGAACTGCTATTTGGTTGACAAAAATAACCCCCAGAAGAACACTGACTATCCACATTATTACCTTGGATATCCCACCATGGGGTTGTGCAGAGCAAATAACACTCAGTCATCTTCCGTTCATATACAACAGTATGGATAAATAAATGGCATAAGTTTAAATTTCATTATAAGAAATAGCATTTGATACATGCATTCCAGCTACCACGTAACTCGATGTAAGTCAGAAATCCTTCACAATATTGCAGTGGCTTTATTCTGCAATCCAAAGTCTAATGCATCTTTTTGTTGATGAGATAAAGCTTTCATGGTCTCAGAACACAATAATGGCATAATAATTAAGCCCCTGTGGTTGGCAAATGCTCTCTCTTCCCCCTTTTCCATTCAAATTTCATTTTCTACCTATTGAGGGAAAAAGTGATCTCTTTATCTATATATTCAGATTATACATAAGATCATACAGAAAACTTTAATCCCCACATTCTGTGTAGGTAAGGGAAACTGCACTATGCTGAATATCAGAATAGATATTGGCAGGGTCTATTAAATATGCATAATTATCTGAAAGAGCAACTAAAGACCCTCACTCAATACTTTATTTTAAGCTGTCCAGTGCATGCTGCAAATTTTATCTATTTCCCCTGAGACGCTCTTGCCGTGGTAGAAGAGAAATTATGGATTGTAACTAGAGAAGGAGATGTACTTCAGTCCTCTGCAAGAATACCATTGCTCCCTGGAGGACAGTTGGTAGTGATGTGTGTTGTCTGCTATTAAAAGCCTTGAGTGAGGGTCTTCTGCTGCATTTTAAAGTGCAGCTTTGATGTTGGGCAGGAGGAGGATGTACAGCAAAGCTAAATCACGGCGGTTCCGTGGGTCCTGCACTCCCCTGCAGGGACACAGGCTCCTGGCTCAGGGGTCACTCTGGCAGCCCTGCAGTGAGTCTGCAGCAGCTTCCATGCGCTCTCTGACAGCCACTCTTTGGTGGGAGAGTCTGTATTTCCCCTCAAGAACCATATTTCTGTGGAAACCCACATCTCTGACAGCTTCTAACGCAGCAGCTCCCAGCAGTACTTCCAGCACTGTGGCTGCTAAGGCTGTTGAAAGAAGGCAAGAAGGCTTTGTGATCCAGGATGAGAGAGTGAAGGTGCCAGGACAAGCTGAACCAGGTCTTTTGATGGTGGAAACTGACACAGTTCCATTTATTTTGAATCTGTAACATCAGCTGCTGCTGTCTGAGGAATCAGTCCTGAAATAATAAAACCTGGGATTTATTTTAGGAATATCTTCCTTTTTCCTGCCACTTTGTGTTTTGAAATGAAAACCTGTGGAGGGGAGGAATCTATGTTCTATAAGTTTACTTTTAGCCAATAATGTACAAGAAATAAGCAATTTTTTTCAGTTATGCTTTCAATAAATTATTATTCCCCTTCTAGATATCAAGATTTAGGCAGAATCTTAGGTTTTCATGGTTAAAGTTTTAAATTATGTAATTTCTTCATAAATGCAGAAAAACTATATAAACATTTTTTACATCTGTTACCCTCTCCCTTAGTCATAAACAGGACTTTAACATTCAGGGGTCTTATATGAATTACTTAACAGAAATCACTATGCAACAAATAATGCAATTCCTAAAAATGGCCAGAATGGCAAGAAAATTTCCCACTGTTTTTTTTTAGGTTTACATGGTGTGCTTACATACATAAATACCATCTACTCAAGGCATACAGGTGTAGATTCTTAATTACAGATTTTATCACTCAAATATCTTGATTTTAAAGAAGTAAAAATACTAACATATGCCCAACTAGATAAAATATTCTCTTCTTCTTGAAAATGGATTTCTGTTCCATTTAATTTTGAGCAAAATGTGTTTTATTGCAACCTCAGTAAATTGAAGTATATTTTCCTCTGATTTTTTCAAGTTGGGTGGGGTTTTCTTTCCTATTAATGTAAAATGTTTTCTAAAATCAACCCTAAATTAATTGATTGTAAATACTNAAAAAAAAAAAAGAGGGAAAAATCAGTTTGAAATAATATGTTGCTAAGCTTCTGAGGCAGCACCTCTTTGGTCACAGTTATTATATTACAGATGGCACTTTCCATCTATCCTCTGACAAAGTGCAAATGCAGAATGCTTCATTTGGGTCTGCCATGTAGATGAAAAGTCAACAAACAGATTTTTATTTTCCTTTAACTGTTAAAAATATATCTTAGCTGGAGAGGAGAGGAGAGGAGAGGAGAGGAGAGGCTATTTGCTCATTTAGGAATTAAAGCATTGTAGTGAGGAAATAAAGTCTACAGAGACTTCATCAGCAGCAGTTTTGTAGCCAAGAAAATAGCATGTGTTTATTTGGCTGTCTTCTGGTTTGAAAACATCCTCAAATCAGATTAGAAATGCATGAGTCTTCAATTTCAGATACTCTGAAAGCTGAGTTCTTGCTTCCCTCCCTTGCAGGTCATTAAGTTCAATGATTGAGCTTTTAGTCTCATCCTATGCAGGTATAAACAGAGTAGAAATAGAATAATGGGGAAGGTGGATGTCACTCTTTTCACGGCAGTGAAATGAGGATGAGGTGGAAGTTTTTTCCCACCTCTTGCCTGGCACCTCAAGGGCTGGCACGCTCTCCAGTAGTGTAGGATACCCAGTTTCAGTTCACTCTTGCTTTCCAAATCACCTCAGCATGGGACTGAAGGGGACATGGGTCACCAAGTCTCGCTCCCTGTAACTGCATACAAGTGAATCACTTGTGTTATCCCCTTCATAGACATGGGAATCATTTTTATCTTGATTTAGGAACGTTCAAAGCCCCATCCTGCCTAGCCTCAAATGCCCTCTTGGCTTTTAGATAATTCATGGTCACAGGGACAGTCATACCCTCTGTCTGGTATAATTTTCTTCACTGTAATCAGCATGCATGTCTTAAGGTTGCTCAGAGACTGAACTCTTAAATTTCCTTAGGTTGCTATTATTATTAGTGCTTCACTGGAGTCCTGGCTGGAACAAAAATATGGCATTTTCAAACTTTTGTGACCTGTTAATATTGCAAATGAAATTAAAAAGGACTGATAAGGAAGGCTGTAGTAGGCTAAAATTGTAAATGGAGAAAGGAAAAAATGTAACAAAATAGTGTTATCAAAAATTGCAGTAGCTTTGTTTCCTGAAGAAATGAAAACATTAAAAGCTAATCATTTTCAACCAAAGTTTGACCACATTTTCTGATAGGCATTTAATATTCTTGTCAGTGTTTACATCCAGTGAGGATTTCACTCTGATTAATTCAGATATATCTAAGGAACAGAAAATATCTTTCAGAATGTTCCAGTATTCCCATGCACACAGACACAATGAACAGCAACAAAAAAAAAGAGAACATAACCAAATAATCAAAATCTCATGGTATTTAAAATTAATTTTAAATTAAGATGGTTTTTAAGTCATTATAAAATCAGGGATGCCTTGTCACAGTAACCTTGTTTTTGTACTGCAGTTTTTTCCCTCCCTATATCTGCAAAATTATGTTAAAAAGTCTCCCCGTTTCTATCACCTGTCTTCTTTCTTTAGCCAAAAAGCCTTTGAGACCAGGACTATGCCTCATTTGTGCAATATTCAACATACACCTCCATCCCAAGGCTGGTTTTGACCACTATCCTCCATATTCATATGAACAACAGTGCAAATTGCAACACTAAAAATTTCATTTTTCATTATTTGAAATGATAAATAATGATAAAATTCTTATTTTCCATCTCTTTTCCTTTTTGATCTAGTTTTATTGGTCAAAAAGACACAGAGTAATTTTTTTAATTAAAGTTGTAGACCATAGACATCTAGTTACTACCCTGTCCACAGAACTTGCACAAAATTATTTATGGGAAGAAGAAAAGAAAAAAGGAAAGTCATATGAATTTTTTTTAAGCAGTGGGGGAAAAAGATGCGAATTTTGCCTCTGCCATTTAAATATTTATTCCTCTCATAACCAAACACAGATGTTAAAAAAACCCCATCCTCACTAGAATTGGTGAATATGTGGTGCCTTTGATTTGGTCTTAGTCTAACTGTACTGCACTGTAACAACATTGATGCAATCACTGTTGCCAGTACCTTTTGCATCATTAATTTGACTTCTACAAACAGTAAGGTTTTATGGGTCCCTGCAGTGATTATCCCATGAACCAATATGCAACCAAGACTGTTTTGTATCTAGATATTGAAACTATTAATTGCCTTGATGCCATCGAAGTCATAATCTAGCCCAGCAGAAGTGCCTGGGTACAATGTCCCAGTACTCCCCAGACACTTTAAAGCTTATTTTAAATGTGGATTAGTGCATCGTATTTTCAGAGGTCAGTGAAGATATGAGTGTCAGGGAAAAAAGATTTAAAATTGTAATGAAGGCTGAGAAGGTTACATGCAGGAGCACAGTAAATAAGGATAATGCTTAAAATTTTATAGAGATATTAACTGTTCTTAATTTTCTTCTTTTTTTTTTCTCTTGAGGAAATGTTCTGAAAACACAGTTGCAACAGATATCTCTATCAGAGTGCTGATAGAGCTTCTGCTGCTTTCACTGGGGAAAAATGTGTGGAAGGGCAGAAGTAGACTGTCTCCATCTCCAGAAGACAAGAATTTTCCTATGGTCTCCAACACCTCATTCATCTCTAATGACCTGAGGAGGTGCAGAGGAACATTCCCATACACTTTTCTGCTGCTGAAACCCATGAGTTATGAAAAACAGCTGCTTCCTTCTGTCCCAGAGCCTATCCTTTGGGTATTGTCACACAACTCCTTTCCTCTCTGTTACTTGTTTGCTCTCTGAAGCTGATGTGGGTGACTTTAAAAGCCTGTTCTGGAGTGTCCATAGCACTTCCACAGCAAGAAAATTGACTACATTAAACCCTGGCCTTCTCGGTAACTGAGTAAACACTAGAAAACATAGTCAAATATACATAAGAAAAATCTGAGAGTGACTGTATAACTTCCATAGTTAATCTACAGCGTTCCTTGTAACCAAACAGATCTATCTGTAGGTTTTAAGGTCATTGCCTGACTGCCCTCTCAAGTCACCGCTGAGATTGTATCTTCCAGATACTTAATCTGGATTTCATAGACTGCAATCCCACATTTCTCTAGGCAGTACAGATAAGAAAAAGATAGGAACCAGATATGGTCCTTGCCCACAGAGAATGTGTAGGGGCAATCACTCTTTCCATCACTTCTTAGCTGAAACCGTCATCTTCACACTGCTCAGTGCAAGCCTGGGAGTGTCTGTTAGCATAGCTATTCCTGAAAATGTAAAAATGACAGATACTTTTCCTTAAAATGCTCTGCTAGAAATTATAAGGCTGAGCCCTTTTGGGTTTCTAGACCACTTTGTGGCTAAGGGAGGGATGCAGTCACCTCCAGAGCAGCAACAGCTGCTCCAGTACCAGCTAGAAGGCAAAGTAGCCCTTTCATTCTTTCTAAATCAAGGGTTTTCACATGTGAGAACTTCTCTCTGGAGATACAGCTACCAAATTACTAACCTGGAAAACTTTAAATAAGAGATAAGATTCATGTAAATTTTTCTGGGGTTTTTCTGGGAGGTGTTGAAAAACACCTGGAGGACAATGGGGTCATCAGTCGCAGGCAACTTCATGAGGGGAAAGTCCTGCTTGTTAAACCTGAATTCCCTCTACAACAAGGTAAGCCACCTAGCTGATCTAGGGAAGCCCACAGAGGTCGCCTTTTTGGACATCAGCAAAGCTTTTGATAGTTTCTCTCACAGTGTCCTTCTTGGAAAAAACGTCCATCCCACAGCTGGATTAAAAACACATCATGAGGTGGGAGAGCAACTGGTTCATGGGCAGGACACAAAAGGTGACAGAGAACAGGGTGACATCAGACTGGCAACCTCCCACTAGAGGGGTTCCAGGGGACTCCAACCTCGGCCCAGTTCTCTTCATCTTCTTTGACAACTTGGATGCAAGACTGGAAGGAACAATAAGTAAGTTTGCCAGTGATACTAAATAGGGAGGAGCTGTCGATTCCCTTGGAGCTAGAGAAGCCCTACAGAGACCTCAGCAACTTAGGGGGTTGGGGAATCACCAACCATGCAAAGTCCAACGAGGGAAAGTGCCAGGTTCTGCACCTGGGATGGGGCAAGGCTGGATGTACAGACAGACTGGGGAATGAGATGCTGGAAAGCAGTGCCAGGGAAAGGAACCTGGGGACCCTGGCAAGTAGAACATGAGTCAGAGGTGTCCTGGCAGCCAGGAGGGACATCCCTGTCCTGGGGGGCATCAGGCCCAGGATTGCCAGCCAGGCAAGGGAGTGATTGTCCCACTCTGCTTTGCTCTTTCGGCCACAGGCAAAGGCCAGCCTGCTCCCAGGTGTATTGATTTGTTTTCATAGAACTGCTGGTTCCCTGCAGGATTGCAATAATGTGATGGATCCCTACCAGCCTCTGCTCTGAGACCTGACTCAGCATCTTTATTTAGGTTGAATAATACTTTATATGTCAAAACTGAGTTGCAAAAGGGTGGGAAACCCAGTTGTTTCAATACAGAGTCCACAGATCTCTGGAAAAGGTTCAGAAGTTTCTCCACTGCTATTTTTTCGCATCTCTCAGATTTTTTGTGCCTTGAACGACATCACATGTTGGGAGGAGGAACCCCCGTTGTTTGAATTTCAGGCAGATAAAAGCAAATGTCTCATTTATTGCTAGTCAAATTTGAAGTTTTCTAAGATAGGGACATCCTTTTTTATTCTCTTCTTTCACAGTGCCTCTCCTATTTCCATTCTGGCTGTCAGTAGTGAGGCAAGGCAAGAAAAATAAGGTAAAACAGAATCTCTCTTCACATTTAAATACACGATTTACCTGTCCATCCTGGTCACAGTTTGAAGTGATAACCCAAATTATTTCACTGTCTTAAATATCTGCTGGTACTGAGAAAAAATTCTTCCTGTTGAACTCTCTTGTTTTTGTTGGGCTTTTGGCAGAGATAAAGCTTGCATGTCTAACCTATGTCTTGGACAAGCAGCAGAATTAGAGAATTGAATTAATTTCCTTTGCCTCCATTTGCAAACTGTGCAATAATCTGCACATTTAATTCTATCCTTTGCATATTATTTTCTGAGCAAGGACACAATTGGCTACAGATTTGACATCTTTGTGACAGTGAGTCTGCAGCAGCACTGAAAAGAAAGGGGGAAGGAGCAGGGTCACAGAGAGGACAAAAGGAAAAAATAGCTGTCTAAATCATATATCATTAAAGTGATGCTCATTGAATTACCTCTCTTAGGGCCTGTCAAAACATGTGGTGCCCTTGCAATATGATGTGAATTAAATGCCTTCTGGCCCCTGAAATATTGTTTTCAAGGCCAAATGTGTACTTTCACAGTTTCTCTATAGTAACTACTAAGAAGCATTTGAAACATGCTGATTGACTCCTATGATTAGCAAAACCAACTCAGGAATACAGCAGTGTGAGCAATGTGTGGCAACAGGCTTTCAAGGGAAAGCAAAAGGCTTGTGGGAACTTGCAGGACTTTGGTGGTGGTCACTGGTAGCTCCATCTACTGAGAAATTGGTCAGCATGGCTTAAAGTTGCCCCTGGGTGAGAAAATATAAATGCCATTGATTCAAAGGGTGGTTTGGTTTAGAAGGGTCCTTAAAGACCATCTCGTTCCAACCTCCTGCCATGGGCAGGGACACCTTCCTCTAGACCAGGTTGCACAACTGTAGCTGGATCAATATCAATAGCATTACCTGGCTGCACCCTTTTAGTAATTGTGGTCTTATTTTGTCTCCTGTGATCTCTTTGGGAGACCTCACGTACGTATTCGATGGCCTTGGATGGTATTTGTGACCAGCCAGATGGGAGTCACTCTTTTCTCACGGGTAACAAGAGATAGGAGGAGAGAAAGTGGTCTCAGGTTTCACCAAGGCAGGTTTATATAGGACATCAGGAAAAATGCCTTCACTGGAAGGATGTTCAGGCACTGGAACAGGCTGCTCAGGGCAGTGGTGGAGTCACTGTCCGTGGAGGTGTTCAGAAAATGTGTAGATTGCTCTGGGACACGTGCTTTAGTGGTGGACCTGGCAGGGCTGTGTTAATAGCTGAACCCCAGGATCCTTCCAAACCTTAACAATTGTTTGATGGCATGATTCCACAATCCCATTTGCTTGAGGATGTGAGGCTTTTGGGGCTCTACAGCCACTGCCTGAGTGGACATCATAACATCACAACACCACAACAACTCTGTGGAGTCTGGTTTCCTCTCAGGTGCTCAGATCATCGAGTACCAGAGGAATGGGCTTCTCCTCTTCCACTGAACTTTGAGGTTTGGCTTATTTTTAACCCATTTATGCTGGGTTTTTTATGGTGTGGTTGTTTGTTTGCTGAGCAGAGAGCCAGACCGACTGTGCCTAACTAGAAACAATTGGTACTTCTTTTAATTTAAAAATTCATCAGCTCTGTCCATGAAGAGGCACAGTGGTTTCTTATTTGCTGGGGAGCTGCAAGGATGTGGCCATAAATTGGTGTCTGCAGAACCAGGACAAATATAGTTAATATGTGAAGTGGTGAAATCTCACACAGAATGATATGCTGTCAAAAATACGACTTTGTATTAAAAAATTGTACCATTATTCATCTTGGACATGAATATTTGCAGGACGATGACCTCACTGCTGAAGTCAGGTATTCAAAATTAATAATGAAAATGTCCCACCAAAATTTTCACATTTAACACATTTCACTTTAGATTTTTAGTTCTTGAGCCTGTACTGTACATTTATTTTATGCATTGCCAGCTTTTCTCAGGATGATATTAACTAAAATGCTTTTTTTACCTGCTTTTCTTCCTGTTTTTTAGTGAAAGTTGCAGTGCATATTTTTCTCGTTCTTGAAACTACAGTTTTGAAGAAAATAAAAATATTATTATGCTTGTAGCAGAAATGTTAAAACCAACATTACATTTATTCATGTTAATTTTAACAACTTCATGAGTTCCAGAATAAGGATAATTTTTTGTGCCAGGTTCATGGGATGAAAATCCATGTGTAACCATTATGCATAGAGGCCTTCTAAGATATCTGCAAATTAAATATTATAATCTTTGATTCCTTAAGAAAACCTAAATAAACTGAAAAATACAGAGATTACATGAGTCTCCTCGGAGAATACAGCACATCAGTGACAGATAAAGATGTAGGTCTCAAATCAGTTGTATCCTAGTGCTTTTCTCCATGTAAAGTGTCCAAGAATATCCTCCAAGGGTCGCCTAGATGGCCCAACTGCACCAACACATGGTACAATTTTGTTTTTCACTGTTATTTTTCCTAGCACTACTGTAGGTTTGGTTTTGGTTTTATTTGTTTGGTTTGGTTTGTTTGGTTTGCTCTGTTTTGTTGTTTGGTTTTGGTTTTTGATTTTGTTGGGATTCTGTTGGTTTTCTTGGGTTTATTTTTTTCATTTGGGTCAAAGTTATACACGGTATTTTAAGAAATGAGGGGCAATACTGACCTCTTATGCATTCTGTGAAGCTCACAAGGGTCGTGTTCAGGATATGAGGGAGAGATGACAGGGCCAGGACTCTCAGCACTTCTGAAGAAAATCTTTACTATACACCACAACATCAGGGCAACACATGGAAAGGTCTCCACAAGAAAGACAAATGATCACTGTTCTTTCCTTGCCCTTTCATAATATCCCTCTAGTGGTTGGCAGCATCTTCAGCACAGAATGATTTTCTCTAAATTCATCAGCCTTTGATTTAGCACTTTAAAACAGCAATTGAGACCATATTCAGTATTTGAGGATACATGTAAGGAGACTTCTTATTAATGAACAATTGTATTTATTTTGATGGTGCAGAATATAATCTGTGTAAAATATCTTTATACATTCCAATTTTGGCAGTACGAGTTCTACAGCAATTTTGTAGTGGAAGATGCTCTTTTTTCTGTGAAGAGGTTGAGACTTTAGCACAGGTATCTCTCAGGGGAACCCACTGTTGTGTATACTAGGAAAAAAAACTGGATACTGGGTAGCTACTAGGAACCCAGTTCCTGTGTTTCCACAGTTCTGCAGGAGTGGTCCCTGGAGCCCTCATGTGCTTCATGTTGCCTTCATGCCAGCCCACACAGCTTCTCTTGGGAAGAGGAAGGGGGAAGATTTCTTGGTATTCATGATAGCCTTAGGTTTTAACTTTTATGGTTTTTCCCAACCCTGCCCGGCCCAGTGTCACTCTGCAGTTCCCTGGAGCTCGTTCAGTGCTGTTCTCTCATGCTCACACACACACAACAAAGCCTCTCCAGCTCTCCAGGGACACCCAGACCCTCCTAGGCCCAACAACTGCAAACCACAATCTTGGGGACAGGGGGGCAAGCTTGGGCAAATTCCATCCTTGCCTGGCTTCTGCTTGGGGAATTGATGCTGAGATCCAAGTGGGAAGAACTCGTGAGCTGTCCTTGTCCATGTTGGGATGCACTGAGGCAGGAGCCTCTGGAGCCCAGAGTGTACCTCTGAAGGCCTTTCCAACCAATCCCTCCTTTATTCCTTTATTCCTGTCTGGTCTCTGTTTCTAGGCAGCCATTTAAGGCATCATCCAGACCCTTCTCACCCTTGCTACCTGCAGTACTGCCAGGTGGAAAACATGAGAGGCAGTCCTGACACTTGTCCTAGGTCACAGACAAAGCTGGTAACAAACAGGGAAGGAGGAGCACAGGTGTTCTGGCACCTGAGCTGCCATTCCAGACACCGCACCTCACTTCCTCCAAAGCAAAATGGTATTGCTTGGTTTTGGAAGGTAAGCGACTGAAGTTCTTTGGCAGGGAAAAGCTTTTGGAGTGCTGACCTCATGCATGAGTCCTGGGTAATTCCCCTAAGTACAGCAGCAAAAAATCTCCCATGTTTTCATCCAGAACACCTTGGGTGTGTTCTGAAATTGGTATCCCACCTCTCTGGTCTTCACGCTGTGATCAAACAGAGAGAGTGCTTGGTTTTTCCTTCTTCTGTAACTCTTTGTTATTTATTAATAATTTTGAGGTGCTGAGCACTTCTGTGAGGTGCTGAGCACCCTGAATTTCAGTGATTGCCAATTAGAGGTGTGCAGCACCCTTCAATGCTGCGGCTCACCAGAACGGTTGTGTTGAAAGGGAAAAGAAGCCTTGTCCTGTTAATTACAGGTTCAATTAAAACACAACCCACATCCAGACTACAACTCAAGAGGAAACTCAATGCACAGTACGTTTGACATGTATAGGAGACAAATAGGCCTTTTTATTAGTTTGAAGGTTAACGGGCTCATTAGATTATATCAGTTCATTATGCAATTGTGCCTGTGCCTGCCGTATGATATGTAACAATCAACAGGAGCATTTCAGGGATAAAATAAAAGGAAAAAAAAAAAACCCAAAACATTAACTGTTGAGCATGAACAGTTAAAAAGATGAACTAGATAGACAGTTCATTTATTCAGCCAGGGTAGGCCCATTCCATCAAGGCAAAATAAAAAATTATTTTGAGATGCAGATAAAATAGCGAAGCAAGTTGTCTTAGAAGGCACAGAGATGCAGATTTGGGCTGACAATGTTTATGATGACCACAGCTTTCTTTTTTTCCCCCTTTACCCTAGCATAATTGCTTTTGACTGGGCAAATCATGTTGCTCTCGTTGTAATGTCATTGCGATTTATGATTCCATACGGCACTTGAAAAGATTTTTTGTTTTTATACACTTTGCATTTCATTTTAATGCCATCTAAGGAAATTGCATACCTAAAGCTGTACATGTTACTTTTTATTAAATACCAAATTGTATCATCCTTTTTTCACAGCCCCCCCGCCCTGTTTCTTGATTACAATCAAGATGTGTTTTAGATTTTATTACAGAATCGCTTTCCTACTCAATTAGAGCCTTAAGGTTAATTTCCGCTTATACGTCGCACTAAATGTCAAGCTTAATGCAGATTTTACATGAATGTAGGGGAAAACCCATCCACAGGGGTTACACACAGCTTGTGGGAAGCTTTACACACAGCACCAAAAAAAATATTCCTATCCTGGAGTGCAAAAAATGACACAGACTGCATGAAGTCCATTGGGAGTTCCATAGCAGTTTCAAGTGAAGTGTACTCGGGTACAGTGACAGTAGTAGAAGATTTTACCATAAAAAAATATTATATATATACATAAAATGTAGTTGAGGACTGCTCTGCCGGCACCCAATCTGTGTGGAATTCACCGAGTATGGGGAAAAGAATATTTTATTGAAGCCTTCCTCCCCCATGTGGCTCCCTGAAACCAAAAGAAGCATCCTGATTCTCTTGGAGAATCAAAAGGAGTCAAATGTCCCTATTGCTCCCACAGATTTGGATAATTATTATTTCTCCCACTTGCTTGTATTCAGAGTTTGATCATTTCCCAAATAAAAATACACTAAAGGCTCACGGGTCTAAGGAGTAAAAATATATCAAAATGCTTACAATTTTAAAATTTCTCATTAAAGTCTTTGTCATGAATTATTTATTCTACAAATTATAGCAGAATGTAAATAAGAAAACACTGATGTTACAGTCATTTCCTGAGCACAAAGGCTTTGCCACATCCAAAATCTTACAGATTTGTGAAATGAATTTGTAACACCTCATGACAGCACATGTTATCTCATAGAAGGGTTTGCATGGAAACTTCCAAACACCATCTTTTTCTGTGGGTAGTTCTGCTTAGAAAATCCATTTCTTTTCCTTTAGAAGATAATGTTTTTGTCTTCTTTGACATTTCCTGTAGGAATCTTTCTTCATTGTCTTTTTCTTCCTCCTCATTTCCCTAACAAGGAAATAGAAAAAATGATCAGAGCCTCAAATTCCAAAAGTTTTCATTTAAAGTTTTAAGTGAGGTCTGCTTATGGGGGTAAAAAATGCTGCAATGGATATTGTATTTGTGCTCTGTATTTTTAATATTTTCACTGTCTTTTGGGGAATTATTAATAGAGAAAAGCTCTTAATTTCTATAAGGAGAGGGGAATTTTAGCCTTGCCTTTTTGAAAGGACATGAGAAGCTAATGTGCAAGGTAGGTACTGAGGGATTAAAGTGCCAGCTTGCAAGATTAAAACATACACAGAAAAAGAAATTACCACAGGCCTAATAAGCTATTAATGTATATCTTTATTTATTGCAAGCCAAAGGTTCTGTAATAAAAAAGAGTATGCTCTCACAACCCTACATAAATATATACACATAGAGTTATAAAATAATAATTTATATGTGTAACCCAATGGGAAACCAGCCGAGATATTCAGATTTAACTGACAAGCAGTAGCTGCAAAGCTTCTGATATATACCTAAGGGGCAACATTTTAGAAAAGAGATAACAAGAAGATATTATATTAATATTAATAAACTTTTATTTCCAAAGGGAAAATATGATCAAGTACTTTTCTTTCTAGGCTCCCTTTTTGTCTTTCTTTTTTTTTATATTTCTGTGAAAGTTGGAAACAAAATTATCCTAACTTAACCAGTTTCCCCTTTTTCATATAATCCTTTTAAATTATACATGAAACAATAAGGGATGGTGAGCAATGAGGTTAACAGAGCCATACTTCTCAGATGATGTGTGATGAACAAGGCTCAATGCCAAACATCTTTAGCCAAGTCAAGTCAGTCTATTCATGTTTATGTACCATAAAATTTGCTTTTACAAGGGTAACTATAACATTTGCATTAGAAAGGAACACACGAAATCCTAAAGTCTTTGCATATATCCTGAGTACTTCTACAGTGACATATGAAATGAGAATGTGTGCTCTAACTTTACATAAATCGTGTCTCCGTAGCTGATGAAATTTTATAATGGATTGCACGTTCTCTGGAGACTCAGGAAGCCAAGATCTGTTTCCTTTTGCTAGCAACACCCTATTCAAGGGTGGACCTACAAGGCCTTAGGCCAAGGACCAAATTTCACAAAATCACAGAATGAGCTGAGTTGGAAGAGATCCTCAAGGATCATCGAGTTCACCTCCTGGCCCTGCACAAGATCGTGCCCAAGAGTCACACTGTGTGCACAAGAGCATTTGCCCAAATTTGTAAGTTTTCTCTCTTGACTTGACCCTCAATTAATCAAGAGAAATTGAAGGCTTGAATTTATTTCAGGTCTGTTGATTTTCATCATTTCAGAAGCCTCTTTCTCATCAAGAAGGCCAAGCTACTTTAGGTACCCCTGGATGGTCAGATGAAAACTGGTTGGAAAACTTATTTTAAACTCTGTGAACAAGAAACATACCTACTGTTACCTTATTTTCTCCCTCTTTCTCTTGTTCTCCCTAGCTTCAACCCAGGAGGAAAGATTCTGAAGTCAAGCAATTATGAATTGAGAAAGGAAAATAAATAATTTTTATAAGGTGAGTTAAACATTCCTAATACTACATATTATTAAAATATGATTTTCTGGATCTGTTTGTTTTAACTTGTATTACATTTTCAGGGAATAAAGTCAAGCAGAGAAATTGAAATCTAAGAGAAGGGAGTAATTGCTCACACTAGGAATTTTCTGAATACAACCTTTTTTTTTTTTTAATTATTTTTTCTAAAGAGTTTTGATTTAAGTCCACACAAGAAAACAGAAAAATATCTGCTGATTTCTAAAAATTTCCTAATCAGGTCTAATGTGTAAGTATCCTATTCCCCTCATTCCTTCTTAGAGTTCTTAGCTAAAATCTTTAGCTGAGTAGAGATTGCATCTGCATCACAAAATTTAAATGACTGTGCGCTTGATGAGCACATTAACGCTGAAATCTACAAGGCAATATTGGTAAACTTGATAATGAGGCCTTAAAATAAAGGTAGTCAAGATGTTCCTCAATGCAAAAAAAAATTTAAGAGACACCTTGAAAGAACATTAGCATAGCTATCACCAAACAGCAAAGGGGGATTATCCGAATATGCGGAAAGAGATTGTGGAGATATAAAGTTCATTTAACACCAGATCAGAGAGTTTGGAATTGGAAAGCTCAGTAGATCACATGGTCCCATTCCCCTGACACAGCACATGTCAGTGATACCCTCTGGGAAAGCTGAACACCATCAGGAAACTCAGACTATTGTCTCCAGATCATAGTCCTGCTTGTTGATATTTTGTCGACTCTTCATGCTTCTCTTCATGTGTAGAGTCCAAAGCTGTATCAAATACTTCAGTTCAATACTCCAGCAGTGTTGAGTAGATCAGAGTAATTATTTATGTTACAGATGTCATTTCTCTTTGTATGTTGCAAATCATATGCCACACTGACAATATCAAGAATTTTTTTGGTTATCCTCAGTAGCTCTCAGTTCCTTTTTAGCAGAGATAATTCCCTGCTAGCTATTCCCTGATCTTGAGTCGTGTGGTTCAGCATTTCCACCTTCAAACAGAAATCCACATTTAATGCCCCCTTTACAGAAATTGCTTTTTAAGTTTTTGGGGTCATTCTCACTGAGCAGCAGAAAAGATTGTGCCTTGATCACTGTTTTACTACAGAAATACCCCTTCACACATGCAGACATGTCTGGTCCTATCCAACATACTCCTTCATTGGCCATTGACATGTTCCATGAGTCAGCCAAATTCTTTCTTACTCACCTTCTTCCTATGCAATTAAATTCTCATTCCCAGTTCCCTCCATACTAACCTTTTGGATAATACAATAACAATACAGATCTCCTGCAGAAAATGCACGCAGAGAGGTGGACAACAGTTTTTTTGAAGAGCATCCATTTTTATCTTCAAGGCAAGTCCTGTAATTATGATTTTTCTAAAAATTACTCCATGTACCTTCCTCTGGCAATTGAAACGAGAGTCGCAGAGCTCAGGTTTTCTTGTTTGTTTGTTTGTTTGTTTGTGTGCATATATTTAAACACAAACCATATTTTATCTTCCTTTGCTGCTGCTGCTGCTGCTGATGTCACACTTAGAGGTAATGAATAGGTCAGGTGAACTGTGTCTTTGAGGCCAAGGAAGATCACTTCCAGACAAGAAGACTAACCACAATTTATAGAGGACTATTAATCATTCATTTAACTGATAGTACACAGATTGGGACAAAATCTTCTGAAAAAGTAAAATATTTAAACTGAGAGACCAATACTGTAATATTTTATTCTATATGGTATTTTTCATTGCAAGGAATGCCAAAGGACTTCATAAAGAGCAAGTACTTGAACCACATGGAAGTGGGGTGTCTAAATTTAAATATGATATGATATTGAACATAAAGGGGTGTTTTATCCCAGATTTCTTTTACTTACCTTCACTTACACTAAATTATTGTGTACATCAAGAGAAACACAAAACCCAAATTTTCCTATATTTATGGTTGGCATAAATGTATAAACAAGACAGTCTGGACTTTCACAGATGACAACCATCTGTTAACTAGCACCCATGAACATCAGGACACAGTTAAAGTGCTATACTTTCTCTAAAACAGAAATCTCCCCTACTAACACTATGTAGAGTGGAGTTGGTTGTATTGTGCAGAAATAGGACTAAAGCACAGGAGAAGTTTAGTCCAACAAGGCAGAGTGCCAGATTCTGGACCTGGGACAAGGCAACCCTGGGTGTACAGACAGATTGGGAATGAGATGCTGGAAAGCAGTGCCAGGGAATGGAACCTGGGGGCCCTGGCAAGTAGAACATGAGTCAGAGGTGTCCTGGCAGCCAGGAGGGACATCCCTGTCCTGGGGGGCATCAGGCCCAGCATCACCAGCCAGGCAAGGGAGAGGATTGTCCCACTCTGCTCTGGGCTGGGATAGCCTCACCTCGAGTGCAGGGAGCAATTTTGGATGCCACGACATAAGGCATTAGAGAAGGTCCAAAGAAGGGCAAAAAAGACAGTGAAGGGCCTTGAGGGGA
>VZTN01024621.1:159812-169840 GCA_013400515.1 Erpornis zantholeuca | reverse complement strand
GCTGCTGATGTCACACTTAGAGGTAATGAATAGGTCAGGTGAACTGTGTCTTTGAGGCCAAGGAAGATCACTTCCAGACAAGAAGACTAACCACAATTTATAGAGGACTATTAATCATTCATTTAACTGATAGTACACAGATTGGGACAAAATCTTCTGAAAAAGTAAAATATTTAAACTGAGAGACCAATACTGTAATATTTTATTCTATATGGTATTTTTCATTGCAAGGAATGCCAAAGGACTTCATAAAGAGCAAGTACTTGAACCACATGGAAGTGGGGTGTCTAAATTTAAATATGATATGATATTGAACATAAAGGGGTGTTTTATCCCAGATTTCTTTTACTTACCTTCACTTACACTAAATTATTGTGTACATCAAGAGAAACACAAAACCCAAATTTTCCTATATTTATGGTTGGCATAAATGTATAAACAAGACAGTCTGGACTTTCACAGATGACAACCATCTGTTAACTAGCACCCATGAACATCAGGACACAGTTAAAGTGCTATACTTTCTCTAAAACAGAAATCTCCCCTACTAACACTATGTAGAGTGGAGTTGGTTGTATTGTGCAGAAATAGGACTAAAGCACAGCAGAAGTTTAGTACAACNGGAGAAGTTTAGTCCAACAAGGCAGAGTGCCAGATTCTGGACCTGGGACAAGGCAACCCTGGGTGTACAGACAGATTGGGAATGAGATGCTGGAAAGCAGTGCCAGGGAAAGGAACCTGGGGGCCCTGGCAAGTAGAACATGAGTCAGAGGTGTCCTGGCAGCCAGGAGGGACATCCCTGTCCTGGGGGGCATCAGGCCCAGCATCACCAGCCAGGCAAGGGAGAGGATTGTCCCACTCTGCTCTGGGCTGGGATAGCCTCACCTCGAGTGCAGGGAGCAATTTTGGATGCCACGACATAAGGCATTAGAGAAGGTCCAAAGAAGGGCAAAAAAGACAGTGAAGGGCCTTGAGGGGAAGCTGTGTGAGGAGTGGCTGAGGGCACTTAGTCTGTTCAGCCTGGAGATAGGGAGACTGAAGGGAGATGTCATTGCAGTTACAGCTTCCTCGTGAGGGGCAGAGCAGGGCAGGCACTGATCTCTGCTCTGTGGTGACAGGGACATGGTCTGAAGTTGTATCAGAGGAGGTTTAGGTTGGATATCAGAAGAAGGTTTTCCATCTAGAAGGTGGTTGGACACTGGAACAGGGTCCCCAGGGAATGGTCACAGTATCAGCCTGACAGAGTCCCAGAAGTATTTGGACAATATTCTTAGGC
Organism: Erpornis zantholeuca; assembly: GCA_013400515.1. NCBI lineage: Eukaryota > Metazoa > Chordata > Aves > Passeriformes > Timaliidae > Erpornis > Erpornis zantholeuca. The sequence continues at coordinate 168,564 of VZTN01024621.1, read as the reverse complement.
ACATGGTGGGATTTTTGGGGTGTCTTTGGAGCACCAGGAGTTGGACTCAGTGATGCTTTTGGGTCTGTTACAACTCAGAATATTCTCTGAAATCTGAGTCCATCATGTAGTTATGACCTAGGATTTATTAATAGGAACTCTCTGTGGTCCATTCTCCTTTTTTCTCACCTTTTGTTGTAATTTGTTTGCAGAGGAAATTATCTCTAGGAAAAACTCTGAAGGAGAGAGACCACTTGACAGGATTCTAACACAGTGAATTAAATAAATTGTAGATTTTTATAGTGAAATTTTAATGAAATAATATTTTACACAGGAAGAAATGAAGAATACAGTGTCTGGTAAAACTAAGGTTTTTTTAAAAAAACTATTTTCCTCTTCTCTCATACCAGTCATTATAGAAGTTCTAGAGAAGAATTTCAGCATGATAAAGTTTGTGAATTGGTTTGATACAATATTCATGTGCAGATGGAGTAGTCATATGAAAAATTATGTCTTTGATCAATCAAGAAAGTTTTCTCTGGATGGACAATCACAAGCTATTAGTGGAAAACAGACACATCTAATAGTAATGGGACGAGACACACAGCATAATTCGTCTCAAATGAAGGAAAAAGATCTTTCAGATAAAAATCTGAAAGTTGAAGTTGAATATATCTTACAAGAAGGGTCACAAAATATTTTCTTTGGATTCTTAAAAAAAGCAGTCTCAACACAGGCTGTATATGCCAAGCTCCAGGAACTACTCTGCACTGTTTTACTCTATTATTTCTGTCATCAGTGATCCACAGTTCGCCTTCACTAAAACTAACAGAGAGCTCTTTAAAATGAGAAGTTTTTAAAAGTATCTGATATTCAGCAAGTTTTTGCTTATATAATTTTTTTTCAGGGAGTTCTGTTTCCCAGAAAAGATCTGCAAACTTCTGAAAAGAAGGAATCCAGTATTTGCACCGAGATCAGGTTTACTTCCTGGAGATAACTTGGTACACCCTTTGGGGCTTCCCATTACTGGAGATGGAAGCTATTTTCTTACAGAAACCATATTGTCTCTGTAAGCTGCTGGAGTAAAACAGATTCTCCTGAATTGCCTCTGAAATATGTAACACTTCAGCTATTGTTTTTCTTCCAGAGCTACCTTTCAAAGCATCAAGAAGTGTTTCATTTTGTGTGGCAGGAAAAATGTTGAGAATTTGGAATTCTTTTTAATGAGATTAGCAGGTACTAGTTAGAGCACCCTGCTCCCCTTTATGTGACAATTCACTTGGATTAAGCAAAATCGTGGGTAAATAAAGAAATCTGAAAAGCTGAGCTGGCAAAAAGAAGCAAGAAAATAAGAGTATAACAATCTTGGAATGAATATAATGTGATTTTAGTATAGAGAAGAATGACAGTGAAAAAAAAGGGAACAGGCAGGCTTCTGTCAGGTCTATTCTCCTACCTTTACTAGCCTTGCATAATAGCTTACATTAAAGCAGTTCCTTTGCTTCTAATTATACAGCAGATACTGTGTTTAGGAAAATGTCTTATTGTTACCTGGGTTTGGATCCATACAAGGTGTTTCTCAGGATTAAGTTTATTCAGTAACTGGCTGTACAGATTCCTTCATAGAACCTTAAGATTTTTGATAATTAGTCCTTCATCATGTCATTGAGAAATGTCTTTTTAGTCTAAAATCTACATAGTATCTGTTGAAATCATACCCTGGAGTGGAATCCAGCATTTCCAATAAGTCACATAGAGAAAAGGGAAAGCTAAAGGGAGAGCTAAAGCAACACGATTCAGATAACTAATCAAAAAGGGCAAGATAAGTAAATTTTTAATCCAAAATGGATCCTCTTTTAATCAGTAATTCTGTAGTAAGGGTCAGCCACCATGTTTCAATAAGGGAAAAACCTAAACCACAAGTGTCATCTACCTCAAGCATGTCCTGAAAATCAAGGTATAAAATTTTCTTGAGTACTCAATTTTTAAACTATTTTTTTTTTTCCCTGAAGCTGGTCTGGTGTTCAAAACAAAGTGCATTGGACCACAAAGCCTGAACGAGGTGGAGTTTGGGTCTGGTGGCCCTTTCCCTTACTGTTGTTTACACAGCTGGTTTCAAACTAAAGGGCTAAATGTGAAGATTTCAAAAAGAATTTGACATTGTTTAAAAAGAAATAGGATAGGATAGAATAGAATAGAATAGGATAGAATAGAATAGAATAGGATAGAATAGAATAGGATAGAATAGAATAGAATAGAATAGATAAAATAAAATATAAAATAAAATAAAATAAAATAAAATAAAATAAAATAAAATAAAATAAAATAATAAAATAAAATAAAATAAAATGTGTCAGTGTCTCTAATATTAGCTGGCAGTTGAGTAGAGGTCTCCAGATGCATTGGTTTGGATTTAGGCAACAAAATTCCACCCTTTTTCTCTACTAGATTCTGGCATTCAAACTGGTTTTATTTCTTAGTCCCTAAACAAAAACCTATGACATATCCACACATAAACTGGATCATAAAGCAAGTTTCTAGCTTTTGGATTTTAAGGTAAATTAATGGAAGCATGATTTTGGACTTGATAGCTAATTAATTTATTTCTAACATTATGCAGATTTTTGATTGGGTATTGCTTGAAAAAGAAACTTTATTACTGTATGCAGAGATTGTTAAGCAGTTATTTAATTAGTGTGAGCTCCCCTCTTCAGGATGTTTTGGGTCATATATTATTCCCCTGAATTCATGTTCAAATAATTTCTCATGCACAAGTAAGGGGTTTTTTTGCCTTTTTTTTCCTAAATTTTATGCTGACAATTTCCTCCTTCAGTCAAAAAGTATTTGTGAGAGGAGGACTTGTCAATATCTATATGAATGTACTTTATAATATGTTCTGGTTTAAATCTTACAGGGAGGTAAAGTGATACAGAACACGGAACAGTCATTTAGGTTTAAAATCTACAAGAAAATTTTTGAATGGAAAATTCTGTAATTTTTAAGAAAATTAATTCTTGAGTGGAAATCAATGATTTTTTTTTTCAACACATACAAAAAGGGAGATAAAACAAAACATAAAAATTAGACAAATTAATAATACTTAGTAATAACAAACATGATTTCAAGGAACCGCCATCTGGGTATGTATTAAGGAATAAAACAAATACATAAATAAGATTGTAATTATATACTTATGGAATCACAGATTTAAAACAAATACTGCCACACAACATCTGATAGCAATCCATAAATAAGGGTTTTGTCCTGGACATTCACAGTTGTACAATTCTAAATCTTGGCTATTCAAAAGATTTCAAAGGCCCCATAAAATCTTTTTAACGTATAATCCCCATTTAAAGCAGCAGGATGAGGGATTTAAATACCTATTGAGTGACAGAATCACTTGGGTTCTCAGTGAGTCTTTTAACTTTTGCAGATTAGGAGATTTAGAGGTACACAGTATGTGCTGTAGTGGGGAGCTAGAAAACTTGATGTTGTTGGATCATCTATGGCAATGTGGGGAACAACTTTTCCTCTCATCTTGCTTATACCTGAATTCAGGGGCTCCCTCAGCCAAAGGGACATCTGACAGGAAAGGATTTCATTTTGGTTTAGGAAGTTTTATACATGAACTTGCATGGTTATCAAAATCTAACTCATTGCTCCATAGAAATACATACACATGAATTGGCTACAAAAAAAATCTATTCTGTGAAACGTGTCCCAGACCTTTGTTCTTCAAGTCAGTGATTTAAAGGCTTTAAGCAGTGGAGAAATCAACACACATCTACAGGTCTTGTTTTCTAAAAGTAAATTTCCTTCAGGTTAAAAAAAAAAGACCATCTTATATATTTTTTATCCAATGAAGATTCAAATATAAGCTATAAATATTGAGGATCCACCTTTCATAGCTTTCTTATGCATGTTTGTGTATACAGGTCTCATCAAATCTTTCTCTTTAAAAATTCCCTTGTTTAAATTAAAGAATACTGAATCCTTTAAATCTATCAAATTTAGGCATGCTTTTTCCATTTCCCTTTCTTTTTTTTTTTTTTTTCCTTTTCCTTTTCCATAGTTTTTCCAACATTTTCTAACTTTACAGCACACCCCTGAAAATGTGAAAACTTCAAAGGAATCCTCAGGGCTCATGCTCCCACCCTTCAGTCCTTCTCCTGTCCCTGGCTCAAGCAGGGAGTGACCCCACGGAATGCCACGAATGTTGTGTCTTCCCTGGAGATCTTCCAAGATGACTGCACCACCGTTGGTGGTTTATGGGGCTGCCGGAAAAGGCCACGCTAAAAATGGCACTGTCACCACTCACACCTTTCTCATGTTCTCCTTGGTGAGAACAGAAGTAAATCCCGCTTCCCTTCTCACACCTCCCTTCTGGCTCCACACTTCCTGCCTCAGGAACTTCCTGCTAATCCTTCAGTTTCAGACGAGTCGGGGAGAAGGGAATATCGGTTTCCTGAGCTGCTGAGGAATCAGTTCTATCTTGGCACTTACTTCAACGATCTTTTGTTCAGGAATCAAAAATGGCGTTTCCCCCACCTCTGAATCAAGGGTTAAAAAGAATTAAAAGTTGATGTTGTAGCTAGCAAGGTAGAAGCAAGAACTAAGGTTTAATTATTAGCATGTAGCTATAGTTGAAGCAGTTAGAACGAAGATAATATATCATGAATTCGACTCAGTTATGTTGTTAGAAGAAACAGGGAGGACATTCAGCATTGTACAAGAGCAGGAACCGAAGAACACACCTGGCCTCCAAGACAGTTGGAGCCAAGAGACGAGGCCTGGATCATGACCAAAGGGTCAGGAAGACCTGGCAGTGGGACAAAGTAAAGAGGAAGACGTCTGACTTCATCTTCAAGAGACCACCGACCCAAATTAAAGGAAGAACTGCGCAAGCGTAATGAACATTCAGCTCATTTTAATACGGAGCAGGATAGGTGATGCATATGTATAGGCATCTCAGGTGACTTAGATGAATATGTAAGACCTTTGTGAAGATAAGGAAAGTCAATGTTTTAGAAAATTGCACTTGCTTTTTGGAGGACGACCTCACATGTGTCCAGCACTGCAGAATAAACATATCACTTTTCAACTTCAAAAAGTTGAAAGGTTTCTTTGTCTGCAGCACCTTTAGTGCATCACCCCAGGTGAATCATTATGCTGGTAAAGTGTAACGAAATTATCTGAACAACCTGGTCTAGTGGAAGGTGTCCCTTTCCATGGTGTGGGGCTGGAACTAGATGACCTTTAAGGTCCCTTGCAACCAAAACCATTCTAGGATTCTGTATCGCTCTTGGCTCAACTACAGTCTAGAACTAGATTATCTTTAAGCTCCCTTCCAACCAAAACCACTCTAGGATTCTATATCACCCTTGGCTCAACTACAGTCTGTCTTGGGATGGCACTGATATGGTAACTGGTGGCTCTCCAGCATTGATTCATGATGCTTAGCAGACCATCTCAATCACAGGTGTCAGAATTATCAAAACTGACAACAATTATCAGCTGGAATTACTTTAAACTCTGCAGAATAGCCTTCAGGCCAAAATAATAATAATAATAATGAACAATAAATTAATAAAAAACTAGACAAATAAAAAAAACATGTGTAGTACAATCAGAAATTTCATTGCATGGTTCTGTCAAAACATGCAAAAGTAACATAACTTGAAACGTGACAAGATTCCTGTGCCACGTTTGACCCTGGACAGTCACTCCAGCTTTCCTGCAGGGATGGGAGAAATGAAAACTTGCTTCTCAGAAGCTCTACCTTAGGAGATGCATATCTTAGCAGAATTATAAAATAACTAGAAGGCATATCTGATCTCAAAAATTCTGATATTTTGCCTTCTTGAGAACATGTCAGTTGCAGTAATTCTTGAATATGCTCTGAAAACAGGCCCCATTTATGGGTAGAGAAGAATGTATTTCAAATATCGATTCTTCAACAGATATAAAACACTAATATGGAGTGACTTACAGAATTTTTTTGAGAGTATTCTCTCTCTGTGTAGAATTGGGCCAATCAATCTGATGTGCAATTTTGCATTTTGTCTGATTGCCTTAGGGTTGTAAATATTTATTTTTCTGTTTGTTTGACTCAAATATCTTATAGCTGAAGATTTTTCTCTTAGGGCAATTTTGACTTTTAAGAGCAGGAATCCTTGACTTTGTCAATGTCTATTAAAGAATAGATCATCAAGATCCTTCTGCTATAAGGAAAAGAATCTGTTGTAAAATAACATGACTGCCATGGCACCATACATTGAAACCTCCTTATTATTGAAACATAAGAAACAAATTAGTTTAAATTGTCAGTGTGAATCTCTTAAACAAGTTACATTTTCTTTCCAATATTTTTGAGTGATTTAGGATAATCTATTCCCTTTAGAGTGGGGTGGTGGTTTTTTGACGGTTTGTTTTGTTTGTTGGTTTGTTTTTTTTTTCACTTAAGCTATGAATCATGGCTGGGGAAATCAACTTTTAAAGTCAAACAGTCAGAAACTGCGAGTTCCTCTCAACCAAAGGTTTCCAGAAAATACTGTTAGTATCAAAATATTATTATTTTCTTCAGAATGTAAAAAGAGGGTGAGAGAACGAATACTTTATGTGTTTTTCAGTAAGTTCTACCTAATATGCGTGGGAAAAGGAATATACCTTGTGTCTATCATCACTCCACAGTACATCAAACACCCAATGAGATAGGAGGGGGATTTAGACTTCACTTCACACTAGCGAGAAGCAACTGAGAACAGCATCCAGAAATACTTAGGAACTTGAACTGATACTTGCATAAAATAAATGTGCTTCTGAGCAAGCCTGAGATTCTGAAAACCTATACTCTGGCATGATCTCAACAGGAGACTATGGAGGACTTCTCATCCCTCAGGTTTATCTAGATATGCCTCTCCTTGTGACTAAGGGAAGCTTCTGCTGAAAGGGAGACACAGTTGTGCACTGCTGCAGCCCATGGAGAAAACTGCTGATTTCCTAGGAGAGTGCTCTGTGGACCCTACACAGGAGGGAGTTGCCCTCATCCCTTGAGTGTTTATAAAGAAAGAAGTTTTAAACAAAATCAGTGCTTTGGAAAAAAAAAAAAATTAAAACCTAACTTCTGGTGAAGGTTGTGAATCGTGGAGACATTAAACTATTCCTGGTTCCTGTATGAGAAAGGTGTCTGTGTAGCCTCTAACATCCCTGGGACATTTAAAGCTTCAGTTAGAGTGGCCCTTAGCAACTTGGCTGTATTTAAAGAAGTCTGCACAAAACTGCAGAACCATTTAGGATTTACAGTGTCTCGAGCTAGTCACTTCTATTTTCATTTCATTTCCATATGTGCTCGGAACAGAGCATCTTGTAACAAGTCACTTCTCAGAGAGCAATTTCCAAATCTCCTTAATTTATACAGAGGGTCTGGTCCAAGAAACATTTGTACATTTAATTGACTTCATGTGAGTAACATGGCAGTACAAAAGTCGAGTATAATTAAGAAAAACTGAAGACATGAATAATTACAATCTTGATCTTGTGAATTACAATATTAACTCATCTTTGAAATTTTATTTCCACATTCTGCTTTATAATGGCAAAGCATAAATAACCAGACAGAAGAGAACTCACAGATCACTCTGCTAAAAGTTGTTGACTAGATAAATGAAATTATTTTTTTCTTTCTAGAAACTCCAGCTGGTGTTATCTTGGCCTTCAGTATCCACTAATTAAATGGAAAAACGTTTGAGATAAAAAGTTAATTTACTAATTAAATGACAAGTATGCTTTATAAATTGTCTCTTTGGCTTATTGTGCATTTAGAGAATTAATTAACAATACAATCAAGCTGCAGTTGTGAGATGCCAATATGGATGTGATTTGATGATACTTTCACTTCTGTTTTCTATCTCAGTTTTTACGACAGCTGCACCGTAATGAAGACGCTTGACTATTTTAATTTGTCTCTGTAAAATTGAAATGAGTTTGTGGTTTCTTGCTCACTGGGACTGCAGACAAAATGGTACATTTAACAGTACGCTCCTGATCAGTCAACACAGGCATGATGCTGCAGCAACCTGCCACTGTTCTCCTTAAATGGGGCTAAAAAACCTGGCTTGACATTAAACTGTGTTGTTCTGGTAAAGTATTTTCAATGTAGCATAACAATGAAAGTATAAATATAATTTAACTGATCCCTTCATTTCAAATTCATGTTAAATTATCCCCATTTGTAAACAACTTTACCAAGTGACAGCCTTATTTTAAATCTGCACCAATAGGGTCTTCTAGATATGACTAAACTGACTAAAAAGTTAGTTTAGGAACTGACAAAGTTAATGGATATAGGATAGGAATTCATAGACTAACAGCCAAATGATTCTTTAACTTCTTCAGTATGTCTGGCCAAACTACTATTGGGTAAAAATAATCTTTCTTGATTAGTTTGACTTTTGAATGTCACGTGCATGTAAACATTACATGTCTGGACTAACCTGACTGATCTTGGGATTTACCCCTTTGAATGTTTACCCCTTTTGGTTAGATTTTGTTTCCTGGTTGGAATTAAATACGAATATTAACTCAAAGTCAAATCTAAAGTAAATCAGAATTTACTACCTGCTGCAACTCCTCCAATAGTGAGAAAAGTATTTCCAAGGGGCAAGAAAAAGGAAGGGAAGGGAAGGGAAGGGAAGGGAAGGGAAGGGAAGGGAAAGGAAAGGAAAGGAAAGGAAAGGAAAGGAAAGGAAAGGAAAGGAAAGGAAAGGAGGAA
>VZTN01024621.1:132889-155146 GCA_013400515.1 Erpornis zantholeuca | reverse complement strand
ACTACATTGCCACACTTCTTTTTTTTTTTTTTGCATAGTTTTAGCACACTTGGCTTTGTCCAGATTCACTGAAGCCAAGAGAAAACCTGGAGGAAAAATTGCTATGTTGTTGAAGTCAGTAGTTGCTTTGACAATGCCTACACTGGAATTCTGCATCATTTATTTATTTATATTGCTTGCGTATGCTCTGAGAGCTTTTTTTGGCTGTCCCTCCTAATATTATTTGAGACACAATTTAGGGGAATTAGTACTTAAGGATCAGCTCTGATGGGTTATACGGATAAGACACAGACATGCTTTTCGTTTATACACTCCAACAATTCCAAAATTATTTCCTGAGAGAAGTATGCATGTCTTCATGCCACACCAACAGGCAAGAAAGCCTCTAAGTTTCAGGCTGTGCAATACTCTGTCATCATCTGCAGTTGAACCTTACTGTCAAGTATTTTGAGAAAAATTGTACAAAAATAGAATTACATGAAAGAGCCATGATGGTTGGTCCTATCCAGGACATAGATCAGATGCAGACAATAATACTTTAAAAATGGCTCCAGCCAGACTTTATCATTTGACCTCGAGTTTGGGGTAAGATCCTTTGTCTTCCTTTTTTTAACAACATCACCCTAATTTTTGATTATAGGTGAAAATACATAAGTAAAACAACACCAGATGATGTCTCCAACTATTTTAAAGTAACAAAACCATTACTTAATAAGATAAAGGAATCATTATAAGAAGTTATTGATGCACTTAGAATTTATCTCACTTTAACTTAGCCACCTAAGAGAGATCTGCTTTTTTTTATGTTATTCACTTAGTCTTTCTGTTCGGCAGAAAACCTTCAGAGGGTGACTCATCTTAAACATCTATCTTTAGATGTGATGAATAGTTTTATGGCAGAGCTGGTCTCTCTGTAGCTACTAATGAGGTAGTCTAGTCAACTAATTTCTTAGGTGGAGGCCCTAGCTTTTAGATGATTAAAGAAAAGTGATCTTAAATAATCTATCTTAAAAAATTCTCCTTCTGTAAAATCTGAAGCAGGTTGATAGTGGTTGAGAGAGAAATTAATCTCTCTAAATATAGGTGGCCATATCTAAGTTGCATTTTATTTATCCTATGGCATCCTGAAAATCTGCTTGGGACTGTTGGATGTGACCTGAGACCAACAGGGACTCTTGCTCTTCTTGAGGTTTTCCTGGAGGCCAGGTGTACAGATGATGGACTAGATTTTTGGCATAGGTAACTAGATTAATTACATCAAACACTTCTGTTTGAAAGGACTTTTCTCATTCCTTCTACTCAACTTATTTGAGTAGAGGGGTTTTTTCACCTGTTGAATGGGTTAACTGAAGTCCTGCAACAAAATGTCCTCCTAAAATTTATTTTGAGTCATTCCCAGTGAGTCCTCTCAGATTAAAGAAGGGATCAGTATGTCAGATGTGACTAGCTTGAGCAAAGACTTCCTAAGTCACCCATCCTTTCATCTCCTGCTCTCATTTCCATTGCTGGAGCACAGCTTCCCCTGCATTGTGGGAAAAGCTAAAAGCAAGAAGACTCTCAGATTATGTAGGAAAAAGCAGGTTTTGGAAAATAAGCAAAGATTTTAGTTTTAGCTGTAACTGCAAAAGCAGGAACATAGAAGTAGAAATGTTTATCGAGGAGCAAGGACAGTAAAACAAGGGTTAGTGTCTCTAGGCTTGGCTCAGAGAAGTCTTGAAGCTGCAGAAAATGTGCTTAGCAAAGATACTGAAGTTTTAAGCTTAATAATGGAATATTGTGCAGTATTACAAGAAATACAAGCAAGTATTGTTTGTAACAAGTGTACGTGAGCCTTTTAGTGGCTGGTTAGAACACTTGTCTGTAAACTTTAGAAACTTGCTATTGGCTGAAAAGCTTTTAAGAATGTTCTGTGTCTAAGAAACTTCAGGATGTCACCAGACGTGAGCCATGTACCTTCTCTTGTGTACATGAGGCTGACACCTGAAATAAATAAATAAAAGCTCATGGAATGCCTGGCTGTGCCCCTGTCCTGCTGACAAAGGATTCTCCAGCCCTGCATGTCCCTGGCTGTGGAATGGGGAGCTGGGGGCATCTGAAGACTCCTGCTGTTCAACCTCTTCTCCTGAAGACAAGCTTCCTTCATTCCCAGGAAACTGAATCACACATGACCTCTTCACAAAGGACCAGGTGGACATTTCGGGCTAACAGCAAAGTGTGCAAGGAAGGAAAGGGAGATCAGTAAATAGATACAGAGATAAAACTCAGCAGCATTTGGCATATATCCCAAGTGGGATAAATGATACTTCTTTATAATATATTGTTTATTCTAGTTGGATAAATTGTGCCAGTGAGCCTCAGCAGTCCTTTTCTCTCTTATGCTCTCTGGTACAACCTCAGACCTCGCACCCGAACCACCATGGCTTACACAGGGAAGAAATAAAACAGCAAGGAGTTTGCATCCCTGTGTAATATTTAAAGGCAGTGGGAGTATGCTTAATGTCTTTTGACCACCTACTAGGCAAATGGTGACACTGGTGTCACAAGTTTATCTAATTTCTATTGTTGCAGAGGTAATGTCACATAAATTGGGGGCACAGGCTATTCGTTGTGCAGCCGTCTTTTGCCTAGTGTATAATTATCATGGCTCATCTTTATTAAACACCAGCCTTATCTTTGTTTTGCTCTCTTTGTTGATAGATGTAACCTCAATACTGTTGCCATGGCTACAGTAACAGTAGCTGAGAAGATTTTGTTTGTTGTAAACAAACCGAGCTGTACAGGCACAGATCCTAGTGGAGCGTTTCCAGCTCCCTGCCTTATATTATGCTGATTAACACTGCCATCTCCCTCCTGCTACCTATTTTTTATTTTAATTAGCATTAATTTAAGCTGTATCAAGGAGTATTTCCCCTTTTGGTGCTGTGGCACCCCTTTTCTGACAGTTTTTTTTTTCCCCTATAGCAGCAGCCATAGGTTAGGACTGCAGCCCTGCTGAGAGCATCCTCACAGCAAAGCCCTGCTGGCACCAAAAATTAATCTCAATGTACACAGTAGCTTAATGGCAAAAGATTGCTTTAATTTACTTCCTACATTCTCACCTCCAGGGGCAACTGAACTTGTTCTTATGTAGGAGCCACGGGGATCTGAAAATGTGTGACTAATTCTGAAACTTATTTAGCTTCAAGCCAATTCTGCAAAATCAAGGGCCAAATACTTCCCCTCACATAAGGAGATGCAACTCCTTGGTAAGAAACTGTACTGTAAATTCTTGCCTTTCTGTTGATTTAACCCATGATCTCCCATGTGCTCAGAAATGACTGGAATGGGTTCAGGAATCAGCTAAACTTCTAACAGCACCAGTTCATGCTATTTTTACAGCAGACCTTTCTTCTAGCAGGCTTTTTTTTCCCCTAATATTTAGTCTTGCCTCTTGAGTTTTATAATAATTTTATTCACTATGTATGCCAATGTTAACAGTGTCCACTCAATACAATATAATTTTACTATTGTTATTTTCATCTTGAAGAGTTTAGGAGTTATCCCTGAGGGAAATATGCCTGCCTGTTTCAAGGGACTAATACTATGTTCTCTGTGAAGAGTTCAGTAGTTTCACTATGTATATGTACATGTTACCATTGTATTTTTAAAAATGCTATTAAAACGAAATCCCTTCATTTCATCTAGATCAAATTCAGTGTAAACCACAATGGGCCCAGGGCTATGAACAGGGGTAGTGTCCCTGACTTAAAAGAGATGGGTTGGAACAGAGAGGGGTAAGCCAGGTGAGATGTGTCTGTACTGCAGCAGGACTGTATTTCAGAATGATTGGACACTGCTCTGGTGTGACACTGTGTTATAATACTGCCCATGAAACCAGAGTTATGCCCTGATTTGTGTGATTCTTTGCTGGTTATGCAAACCTGTTACGCCTCTGCTCAGGCCTCTCCTGCCCCTCCTTCGCCTTGCACCCCCTGGAAGTGGTGCTGTCTGGAAGTCTTTGCTCAGCAATGCATGGATGAACAATGTGATGTTCCTCTTTACTCCCTCCCTTCACAGCCTTCCCTGGCTGTGTATCCACTGCCCTCCAGAATGCAGCAAACCTGCAGGCTCTGTATGAGGAATCAGGTTGAGCTGAGAACAAGGTAGCCTCTTGTAGGGTACTGGGCAAAAGGAGAGCACTGCTCTGTGACACTTCCAAAATGTAACACCAGGAACAACAAATTGTTCTGGGAACACTGATTCAAGGGGGGAAGAAAAATGTCTTTCTCTTCACCCAAACATCAAAAGACATTGGACTTGACAACGCTAGATTTAAGTTTGGACTTGATCTTACAGGTCATTTCCAACCCTAATGATTCTGTGAAATGGTCAGAACACTAATTATATCATGATCTGCATTGAGGGAAATCTAACAGTGTTTTAGTGCTAGGCATACTGAGTCCATTGCGTGGAAAATATAGGACCATAAAGTGAAGGGTCACAGCAGTGCCTGGGAGGACAGAATCATCATCAGCATTCAGAACTCCAGCTAATTGCTCATTATGATTGATGAGTTCTCCAGGGATGCTGGTATAGCATGAAGCAACTGAGCATTGGCACCAGAGGTCTTGGCCACTATCACCATCCAGAGAAGATGTGGTTGCCCCTGGATCCCTGGAAGTGTCCAAGGCTAGGTTGGACAGGGCTTGGAACAGCCTGGGATGGTGGAAGGTGTCCCTGCCCATGGCAGGATATTGGGACAAGATGATCTCTAAAGTCCCTTTCAAATCAAACCATTCTCTGATTCTATGACTCTGTGGTCACTTTCCTTGTGATTTGACCTTGTTATCCAATCCAATCATCATCCACTAGTGATATTACAGTGCTGAGTATATTTCAGGTCTACACTTAATCTTTTCCCTTAATAATTCTCTTTTTTATTTTTAATATAACAAAACACACTGTAGGTAGAGATGTGTCCTGTTTAAAGCCTCTTGGCAAATCTTGGTGCACCAAAGCAACACCAGCTGATGAGGTTGAGTCAAAGAAGAAACCACAACACTTACGTGAATGCCCAGGATTGCACATCTTTATGTTTCAATTCTTCATGCTATTTTAATATATAACATGTTAATGATGAACAAGGTGAGGCACTTACTAGCAAACTTGATAAATGGGAAGAAAAAAATTACCCCACTTGTGAACTTATAGAATAGTTCACACTCATTTCCAGCTTGAAAAGCTATTATCTGTGCATATAGCAGCTTTTAAAAGTGCAAATGGAAGCAATCCAGCAGAGGTGTGTAGTAGTTTACAAATGTCTCTGTAATATCTAAAAATCAACCTGAGATATTGGAATAGAATAAATGCTCCGTGGAGCCAAACTTCTCCTTGTTCGATTATGTTTTACTAGACTGACATTGCAATTAAAGGGTGGAATTTGGCAGCCCTGCTAAGGGTATTTTCACAGCAGAGCCTTCCTTGCAACTAACATTTCTTCTAGCACCAGGACCTAACTTAACATATTTTACCAGTACATCAAGTCAAAAGCCTGATATGAAATTTGGATTCTGCTTCCCAGTGGACTAAAAAACAGCTCTACCTTCAAAGGACTAAACACAGGAATGAAACCCAAGCCAGAGAGAAGCTGCACGACAGGGTACACTCTCTGTCTCACAGCTAGCATGAGTGTCAGGGAAGGAGGGAACAGATGAAGATGTAGCTGGCAGTTCTGAGAAACCACCTGAGAAAAGTCTGACGTTTGAAATACACCTGCAACGCTGAAGTCTGGCATTTCCAGTTGACTTTTGCAGGCATGTGTTTAGCAACACTAGAAGCAATGGTTTCTGCTTATGAGAAATGCTAATCAGAACATGTATGGCAAGTGAGGGAGAAAGAATGTATCGTTTATATTTTGCATTTTCATCCAATAACAGAACCACAGGATGGTTTGAGTTGGAGGGGACCTAAAAGATCATCCAGTTTCACTCCCCTGCTGTGGGCAGGGAACACCTTCCACTATCCCAGGTTGCTCCAAGCCCCATCCACCCTGGCCTTGGACACTTCCAGAGATGGGGCAGCCACAGCTTCTCTGGGCAGCCTGTGCCATGGCCTCACACCCTCAGAGGGAAGAATATCTTCCTAATATCCAATCCAACCACCCCACACTCCTTTCAATTTAAAGCCTTTTCCCCCCTGACCTATTATGATTCACCCATTTCCCAAATTCCACATGATTTCTGTGGTAAAGCTGGGAATCTGAACCAAGCCATGTGAATCTTGTTCTGCTGCTTTGTCCACATGTCCTATGGAGGTATTTTCCTATATCCCTTAGCTACCCCCTGGGGTTTTTTTGTTCTTTCTGAACACTGTTGCCTCTGGACTAAGCCTGGAACATTAGCAGACACAAGCAGCAGCATACAAAGGAGTGACCTCTGCCGTGGTCGTAGTGATTGGTGCTGAATTTACTTACATTCTAGGGATATAGACCAGGGCAGAAACTACCCCCAGTGGAAAAAGTTTGGTGCCTCCAGAAAGAATCCTGTTAACTTGAAGTGCCATGAAGGAGTTAAAGTCTGGATATTACACTCACACTCCATTGCACACCAGGGAGGGAATTTAAATATAGGTAATAAAGCATTGATAATAATGTATGTGCTTCCTCCATGATATGATAAATTGTATTTTCATGTCGCTGTCTATATTGTCTATCAGTTCAATAAATACAAAGACTGCTTAAAGTTGGTTTACAAATAGGTACCTACGCTAGAGGCTAACATATTATTAAATTTTGTGTGGTGTTGAGGGTTTTTTTTAGCTATGTGATGCTGTGTACGAGAAAGATGCTTTGAAAGTCTGACACTTTCTTGGACACCGGTGCTAAAGAGGGATGAGATGAAAGACTGAGAAATCAGACTGTATTCATCCTATCACTTGCAAAAATATTATTGCTTCTCACAGTGTTAATCTACTGTTAACTTGAAGCAGAGGCTATTCCAAACCAAATGGAAGGAAATTATTTTTCATGCCAGAATCGTACTAAGAAAAGAGTGTGAAAAAGGAGAAAAAATGTCCTTGTGACCTTGCAGCCAGGCTTAATTAGAAAGATCAGTTTCTCTCATCTTTCATGGTGGTGCATGGC
This sequence comes from Erpornis zantholeuca, assembly GCA_013400515.1. Lineage (NCBI taxonomy): Eukaryota > Metazoa > Chordata > Aves > Passeriformes > Timaliidae > Erpornis > Erpornis zantholeuca. The sequence continues at coordinate 148,026 of VZTN01024621.1, read as the reverse complement.
AGTCCTTCCCAGCTGTGTTTCTAGCAAACCAAATGAAAGTTTATCCTTTACTTCAATGATAGACAAAATAGACTCCAGCAAAATATTTTTATTTAAATTATTGTCTCATTTAATTGAATATATGATACTTCCCTATTCCATTTTTGAGCAATTGTCTAGTTGAACGGTGAAAGAATAATTTTACCTGTGTTTTGTCGAGGTGTATGAGTGATGAGAACAAAGGACAACACAGAAAATCTAACAGGGTGTTGCACTGTCCCTCTCTTCTAAGCAAGCTTGTCATGAACAGCAAGCTTGTCATTCACATTCATACTCCAGTAAGCTTCTTTTATATTAAAGCATTTCTTAATATTACAGTAATCTAATTGGTTTATGTGGTTAAAGGAAGATAAAATTCTCATGTTTATTATGAATTATTACTATAAATCTCCTTATTAAAATAAAAAGAAACATTCATCCAATTCAAAAGGCATATGAACACCATTATTTGCTCTCTGTGATAATATCAGAATAGTGTTTCCAGTATTTCATGTTGTCTTGAGAGCACAGAGACAAACCTAAAATCCAAAACACTGTGAGTACAATTCCCTTCACATTTACTGGACGATTCTTGCATTCTTTTACCTGAAGAATTCATTCAACCACACCTGCTGTGCAGAGTTTTTACTGAGAACTGCTGCTGCAGCCTGAGCCTCTCTGAGCAGTGTACTCGCACTGCCTGGCCTTTGGCTGTGACTTGGTCCTTGTGTCCTGGGTTGCAATGTAAAATGTGCCCAAAAACATGTATTCTATCACCATCTTCAGGAGCTGTTGAAACCAGGTGGGGCAGTGCTCCCTGCCTCCTCCATCTGTGTTATCTCCTGTTCATGGCCCAGCAGTGCCTTGCCCATGGCTCACAGATAACTCCCCCCTGGACTATCTCCTGTTCATGGCCCAGCAGTGCCTTATCTCAGAACTCACCATCCCATTGTGAGACACTCCAACCAGAGGGAGGAACCAGGCATTCCATCCTGGATATAAACTGGGATTTTGAAAACCACAGGCAGCTTTTCCCACTGGATATCCAGAGGGCAAGAGTCACATACCTACCACTGGACCTTCTGAGGAAGACCAGACCTTTGTACAGGATCACTGCTCCAACAGAACCACATCCACCACTTCAGGAGGACTGCAGCCACCTTCTTATTGGACTGCTACTGCTGCCCTGACGGTCAGGGTGTCAGGTCATATCTNACTCACCATCTCATTGTGAGATACTCCACCCAGGGGGAGGAGCCAAGCATCCCATCTTGGATATAACTGAGGCTCTGGGACTACAACTTTAGCTTTCTTCTCCACTGGATTCCCAGCGGATAGGAGCTACATACCTTCTGAGGAACACCGGACCCTTTTACTGGATCACTGCCTCAGCTGAACTACATCCATCATTTCAGAGGACTGCAGCCATCATCCCTTTCGACTGCTACTGCTACCCTGACTAACAGGGTGCCAGGTTGTATCTGGCTCTGCCAGTTTAAACCAGTGTGTTTATTTCCTTGTTTTCTTTTCTTTCCTTTTCCTTTCCCTGCCTTTATTCTAATTTTCTTAATAAATTGTTATTCTGACTTGGTGTCTCCCACTGGTTTGTCTTTTCAAACCAGAACATGGTTTAAACCAGTATTTCTCCTGCCTTGTTTTATATATATATATATGTGTGTGTATATATATTAGTAAAGAACTGTTATTTCTGTTTCCCATATTTTTGCCTGAAAACCCCCTTGCTTTCAAAATTATAATAATTCGGAGGGAGGGGGTTGCATCTTCCATTCCAATGGGAGGCTCCTGCCTTCCTCAGCAGACACCTGTCTTTCAAACCAAGACACCTGGAAAGACGAGGCTCAGTCTCTCAGGCTCTCCCTGCAGTGAGTGGGAGCAGAGCATTCCAGGGAATGTCATTGGTGTGTTTGAGCTGGGGTCCCATCAGTCATGACCTGCATGACTCTCCTCTGATTGGATAGAGACCCTAGGGACTGGGGTCTCTTTCTTATTTTGCCGTGGATCTATCAGATATGTTTTGAACTCAGGTGTTTTGCATTGCCATTTTCTGTGGGCTTACAAGTGCTACTTGCTGTTTCTGAATGACTGCTTTATCTCGCTTTCGAACACTCTTACCGCGTTTGCTATGAAGGCTTCCTGATGCAGGGAAACCCCTTGGCTATGGGAGGATTTCTCTTGTTGTTTCACTTCATTCAGTCCTGCTGGAGGGACTTTTACAAGGGCTCGTAGTGGTGGGACAAGGAGGACAAGTGTCTGTAGATGAAAAAGACTTAGAATAGATATTAGGAAACAATTCTCTACCATGAGAGTGGTGAGGCACTAGCACAAGTTGCCCAGAGGATCTGTGGCTGCCCCATCCCTGGAAGTGTCCAAGGTGAGGTTGGATGGGGCTTGGAGCGACCTGGGAGACTGGAAGGTGTTCCCTGAGGTGAATCCAAACCATTCTATGATTCTGTGAATTTCATATCTTAGCAGTTTACTTCGCTTTTTTAAGATCAGAGCAGAAGCATTAAAAGAGTAAAATGAAGAAATAGTGTTTTGATGATATGGAGTCTGAAGTCAGGTTTGGATTGTTCCTTGGGATACTCCTGAGGTTTTCCATTAAGAAATTCCCTTGCTAACTAGACAAAAAAAAATCCTTGCTCTTCACTTCTGCATGGTTTTTCATACCACAGATATACAAGTAGGCCCAGACACTGCTGTGGGAATAAAGCAACCTGTAATCACACCTGTTCCAGATGAAGGTGATTATTCCAAGCAATGTATCTTAATGTCTAAATGAACCTTTTTTTATCTTTTTTTTTTTTTTCCTTTTGCGTTCATCCAACCAAAAATCATATTTCCTTTTTCTGTGGCTGCCAAATAATGAACAGATATTTTAGTCAAAAGTTCCATGAGTTTCCAAATGTTTCAGATCCTCGGAGAATCCTGCAGCTTGAGAAACATATGAGAAGTTTAGAGTACTTCTGTCTACAAGGATAACCTTGCTTGTATCCCAGCTGAATTCCATCTGTCATAAGGCAGTCCTACCTCCACAATATGTTGAAATTCACTGAAAAGTTCCACTGTCCTCCACAGTGCTTAATAATATTGCAGCATGTGAGAAAACTCTGGTACCAGCATTAGGCTTTTGCTAAATAAGAAATATTTTAAAACACAAATACCAACCAAGTGAATTTTTTATATAGGTGTAGAAGAAACATGTGACTGCTGTATATAACACTGAGTGTCTTTCATCCTCTAGTGTTTTAATGTCATTTTAAAAATATCAATCTTGGCTTATTTTGAGAGTTAAATCTTTTTTGAGGCAGGTTTTATATAGAATAGAATGCTTGGATTTTTTTTAATGGAAAAAAGTTTCTTTTACCCCTCCATCTAGTACATTGTCCACCCACTTGCATTCTTCTTTATAAAAATAAATTACTTTTTTTGTCACTGAAAATAATGAAAATAATAAATAGAGGTTTTTCAAGCTTGAATGTGTCACTTTTCTATCTGGAATGATTTTTTTTTGTGTTTCACATCAATTCAAGTAAATATTTAACTGGATTACAGTCATAATACATGAAAATATCCAGGAAAATATTTACATGTACTTTTCCTTCAATAGAAACCTAATCTTTAATACCCTAAGTATGTGCTGTTCTTCTGTGGGAGGATTGTGGCTTCAGAAAAGGACACTGCTACCAGCAAATGGTACAGAGCATACTAAACCCTCTTTTCACACAATAACATCCATTAGTTTGCATTAGTTGGGCAAGAGATGTCAATCAGGAATTGAAAGTACTCAGGGATTCCTCAGTAGCTCACAAAAATATCTCTACTATCTAGAATTTCAATTAAATTTAAATTTACATTTAATTGACTTTGTCTCCCTCATTTCCCTCTCTGTTCTCAGATGTATGTATAATTGCATTTATTCTAATTAATATTTACTGAATTTTAATCTACAATCCTGTGCTGTCACTTAGCACAGTTATTTTTCTGAACAGCTCTCGAAAAGTGTCTTAATAATCCTTTTTGAGAATCCACACAATGTAAGTTCCTAAATTATTTTGAGATTTTATTTTTTTCTTTCTGGATTTTCAGAGAGTTTAAGATTTAGGACTAACATTTTATTTTATGGAAATGTATGCAGTTTGAGTCTATTAAGGTGTAGTTATCCAAGTCCCATGCTGTTTTCCTCCCAATTAGGTTGTCGGTCAGGTTCCACAAGAGCAGAGGCAATTAACATTGGTTTGTTGTGAACCAGGTAGCCCCAGATTGTCCTTCCAGAAGAAACCTGACATGGTCACACTGCCTGGTCCTCAGGAATGTTGGTTTGTGCCCATGAATTGACTCAGCAGCTCTCTAGCTGTCGTTTTGGACAAGGAAATTTGGATGGTGATCCTTCCCTTGAAGACAGTGCTTTGCAAGAACTTATCTTCATCTCTAAATTCCCAAACATATTCACAACTATATTTCTTAGAGATTCTCAAAGGTTCCTGGGGCTGAGCTATCTAATCATGGCTTAATTGGGTACCCACAGCAAATGTTTTTCAGTAGCTGTCTCTGCATGCGCTTGGCAAGTACAAGGCAGTGCGATTTGTCTTAATCATCTTTGGTGATGCATTAAGCTATGCAAAATTACTTCATATTTTGCATAAACTAAGATTAAGCAATCAGACATTTACTCCAGATTGCTTGACACACAGTGAATTATTAAACCACAAGAATGCTTAGATGTCTGATCCCATGGGCATTTATATGTCTCTTTAAGGGTGTACTTTCAGCATGCAGAGTTATCTCTCTCCTTTGAATTTTCCAGTTAGCCATTAAACTCACAAAAATTATTTTCACAGGTCATACCTGGTATTGTGAGGGTGTTTCTCCAGATTGTGTTTTTTCTTCTCATTTTAGACCTACTGTATTTGCCAGCTGGATCTTCCTGTGCCTGCAATGCCACCATGGGTTGATCACAGAATCATAGAATAGTTTGGATGGAAAGGAACCTTGATCATCCAGTTCCAGCTCCAATCTCCCTCTTAATCTGGGGAAAGAAATGCAAGTGCTTTGGTCATTCCCATTCATGAAATCATAAACTGGGAATTTCTTCGTGTATGTAGGTTTCCTTCATTCATGATTTAAGAATCAATCATGGCCAGAAAAAAATTTCCTATTCTGGATAACTGCTGTCAGTGGTTAGTTGTCCAGCCTGGAAATATAAATATCTCTGCTGTAGGACTGAATTCATACCTTTTTCTTTTTCTTTTTTTTTGGTGTGTATCACAGGAAATAAACACAGAATAAAAAGTGGATTTTCAGGGTTTTGTATATCTACCTTTAGAGACTTATAGAACATGCATTTTATGCAGTGTACCAAATGCTATATGTATAAGCAATGTTCTTGATGTGACAGAATGATTTTTCCATTGCAAATTTTTTGTTCATTACTTTAAATAATTGAAAACTAGAAAGGCCCAAACCTCAGTCTTAAATTACTGAAACAAAATATGTTGATTGATTCAAGGTACATTCTTCCAGCTTATCATCATGAACATTCCCAGTATTTCAGTTTTGCCTCAAATACACTTATGAGGTGAGAAAACTGGAGTGATAACTTTCCAAGAACATATCACATCTATCCGTCTTCTGAGACTAGAAACCTCTGTGCTAGTTTTATGATATTTTAGGGTATAGTGAAATTACTTCATCTCAATTTGATATATTTCCCATACATATGAGTTTATAAGCAGAGTTACTGGCAGGCTGAAAGCCTGAATGCTTATAAATAGAGAGCTGAAATAGGGATAAAAGAAGCCCTGTGATCGTTACAGGCTTCTTCCTTTGAGCAAAGTAACAAATAATTTATTACATCAAACAGGGCAAGACTGCTGAAAGTGGGCAAAGGTCACCCTGGTGCCAGAGTTCACAGCTCTGCCCTGATAAGCAGATGGTTCCCAAGCAGATAAGATGTTAATAGATACCAACAGTCTATGGTGTTAGACATGGAAATAAAGCAATGCCAAAGCATTTAGGTTCAAACTGTGTGCACCACTGAGAGACAGATCTTAACATTGCAAAGGTATTTTTCCCAAGATCAACCTTCAGAGCCTTGAGTTAGTTGTACCCTAACATGGAGGATATCCATATCTTCTTATCTTGCATGATTATTTGTGTAAACCTCCACATTAAGCCTGGCTTAGGTAAAACCAGCATGATAAGAGAATCACCACCCGAAGAAGAGAAAATAAAAACCTGCTCTGTACATCTTGTAGCTATCCTTTGCACAGCACACACACACACACAAGTGCACACATGTAGGCACAGCTGCTTGACAGCCAGTGACATCTGGTTATCTACAATCTCCTTTACAAGAGCCTTGCTCTCCGCAATGCACCGGTGCCTCTGCTCCCTGTTAGATAAACATGGCAAACACAGATAGCAACAGCAGAGTGGTATCACAGGTCCTGCTTGGCAGCAGCAGCAGTTCCAGCAGTGGCAGTGGGGGGCTCAGCAAACCTCCCCCCCACCCATGTCTGTTTGCTCACACACTCTGACAATCCAGGTGGGAAAGTTGCAGGGAGCAGGAATTTATCCCAGCGGTGGGGGCTGGCTGGAAAGCTCCTCTCTCTCTCTCTCTCTTTATTTTCATGGTGGCTTAAACTGCTTCTGCAGACTTTGAAAAAGCTTTGATTAGCAGGCACAAATATCATCCACAAATTCAAACTGGATCTTTCATCCTAATAAACCTGAGGCCAGGCCTGCATTTGGATCCTGGGTGCTGCTTCTGGGTTCTCTCCAGATTTTCTGCCAAACACTGCCACCATGTGTGAATCTTAGACTTTTTACGAAACAGCCAAGAAGAAAAGAGACCTACCTGCCAGATCCTGGTCCTGATGACCTCAACAGGCATTTGAGACACAAAGACGTCCACTGAACTTCTTTCTCTCTATTTCCCCTGTTGATAACAGGGTTGTGAAAGCAGTCTGGCACTCATCTAACATTTTATTTCTGTCAAAATAAACACCTAAAGTCACAGATATGGGTACAAATGATGGAGCCCCATCCTTTGTGTAAAAGAGTAAGGTGGATGTGGAGTGAGAGGAGGTGACTAATGCCTAAAAACAGGATACAAACAAAAAAAGTAAGGGAAAAATTCTTGCTCTAGATAATACTAGTCCCCAGTTCCTGAGCCTCAGGATAATACCTTAGTAACATGACTGCCTTTGGTTCCTTTAGTTTTGTACCATAATAATCAATGTGGCATGCGAAACTGTTATGAGGAATAATATATATTATCAGTCTCAGGGAAGGAATATCTTTATTGCTACTTCAAACAAGACTATCCTGAGAATTTGTCTGCTGGCCACATGGAAAGGTAAAGATAAATAATAAGGAAAGATAAATTGAAATATTTCTAAGTGAAGCTCATCAGAACTCTACACGAAGAAGTAAAGTGAGAACAGCTCAAACAGCCCAGATTTTTGGAGTATGAACTTTATTTCAAAATGAGAGTGTTCAAACATCTATCTGGTTAACTTTACGTTCTTTATATCAAATGGGGTTAATTATCTGTACTTATCAGCTGTGCCTCTCTAGATGATCCCTAAAAAAGTCACTTGCCAAAAGGGATGTTGAGAAAGCACAAACCCCTGTAGTTAAAAGGAAAGAATGTGATTTATAGCCTGGAACTGTTGCTCTTTAGTTGCAGTGGGTTTGGTAAAAAAGGCTGTGGGTGCAGCAGTCATTCCTGGTCCTGGGTGGGGTGAGGCTCCAGCAAGGACTGTGTGCATCAGCCACGTTCCCTGACTTCAGTGAGAATAAGAATTTTTAAGAATGCTATTTTATGTAACTCCTGCATGGTTCAGGCATAAGCTCATGGTCCTGAGTTACAGTTCTGACCTTTAACAAGTTTAAATTAACAAACGTGTGAAGCAGAAGGACACACTCCAAGTGGCTCACAACAGAGAGAGTTCAAAACCATAGACATTTAAAATAAGACTTAGGATTGCTATAGACAACAAACCTCAAGCTGCAATTCTGAAAAATCCACTTAACTAGAAATATGCTCCTCAGGCAATAAAGATCTGGGTTTCTATACCACTCAAAAATTTGAAATTTTTCCAGGTATGTTTAAATACTTCTGAGTTTGGATGCAAATGCATCACTTCTCTTTGTTTAACAGGTTCTGCCCATACATATCACAGAACTAAACTCAGCCTTGGGCACTCATCAGCAGTTCTTGTAGCTGCACAACAAAGGATTAGTTAAATAGTATGCACTTTTCCTTAAGTAAATATGAGTACCTGTATAATTATTTCTCCTGCAGGCCTTAACAGCACCAGAGGAGCTGTTATCCTTTATCAGGTAAATCTAATGCAGCTTTTAAATTGCTATGTGTGCCAGAGGAGTTCTTTGGATCTCTTAGGTAAATAATCTCCCCTTTTTTTTTTTTTTTTTTTTATATATTTATTCTAGGTGGTCTAGCCTCACATCACCCAGAAAGGATTTACAGAGGCAAAACGCATTAGCTTTATTTGAAATCAGGTCTATAAATCCCCATGTATTGATGAGAAACTGGACCCTTAAGTAGTAATTCTAATTCTAATAGAGATCTGAATGCTTGCTTGTCATAAATCACAGTATTACAGAATGGGAAGAAGGTAAAACCTGCATTAAAGGCACTTACAGAGCACTTCTTTCTGGGACTGACTGTAAACTTTTCAATTCCTCATCCAGTCTTGTTTGCAATGCTTCGAGTACCAGATCTTCTGTCAATCCCCTGAGGAAAATATTCTGTATCCCCACAGAGCAAGCATTGTTAGGGGTTCTTTCTAGACATTCAGTTCAATTATTCATTTATTCACTCCTAATTATGCTCACCTCAATAAAAAAACTGTTCTCCTCAGAACCACACTCAGTTGGAGATACCTCCCCATGCCCCCTGCTATTATTTGGACAAAGTTAGTGATTCTATTATTCATCTGCCTCAAATGAAGCCTGTATGTCTGTCTTCGTGGGATTTCTCTGTGTTTCAATTCCCCAGCTCTACAATAAGTCTCACTTTCTCACATCCTTTATCTCTTCTTCTAAAAGCTCTAACACAAGGTCAGTCTTTATTTGTGTACATTATCTACAGGCAATACTTAGGGAGCCCGAGATCAACTTCTCAAATACCCTGAGACAGGACAGGAAAACAGTAATAGGAAAACCTGCAGATTATTCTATTTATTTTTGACAACATGTTGCTATTAGAGAGTGATAACTGAAGTAAGTACCCCTTTTTAAACCTCTCTGGTTATCACTGGCCCTGAATAAGTTTAGTTCCAAAAATAGATTGAGAGAATCTAATAAATAGGGGTATCATCCTGTGTGTTGGAAAGCAGACAAAGTAATATTTACAATAATCCTATGAAAATACCCATTTTGCAACTGGTGGTTAAAAACAAAGGTTGACTTTTTCATGCATATTACTAGAGATTTTTTTTTTCTTGAATGACAATTGGCCACGGCAAATGTTAACTAACTTTACATTTTAAATTTGGAATTGAACAATGTGTGTGTAGACCCCCAAAAAAAATTATTTCACTAAATTTTTTCAGGCAGGATAAGAGAAAAAAGTAATGCTTTAAAAAAAGAAAATTAACTTCTCTTATATAAATGGATCTATGTTTCTTGGCTGCAGCAAGGAACTAAAATTTCAAGGGAACTTGAGTAAAAATAAAGAAACCAAGATACCAATTACAGGTCTCCTTATCTGTTTTTGGGATTCAACCAGCAGATTTTATCTTCCCATTTCTTGCCTTACTTTCTGCTTGTGATGTTCATTTAAATAATGATGGGGACGATGAGTAAATGGCAACGTTTGTTTGGCCTCTGTCAACACAGACTCCCAAATTCAGCTGGGGACATCAGGCATGAGCAGTACAACCATGGTACTACCATGAAACCTCTGATCCTTGACAATAAAAAATAAAAAAAATATGTAAATTTTCGCCAAGGTCGAATTTTTTTTTCCTAAAATAATTTTATGTTACTATGGAGCTGTCTGGACTCATGTTGTGGTCCCAGCTGAAGTACACAAGAATCAATAATTTGCCCCTCAAAGAGAGAGGAGCAAAGACCCTAGATGTCCCAACTGTCTTGCACTTTAATCTGTCCTTCCTTCATTTTGCTCATTCTCATCCTATTTTAAAGAGTGTGTTTGTGCTCTCTCTAAACAGATGAAAAGGTTTCCATGAAGGTGTCTCTTTGAAACTCCAATTTCCAGCCTGGACAATGACAATTGCATTCCAGCAGAGTCCTTATCCCTTGGCAGCAGGTGGTGAGCTGCAGACCCAGGGGTAAGAGCAGAATTTTTCTTACTGGTGATGCTTGGCAAGCACAGGAGTTCCCAGGACATGGCTTAAACCTGTAGGATTCATGTTCCTTCACTGCAAGTGCCACGTTGCTTTTTTTTCTTGCTTGTGCCTTTTGATGTTCTCTTGAATTTATCCTTGGAAGCGAGGGTTTGGACACGGGGATAACTTGTAGGGAAATGTGTTACTGGACAAAGGTATTTGTACCTGAAACATTCAGTGATGGGATCCAAATTTTATTTTTCTGCAAATTAAGGGAATGTTTCCTTGCCATGATGCTACCACTGTTGCTTTGGACGGCACTTTAATGAGTTCCAGCCTTCTGTGGACACAGAATATGAGATTTTAATTTGAAATTGGATCATATATCTGGGTCCTCCTGGAAAACTTTATTAGCTCTTTTCTTCATAAATAACATCTAGAGGATCAAAGGTCTGGGCATGAAGCACCATGACAAATTTGCCCCTGAATGATTTAGCAAAATCAATAGATTTATCAGAAATAAATTTGTCCTAATGTGTTTACCCATACATAAAAACTGTATGTGATCATCACATTTATTATGACATGACACAAGAAATCACAGCTATTCACAGTCTTCTTTGTCTGCCACACACTCCACAGCTAATTTTGTGTTACAGTGGAGAAAATAACTGCTAAATATCAGCAGTCTCTTCTGCATATTCAGCATGAACCAGGGTCTGTCCTTGCACCTTTATCTATTTCAATATGAGAATGAGTCCTTAAAATAAAAAGGAGAATATACAGAACATTTTAAATCTGATGTCAATAAACATATTTTTAGAGGGCAGGACTATTAATTTAAGCAGCATTTGTCCTGATTTCCTAATAGTTTCTCTACACCATGATAGCATGATACAGTCTTAATTTTCTGAGAACAGGAATGCTAGAAGTGCAAGATATGCTCAGCACTGGAATGCCAGGGGAATGGTTTCCCTGGCAACTGCAAGCACATAAAAAGTATTCAGAGCAGTCCCTGATTCTCCTGTTTTAAGCCTCCATTGATAGGGGAATCAAATCTAGTTTGGATTTTTTTTATTTAAGGTGAACTGCAGGGCAGGAACATAGGGATGTGCTTTATTACATTTTGCCACCTTGTGGAGCAAACCTGTAGGAAGGAAATTTAGAAGATGTGGCCATGGAGCCCCAGAGAGGGCATGTAGTCACTGGAAGTAAAAAGAGAATAATCCACATTAAAAAAGAGAGAAAGAGAGAAAGAGAGAAAGAGAGAAAGAAAGAGAAAAAGAGAGAAAGAAAGAAAGAAAGAAAGAAAGAAAGAAAGAAAGAAAGAAAGAAAGAAAGAAAGAAAGAAAGAAAGAAAGAAAGAAAGAAAAAGAAAAGATTTGGGCTTATTTTCAAACAGTGAATTTTCTAAGGTCATTTTTCAAATGAGCCAGAGGGACTTCAGGGTTCAGCACAAGGCTTGGCTCTGGTTCTACAAGACACTTGGATACACATCTACCTCTAATCTGAGGAGCAGCCTCTGTGATTTGGAATGCAGATCCTCTGCTTTTTAGGCATTTGGACAGTCCCATAGAAATTAGAGACATGCCTCAATATCTCGCTGAACCATGGCTTACGTGATGCCCCTTTAAGATAATTCAGATTAATTTCTGTCTTTCCTGAAAGGAATCTCAATAGGCCTCACAGTGCAAAGTTGCCTCTGAGAGGGTGCAATAAAACTGAAATTTGTCTTCAACTTGCCACTGTTTTGCCTGCACTGACACTTTCAAGTGAGGACACATGAGTTTCATTTGTCTGCAGTGTGACATATTACACTAGTACTAGTTCTAGTTGTGGTTTTCCATACAGGGAATGAGATTTAAACCTGAGACTAAAAAAGTTGAGGATATGATCAATCTTTTATGAACTTTTGATACCCATACTTTTTAGTATAGGAGGAGATAGAGCTGAAATTTTTGGGGGTTGTTACTGTGTAATTTCTCATGGAGAAGCCTAAAAATATGAATATGATAAAAATAAGAATATGACTCATGCCTTGAACATTTTGACCCCTCTGATATAACAGACAGATAATTTGGCTTTGGAAAATAATATAGAGAAAAAATATAAGCCCCTAGTATTATGTGTTTGAGTTATTACATAGGGTTATGGGTTTTGGATTATTTGCAAAGTGGGAAAAATATTTTTTAAAATACAATACCCCACAAACTCATTGGTTCAGCCAGAAAACTTATACATGAAAAAAACAGAATTTGTATCTTTATCCACACAATGAATGTGACTTGAGTTTCTGTTCTTTTCCTTCCTCCCTCAGTTCTAGAGCCTTTGTCCTTTCTGTGCTCTCCTTGTTCATATGCTTGCTGAGTATTTATATTCCCCAAGTGAAAGAGCTTTCTTTTATCCTAATTGAATCTTTTAAAAATGTTTTTCTCCCACTTATTACAGTACTTAATAGTTGCTTCTTACTCTTCTCCCCTGCCCCCTCACAAGCTTCTGTGTTACCTTCCCTTAGACTTTGCAACAGGGCTAGCAAAGAGAAAGGTGATATTTAGCACTTACAGAGTGTAAAAATAATCCAGATCAGGACTACCTTTTGTAATAAGAAAAAAAAATCACTATCTCCCCTTAAAAAAAAAAGGAGAGGAAAACAAAATTTTTATAGTTTGTTTTATTTATAAAACTCTGAGTTTTACTGTCTCTCCCACAGCACATCAACCAGCACATGACATTTGCAACTTTAAAAGAGAAGCTGGGTCTTGTGTAGTGACAGAAGAATTCACAAAGAAACAGAAAATTCTGCAGTGTATTTATAATGTCTTCTTAGTCCTTGCTTGGTGTGGTTTCATTGTTTTTAAGATTCATTAATAAACACTGCCTTGAGCCTCCGTGCAGACTGCTCATGTTTGGACAATGATGCTGAGCATGTTACACCATCTGGGTGCTCTGCAAAAAGTGCTTCCCATTTGCAAACAAGCAATCAAGTGTGTAAGGAAGTGAAGCTTTCCTGAAGGGAGAGAAGAAAACAAAATGAGGGAGGAAATTGGATAAGATACAATGACCTACTTACTGCTTTCACAAATTACAGTGGCCATTTAAAGTTACCCTCACCACGATAAGGCAACTTCAGGGATGCTGCTTGCTTTCTCTCTCTGTCAAAACAGAGCTGGAGCTGCCCCAACCCAGGGCTCTGTTCTCTGTCTGCCAACCATCAGGGCAATCAGGTTTCTGCCACTCACCACCTTGTGCCCTCAGAGTCACTCATTCTTATCTTGCTGGCCTCAAAACCTGCCCCCGCTCTTCAGAAATGTCTGCTTTTCAGCGTTAAGGGCAGCCAATCTGGTGGGCTTTGGCTCCCAAAGTAGTGCCCTAAAGTATGATAAAAATAAAAAGTATTAAGTCCATATCTCTAGGCCAGTCAGCAGTGCCTTCCTTTCTGTTACCATCCTCTCTCTGAGGTCTGAGCTATCATTCCCCCACCCTGGGCTTCTTTCTGCCCCTCTCACCATCACTCTGGGCACATTTCTTACATGTCTCAGCTCCAACCTTTTGCCTGTTAGTTCTACAAAAGCAACTGAACTATGCTGCAGTTTTTTATTTTTTGCCTTCTAATAGCACCGAATCGATTCTCTGTTTGCAGATTAGAGAATTAATCCAGTGGTTGCTGCACTGCTAAATAATCCCCTTCTGCACATCTCTCTCTCTCAATCATGTCCTCTCCCTCACAGCTTTCTTCCTCAAAGCACTTTCATGACTTTCGTCCCCCTAGCTTGATACACTGCTATTTAAAGCAAAGCTATTGAGGATTTGGTATTTAAACAATATTAGTGCATTCACCATATCCATGTATACAGAATATGCTTACTCTGCCATCTGCTTCCGCTTATACACACACTCCTACTTCTGCCCTTGGGAAGATGAGAGAGCAAACACCTGACAGATGCTTAGTCACACTGCTTAATATTTCTGGAAAATATTCAGGTGCTAAGTTTAGAAACAGGAGAAAGGCAGTGCAGAATTAAGACAAATTCCCTGCAAATCTATCGGAATTTTCTATCTGGAAGAATCCTTGCAGAGATTAGGCGTGGGAAGGAAGCACTGTATCTTTCCACTTTTTCACACCACTCAGTTACCACAGCATCATTGACAGTCAGTCGAGGTTTTATTCAAATAGAGTTACTGCAAATTGGAATCTAAGACCTACTGCATTTATATATCCATTCCCCTCTCTTCAGCATCTGAGCATCCTCTCCTGTAACTCTGAATGATGCAATTAACGTTTGTCAGGCGGGGCTCACTCTCCACAGGAGGGAAAGATTGCCTGTGGATTTTCTTTTCTCCAGCTATGTCCAGTGCCACATGTCTGCATCAACCAACACATCAAAAAAGATAGTAAAAAAAAGGCCTTGACTCTTGGCACAAGTAGAAGAGAGGTGAGTACTAAATCCTTTGCCAGTCTGTGAAGCTGGTACTTGATCTGGTAACAACTCAGCAGCCCACACAATCAGAGAATCACAGAATGGGTGAAGTTGGAAAGGACTACAGTGGGTCATCTGGTCCAGCCTCATCCCAGAGCACAGGACACAGGATAATGTCCAGAGGGTTCTGGAATATCCCCAGTGAGGGAGATTCCACACCAGCTCTGGACAACCTGTTTGGTCCAGTCAAGAACCACGAAGCTCTTCCTCATGATCAGGAACTTCCTGGGCATCAGTTTCTGCCCTGAACTCCTAAACCTAGACCTTTGTTCGTAGTTTTCTGCTAATCCATCAATTTCTG
>VZTN01024621.1:118388-129295 GCA_013400515.1 Erpornis zantholeuca | reverse complement strand
AAAAAAAAAAACACCACTCAAAAACACCCTCACCCCCAAAATGCAAAAAGAAACCTGAACCAAAACTCAAAAAAACCTGCACATTATAAAAAGACCACAAAAAGTCTTTTTGAATTTTTTTCTTTCTCATTACAATGTTTAATTGATTAAAACACTGCTACCTTAAGGAATGCATACCTTCTTAAAAACCTGAGTTTTTGTCTCATTATAGTTCTTCATCCAGCTAATTAATTTAGCTATCATAATCCTTTTTTATTCACTGTCTTTTCCATTTCTTCATTTCACTCAGATCATTTTCTTTCCACTTCTGCCCTGATGCTTTAATTCCACTCACAGAGCTCAGCAACTATTTGACTTGCTAAATCTCTACAAAAAAATTTTAACACAAAACTATTACTCTTGGACAAAGTGTTTTGGAGCTTTTCATTTATATGCAGGAAGGATGCCCTTTGTGGGAGAAAGAAGGAGAAGGAACCTCCAAAAGAAATATAAATCAGTATCTTAAATTACTCAAATGTACAATATGGCATCAGTAGCTGTTACATATTTTTTTCTCTCCTTTTGAGATTCAAATACATATGCTCAGCAATTACTGTTACATTTGCATAATAGGACATTTTTTGATTAGCATATCTTGGACTTCTGTTTGCATTTTTTAATTGTGGTTACTTTTATTCTCTAATTTGTCCTTATTCCCCCTTCGTGTTCTGTTATACCTGCTCATGATTTCCTTTGCTCTCTCTTTTTTTTTTTGTTTTCCTGAAGGCTTGCTCTCTCCAAAGCTCTGTTTAGTACTTGGTTTTGTAGTTAGCATCACACAGTAATGGCATACCAGGAAAGCAAGGCATATGACATATTAAAGTTTAATGAATAAATTGTGAAACCATGCGACAAAAGCTGTGCTTTCACAGGGGATAGCCAGGAAATAGAGTGATGCACTGCACGATCCTACAAAAACTGCAATGTATTTTATAACATTTACTCATCCTTCCATGCTGTTTCAAGTTTGTGTGCTCTGAGGAAAATATCTTGAGGTTACCTCAGCTTTGTATGTTTTATGAAATTTAAATACCCCAACTAGTAGCCATCACCAAAACAGGCTGGATCAGATCCTTGGTGTTGTCCTGTCAGGTGAGGTGCTTTGATTGACCATTCTCTTTACCTGCTTTAGAGGAGTTAGAGGTAAGACAGTGCTTAGGTAGCTAACTAATCAAATGAAACAACCCTCTTCAGTACAACCAATTGTATTTTCAGTTGTGCAGAATTCTTAACTATTTTTCTGCAAGAGTATCCTAGTGCCCTTATTTATGAGACAATCCCTGTTTTATAAATAGATACCCTTGTTCCCCTATATATAACATAGTCCCTTATTTGTAAGATAAGTATAATTTGTTCAATTTTATTTATTAATCTTATTCATGAAATACTGAAGATACTTTGATATTGGGGTAAAGATATGTGTAATTGTGTTACCATTGTTTCATTTGTTCAAACCTCCAAAATTGAACAGATTCTTGGTACTGTCTCTCTTGCACTGTCTTGAGATCTCAAATGAAACAGTGGCCAAGTCGAGTTGATCTTCCTGTTCATGGCTTTGCTCTGTGAATTCATTGATTTCTGTAATTAAATGAGTTGGAAGTAAATCCCAGCCCTTTGCTGCATGTAACTCATCAGAGCTGATGGCTGAATCTTAATAAGCTGTTTAGTGTGATCTTGTGCCAGAGCAGCTAGGTGCTAACAGTTTCCCTAGTGCTGCAATTCCATGTAGCAATCTGTGGTTATAATTGACTCTGCCAGGACAAAAGAAAGAGGAGGTGGAATGGCATTAGATTAAAATGAAACAGTGCAGTGAAGAGTGCTTAGCTCAATGAATGCAATATTCTCCCCTTTTCTGTGTGTGAGCTGAACTCAATGGTTACAATTTTCTTCCTTCTTTCAAATAAATTGCAGTGTT
Organism: Erpornis zantholeuca; assembly: GCA_013400515.1. Classification (NCBI taxonomy): domain Eukaryota; kingdom Metazoa; phylum Chordata; class Aves; order Passeriformes; family Timaliidae; genus Erpornis; species Erpornis zantholeuca. Next base: position 127,341 of record VZTN01024621.1, on the reverse strand, counting down.
TTGGATTCAGGTACCTGTGTGAAGAAAGAGATCTGAGGATGTTCCCTGTTTTGAAAAGAAAGAAAAAAAAACAAACACAGCAAGAAGAACTCCGAATGCAAACATTAAGACATTTAATTATTAAGGACAGTGGAAATGACTGAGTAGTTTCCTCTATGTCCTACAATGTACTGATGCCAATGTTGTGTAGTCAACACACTCTACAAGAATACTAAAATTATGATATTGTGGTACTCGTTGAACTAAAAGAAATAAATAACAAAATGAAAAAGCAACATAAAAAAAAAAATTAAACCCAACTCAACCCAAATCAAACAAAGAAACAAACAAAACACCCAAGGCCTGCTGCTTGTCTTAAAAAGGATAAACCAGAACTCAGCAAATGAAAGAGCAGCACACCATAAAAAGGTGAAAATATGAAATAGGCTATTAGGGGAAAAAAAACTCCAAGACCTGAGTTATATAAGGGAAAATACTTAAGTCATGGAAAAATTCACAAAACTAGAAAGAACTGTCTGTTTCATGCAGGTTCCCATTCTTATTTTATTTGTGCTCTTGCATATAAATTTCCAAAATGTTTTTGAAAGTTCAGAAAATATTTCAGCTGTCTGTGCAGCTAACACTGGCTTTTCCTTGGAGCAGAAAGGGTCCACCATTCTTCTTGGACAGCGTGCGGGCTCCACTGCCTTCTCCAATCCCGAGGATGTGAAGTCAAACACCCCAAACTGTGAGAAGGAAACCGAGCCAGAGCGCCTCGTGGGGTTTGTAACGAGATTCAGCCTCTCCCCATGTGCGTGGTTCTGGTGCTGCCTCTCCCAATTGTCTGTGTGTACATTAAAGATGATCAGCTTTCAGTATGTTTCTCCACAGGCTCGTATCGAGAAACATACGCTGCTCGCAGCTTCCAAATGGCAGCCCTTTCCAAGCGACTACCGCCAAGCTCCAGCTCCTGGAGTGGCTGCACCACACTGGCAGCAGGGACAGAAACTCCTCCCTTGCCCCCAAGACGCCATCCCATTCCATTCTTACCCTTCCCTTTGTGCTCCTTCCTCCCCTGCACCTCTTTCTGCTGTTGTTCTCTTCTTGTCTGACCACCCAGGGAGATTTTATAGCACCTTTGGCAAGAACCAAAAAGGAGGCTGGAGAGTTTTTCACAAGGGTATGGGGTGATAGAACAAGGGGCAGCAGCCTTAAGGTGAAGAAGGGTAGATTTGAAGTAGATATCAGGAAGAAATTCTTCTCTGTGAGGGTGGTGAGGCCCTGGAACAGGTTGCCCAGAGAAGCTGTGGCTACCCCATCCCTGGATGTGTTCCAGGCCAGGTTGCACAGGGCTTGGAGCAAGGTGGGATGGTGGAAGGTGTCCCTGCCCATGGCAGGGGGGTGGAATGAGACCATCTCTAAGGTCCCTTCAAACCCAAACCCTGTTACAAATCCCCTTCCTAACTGAAACAATCAACCTACGTGTTTTGGGTTTGTTTGGGGGGGTTTTATTCCCACAGATGTAGTGATTACCTGTGCCCAGAGCCTGATAGAAACAGATGAAATAAAGCTGTGAGTCAGTCGTCCATACACCACCCATTCTTGGGAGATTTTTGGCATGGGTAAGTCTCACCATACTTACACACAAATAAAAGTACTCAAACACTGGAGGTAGATAAGAGAGTAAAACTGAGCACTAAAATTTAGCTTCAAATAAATTTCCTTACTAAGCCAGCACATGACATAGGTGAACAGGAATCACAAAGAGGAAGTTTGAGAGGCTGTTTCCTCCTGTGTCACATTACACTTAGCAGCTGGAAGCCAATACAAACACTAAAGGAAAAATTGCTGTGATGTACTGCACACGGAGAACGTTTTCTTCAAAGCGGCAAGCCAGAAATTCAGGAGATGCAAAGAAAAAAATCTAGTGTTGATGCAGGGGAGAAATTATGTGGCTGGAAAACAAGTTTTAGTGCCTTGCAGGTTTTAAGTGTTTCAGAATCAGAGCCACAAAATGGTTAGTTTTGGAAGGGATTGTGAAGCTCATCTCATTTCACCTCCCTCCAAGGGCAGGAGCACCTTCCACTAGGCTAGGTTCTTCCAGGCCCCATCTAACCTGGCCTTGAACACTTCCAGGGATGGGGCAGCCACAGCTTTGCTGGGAAAACTGTTCCAGATGAAACTGAATAATGTTTTCTCTTTTTTATTTTTTTAACTGGAAATTGATAAATCCACGAGTGATGATAGACCCTAAAGTTAATATCATTCTATAGTGAATATCCACACATTACAGTAGGCCTAGAGGAATTAGGGAGAGAGTAGAATAGTCCTGCTGGCCTTCTTCAAGAGATCATTTAATGTTATGTGCAAGGATTGGGAAAGACGTAAAATCTTGCAGTTGAACTGTGCTGATGTCAAGTTATGGCAAAAGTTTTGACAGCTACTGGAGTTAACATAGCTTGTCTCTACATAGGCACATTCTTCTCCCTGTATGAAGATTGTCAAAGTAAGAACAGGTAAACAAGGTACTAGTAAAGTGAAATTCAGGAGAATTATAGAATATGAACAAATGAGTGTAAGCCACAAATTGGAGAAAAAAGGATTTTTTTTTTTTTTAAAGGCTGAGGGAAAAAGCTTATTGAAGAGACGACATTGATAAAATTGGCATTTTTTATATGTTGGTGTGGTTTGCCTGAGTGGGATGTTGCATTTGAACTTTAACAAGAACAGAAGGGATGAAGCTGGTAAATGGTTTGTGAGTGACACCTCAGAGAAACCCACTGCTTCAGTGAACTGATTGAACTTGCTACTTATCTTTCAGTAAAGATAGCTTTCGGGCCACAAAGTGGAGCTACAAAATAAGAGGAGATTTTTCTTAAAGCACACATAAAATTATATTACAATCTATTCAGTATAAGTGGCAAAGGCTGAAGTTTCTCTTGTGCTATAAGGCACTGCTGTAAAAAAAATACTATTTTCTATTTCAGAGATAAATCCTCATTAAGTGTGTGGGTTTTTTCCTAAGGACTTTAAATAGGAAAAATAAATGCTGAATAGCATTTCATACAATTTCTTTCTAGTAGGCCATTAGTCCAAATCAGAGAGAAATTATGAATACAATAGATGAGGACTTCATTTGGTTGGACAAATAAATTACCATAAATTAACTAAGAGTTTTCAATCTTAGAGTTGGTCAGAATCAAAATTCAGCTATCAAATAATTTGATTATTTTGCTAAAACTCTATCACATTCCAAAGTTCTGTGGTAAAGAATGAAATAAATAGAAATAAAGAGTAACAAATGCTGACAAGGAACAAAATGGAAAACAGTCATAGCTTCTGAGTTATATTGAATTTTAAACAACAAAATTGGGTGAGGTAATTCAAAACACCACAGGAAAAATTTCTGTGCATAGTCGTAAAGTAACTCAGAAAGATCTTAGTAATTATGGGACATGCGACCATATGTAACCCTTAAAAATTATAGAAAATAAAATTTTTACTCCTCTCTGAAGTGTTTAGTGCCCACATATATTCTGTAATTAAAAATGCACAAGATTTTATGCTCTCTCATATAAAGATGATAAAACACATTAAACTCATCTACTGAGGTGAGAATATTATCATAGAATCATTTAGGTTGGAAAAAGGCTTAAAGATCCATCGAGTCCAGCTGTTACCCCAGCACTGCCAAGCCTATCCCTAAACAATGCCTTCAAGAGTTGTACCTACAAATCCTATAGCCCTGGGCAGGGTGTCCTTGAAAACCCCACCTGGTGAAGGATACTTTCTTAAGTTCTAGCTGGGCTTCCAGAGGAGATACACTCTCCTTTTTTCCCCCAGGTTCCAGCCAGGACTCTCTGTTCAGACATGCAAATCTCCTTCCCTACCTTTTGCCACGTGGGGACTGCCGGATCTTGTATCTCTACGTTTTCCTTCTTGAGGTACAGCCAGCCTTCCCGGACTTCGTTTGTCACCAGGACTGCCTTCCAGAGGGAACCACCAACTAGTCTCCTAAACCCTGACCTCCAGAAGTCCAAGGGGCAGCTCTTCTGATCGCTCTCCTTGCTTCTCTGAGAATGGGAGATTCATCTTGTGGTCACGGAGCCCAAGACACCCCTGAGCCACCACTGTCGGAGTCCAGGGAAGCCTGAAAGCTTCTCCTGCTCCTCTGGTGGTTTCTTTATGTCCCCAGAGCTCCTCAAAAGTGGCCTAGCCAGCGACCTAGGCTTTTGGAGGAGCTCCCTCCACTTTTGGGAGAACGTGAATGCACCAGAGAGGTGAAGAGATTTTTGTTTAGTGAACCAGAGAGAGTTTAGTTGTAGTTTTTAGGATCTTGCTCTATGTATTATATAGAGACAAGATGGAGATTTTTAGGTGTGGTTTTTCCTTCTTTCTTCTTCTCCTCTCTCCCCTTTCTCTTCCTCCCTTCTCTAACACCAGTTCCTGTGGTGTGTTGGTTGGTGGAAAAAAGTTAGTATTGAAAAGACATATCAATGAGATGAGGGTTTACTGGTGTTGAAAAGAAAATAAGATATGTATTGTTTCTTGAATGGTTGTTAGTAAGATATAAAAGTAGCTGCTGATCTGCAGCCATTGCCTTTCTGCCCTGCTGTTCTCGGGGGATGCTGTCTCTCCCTCCGAGGTTTTGATAAGACAAATAAACAACTCTGAAACAGCAGAAGAACTCTTGCTGCATTTTTTCCAACATGATGAACCAAAGGAAGAAAAGCCCCAGGGCAGAGGACAGGGGTTGGAGCCCCCAGCTCCAACCCCAGCGCCCAGGCCTTTGACATACCATGTCTCCCACCAGCCCTTCTCCCTTTGCCATCAGCAGCTCCAGTGAGGCTCCTCCTCTGGTTGTCTCACCAGCTGAGCCAGAAAGGTCTGCTCCACACACCCCAGGAACCCAGGAACTTCCTAGGCTCTTTGCTCTCTGCTGTGCTCTATTTCCAGCAGACATCTGCTAAGTTGATGGACCCCATGAGGACCAAGGGGCAATGATCACAAGACTTCTCCCTGCTGCTTCCAGAATATTCTTCCTGCCTCTTCATCTTAGTTGGGAGGACTGTATCATTTATGATATTTAATGTAAAAGAAAAAAGAGGTCAAAAAACTTATCTTTAAGAATTCTGAAGGGTTTGGACAAGCTCCTTGGCCTGCTAATGCAACGTTTTACTTAAAACTTTGTGAGTATCAAGGATATTGCATGTGTTAAAATGCTAGATACAATGAATTTATTGAAAAAAATTCAGGACTGATCTGCTGAGAAAACATTCAAACTGGGCAGTGTGGAAATCTGTCACAGTCAACCTCTTACACCTACAAATAATATATATGGAACCAAACTTGTAACATCACCTTACTCTTATTTCTTCTTTGCTACAATTTTATCTTTACATGGGGCCTTAGCCCAGTAAGGTTCAGGTTGTGACAGAAAAGGAAACAGAAAGGGAATCACATAAAATATTAGCCAAAATGTAAAATGCAAAAGTCAAGAAAATCATAGATTTATAAAAAAAGGATAAGACTTCCTTTTTGCTTTGGAAGACTTTGCCTCTCAACTTACACCTTTACAGCATCTCAAGATGGTCATGGAAATGAAATTGTTACCTGGAAAGTGGGCTAAGGAGGCAAGATAACAGAAAAACAAATTTTATTAAACTGTGCGAGAAACCCACTTATCTGACCCAGAAAATTAATGATTTATGGTATAATGCATCAGCAAAATCAATAGCAGAATATGTTAACATAAAATAAAAATCATAGCAAGTTAATGTAGATTTTTTGAATAACAGTATTGACTGAAGATTCTAATCAGCCAAATGCATGAAGGTTAATCCAGAGCATGCTTAGGAATAAATGAATTCAATTTGAATGTATCACTAAAATTATTTTTTGATCTAATGGAGTGATAATTGAATTCTTTTTCTAATCTGAAGCAGGGGAGATAGTAGCACCACAACATAATTACTTGTCTGGTTAAATACATCGTCTTTTTGTGGAAATAATTTGCTTTCAGATTCATGCTGAGAAGCTACCAGCTCCTCTTTATCATAATATAATTTAACAAAATGTAGCATTCCTTCTTCATCAAATTAAACCAATTTGTAAAATTGAAGAGTCTTTGGGTCTCAGCTCTTCAATCATCCTCCATTGTTACACTCAGATGAAAAAACAGGGCATTAAAAATAAAACCTTCAAATAGGCACTGACTATCTTTTCTCAGAAGTAAGATTTGGAGGAGAGGAAAATGAGGAGATGTCCTTTAAGATGGAAATTACTCAAAGGATTTTATGTGAAGTATGCAAATCCTTGGATCGTTAAAGCCCTGTTGCAGAATCTTCAGGAATGCCTGAAGCCAGAGCAGCTTACTCCAGCAGAATTATAGTACCATCCAACCATGGTTGGAAAAATACCTCTAGGATCCTTGTAGTCCTTTCCTTAATTCAGAACCACAGAGTTGATCACTAAACCATACCCCAAAGTGCCACACGTGTGCCTTTTGAACACTCCCAGGGATGGTGACTCCACCACTACCCCAGGCAGCCTCTGCCAAGGTTTGAAAACTGCTTTAGTAAAGCGTTTTTTGCCAATATCTGATCTAAACCTTCCCTGCTGCAACTTGAGGCCATTGACTCTCACCCTGCAAAGCCTCGGGCTGGGTCAGTGTGTCAGACATATTGACCACAACCCCCCTAAAGCCTCCTCATGCATCAGAGCAGGGCAAATTTGATCCTGGGACTTGGTCTGGTTTTGCTAATGCTTGCAGCAAGTCCTGATGTGAGGAAGGGCATGGACTTAACAGCTCACTGGTACATGTTTTCTCACATCTCTTACTGCTGGAAAAGAATTGGGTTGCTTGTTTATTTTGAAATATTCCTGCTGTATCTCAGCTTCAGGGTCATTATCCATGCAATGACATTTAGAAGTTGAGCACATCTGATGCTACACTCACTTTAATCATCTGGTAGTGATTGTTGTCTCACAGGCTCTGAATTAAGAGCTTATCCTTACTCAACATACCTCATAAAGTATCAATAAATGATGCAGGTGGCCCAGTTCCGGGAATTATAGAATCATAGAAGAGTTTGCATCGGAAGGGGTCTCAGAGACCATTTCACTCCAGCCTCCTGTCATTGCTTCCACTTCCAAAGGTTTCTCCAAGATCCACCCAATCTTGAACCATTGCAGAGGCTGGGGAGCCACAAGCATCTCTGAACAACCTGTTCACGTGCCTCACCAATGTTTTTCTCCCGAATGTGCTTAATTTGTTCTTCTCTTAATCAGACTTTCCTTCATAAGCCATCCAGGTTCCATATTATAAGAATATTTTGGACATTCCCCCCAAAAATGGAGCAGTTTGAAGGACCGGTCTCTGGGCCCTGATATGTTTGGAGGAGCTGCACTCAGACTTTTAATAGTTTTCTGTTGTCTACTTGTCAAAGAAAAGGTGGGGAGCTCATTGTTTTTGGCACATACCACATGTTTGGTCCTTGTCTCTGCATTCAAGTTACTATGTACAAATAATATATGTTGGGGAAAGCATCCTACTTTTCTCACTTTTCAGAGTCCTAATACCTCTGTCTGGATCAGTTTTTTTCTAAGGATGAAGTGATCCACAACAAGTGTGGAAGGCATTCCCAAGGTCTCACTGCTACATGCTGACCGTGGGGTTTTGTTTGTTTTTGTTTTTTGGGTTTTTTTTTTGAATGCAGATCCAAATCTGGACTCTACCACTACTCAGTAAATGTTGAACTTGCAGCGTTTCAGAGAAAGCCCAGGAGTGAACTCAGACCTGATGCTGGGTTTATCAGTGTCAATCATGTTTGAGCCACTTTTGGGAACAAAGGCTCTTGTCCCTCTATTCCATAAACTTCCTCTATGCAGTGGACTATCACAACAGTTCTCCAATTTGGGTTGTATTGAAACCTGAGCCACAGGTAATTAAATAAACAGTAAAATGACAAGACTCCTTTAGCACCTGAAATTCATTTCAGCAAGAAAAAATGTATCTGTGTCTTTAAGGACTTCTTTTTCATTTTTCCATTTAAAAAAAACCCAAAAAACAAAACCAAAAACAAAAAGCCCCCAACACAATAAACTAATGAATAAATAAATTTCAATTCTTTCAATATCTAGCCCAATTTTTGATTTAGGGCCTATTGCCTCATTTTAACTTCAAATGAGAAGTCCTGTCATCCACAAGCAAAATTACCATTCAGCTAATGACCTTACAGCTGCAAAGGCCAATGTACATCTGCCTTTTACCATTTCTGCATGGTGCCTGGGCAGGTTTTAAGGGGAGGAGATAGAACCAGAATAAACAGCAAATGTAACACTCATACAACTGGTCTGTTCATCTACAAAGGCAGGTAGAGGAAAATGAAAATTTGTTAAATTTAAAGGATGGAAATTCCAGCTAGACATTTTATTGCTGAAAGTAATTACCTTTCATCTCTGTTTCCCCCACTTCCCCAAGTCTGTGCTCACTCTTTAAAACAGATTGATGGATTGGTTAAGAATTCTCTCTGAGCTCCAGTGAGATTATATCAATTATTTAGAAGTGCTAAAATTTTGGCAGGGACATCCACCTTCTCACTTTGAAGACAATCTGGAGATTAATACAAACATGCATTAAGGGAAGAAATTCAGGCAGGGTAAAGCTGTGTGACAAAATGAACACTTGTACTCCACTATTGCAGCACGAGGAGGGGAATTAGCTGTCAGATGATAAACAGGATGAATTGCCTGCTTGTCATATCAAAAGCTTTTAGCTTTAATCTGAAGATAATGGATATATTGCAAGTTTTACAGTGATAAAGTCGAATTTGGCTCATAGTGGAGAATTTAAAATGAAGTGTCCTGCCCTTTGATAGAAGAATTATGGAGTAGTTACTAATATTTTAAGTTGTTTGTTTTCTATAATCTATGCAGACAGGGAACATAGCCCAGTAATCTATAAAAGAGAGGG
>VZTN01024621.1:102018-112061 GCA_013400515.1 Erpornis zantholeuca | reverse complement strand
AAAATGGTAGCTCCTTGTATCTCTTTTAGGTTGACCCTAACCTGACACCTCCAATGGTGTCCTCCATCAGATGAGTAATTAGATCTTATGCCAACCTCCTCCAACTCACTGCTTGTTAGATTCAATAACACTCGTATGGATTGATGTAGATTTTTGTGGGAATGGTGGGAAGAGAAATATGCTTGAGGATATTAGGTCGTAAATCATATATTCACCCAGCTTGATATTGCCTTGTTAGGGTGCAGGTCAACTGTATCTTTATAACTGTATATTATCTGAACTGTCAGCTGCTTCGATTCCAAACTTCATTAGAATGAAAGAGTCTTTGGATGTTGTTTTCCTTGTGTCCTGTCTACCATGTTCACTCATCTCATTGTGACACGACTGTGGTATTGGGAGAGGGCAAAATGGCAATTCTTCATCCTTCAATTCAAGTTTCTAAATGAACCCAGTTTGACTTACCCAGAACCTGATATCAAGGCATCGTGGATCTTTCCTGATGTTTCTAAAGGAAACTGTATTCAGTAGCTGGAGACAGGACAAGGGGAAAAAATAAATCATATATATTTCTCCTCATAGGTCCATTTCTATGGACTGCTCAAAAAGGAAAAGAAAGGAGATAGCTTTCCACTTACCTCTCGGACAAGAAGTTTGATAAAATTTCAGTTTAAAAAGAGTTCAGAGGGCAAATTCTCCAGCTGACATCTTGCCTCATCAGGTGGTGTTACAGGGCTAGGGAGAGCCTGCAACACCATTAGTTTCTGTTTGAGTCCTCAGAGGTTTTATTTTAGGCATCGAGTGGATAAAAATAAAAAAATCAGAAAAGAAACTAGGATTTCTGTTAAGAAAACTTGTAATTAAATTTAAATTTCCTGAGCTGCTTTTTTGTCAAAGACCATGGAACAGAAGATCTTACAGTCTTCTGAAATTCATTTCTTGGAGTTCATGGGCCACATGAAGTGCTGCAAATGTCTCTTAGATAGTTTGGGGGCACATCATGAGCCCTTGTTGGAAGCTGCAGGTATCCTTTAGCCTTTAATTTTTTTTAAATTTGAGATATCCAGTCTAACTCAATGCTTTTCAATTCATAAGCACTATTCACAAAAAGGAAGATTGTTCTGTTGGTTCTGAACCTTTTACAATCCTACGTAAAATTTTTAGCTAAAAAAAGGTAAAAATATAATAGAAATCACATTATTCACCCAGACTAATACAGAACTTTATCCTGCTTGATAGTGAGTGCTTGAGCTCATATATCTCTACAGCCCAGGAAGCTTCTGCCTCAAAATACCTTTCTTCCCTTTAAAATCCAAATAGTTAAATGATGAGAGCTATATTTAATGCTCCAATTTCCTGGAAGGGTAGACTTTCCCTTTTGATGGCTGCCTAATTAGTATGCTTTAAATTTCGATGGCTTGAATTAATTGCAGCAAGAATTTCTGGAGAGAATTGGTATTAAAATGAAGTGCACTAAATAGTGAGGTTTTCAGGAGAATGCTGGAGGTGTTCCACCAAGCCCTTCACACATCTCTGTGACAGAAAGAGTGTAATGTATTATTTTCTTATTAATTCCCCATTTAAGAAAGTCTTATGAATAATAATACCATGGAACAAAAATAGCTAAATATAGTGGAAGATTCAGAACATTTTTCATTGCATTCTGCTTTCTGTTGCTGCTAACTACCAGAAACAAAGGAAAAGTTGTAGTGTCTTTTTTTCCTGGACAGTGCCATGGCAATTGAAGTTAGCTCCAGCTGGCTGAGAGAAAATGATCCCTTGGAGGAAGCCTCATCCTACCTATTGAAGATATCTCAGGGGGAAGTTTGACCAATCTGGACATTGTCTATTATTATTAAACTGAAGGGATATTTGCAGGAATTGAATAAGAATTTAGGACTGAATAAAATCTCTCATGCAGCTATCTATATTTTTAACTGCTGATAAGAGAAGAAGTCTGGGCCATCCACATGATTTAGTGAGACACTGGAAATGATGAGTCCAAGGATGTATATCTACCACAGCTTACGTTTCCCCAAAAACACAGTGAATGCTGAAGGGCACCTCAAAAACTGTGAGCTGGAGCCCTCAGTTAGTTCCTTAAAGGCCGATGCTTTGAGAAAAGAAAGTTTTCCTCATCACTTTCAACATTTAAGCCTACTAAAAGTCTCAAAAAAGTCATAATTTTTTTTTATAAAAAGGACTTCCTTTCCAAAATTAAGATAAGGTTTGTGGGGCTTGAAAACATGTGATGGCAAGGTGGGATCTGAGGAAGAAAAGTCGAGGGGGCAAGCAAAGGAAGATTGAAAGCCTACTGAAGTGAAAGAAAAAAGATGGAGAAATTCTTACACCAAGTGTTCGGTATACCTAGGGTTAGCCCTGTAGGCAGCTGCTCTATAATAAAATAGAACTATTAAAATGGGAATCTTGCAGGTGTTGAAGGCAGATGAGCCAAAGAGGTTTCATTTTCTGTCTGACTCTGCAGGAGCCGTGCTGCGCTTATCTCGGACCCGGAGGTCACTCTTTGCGTAGTTTGCATGCTGCAGAATTATTGAGAAGCTTTCCTGGCCATATCAGCATTTCGGTCTTTAAAGAGAACATTAGGAGTATCAGCAGAGTCGCCAGTGTCTAACTTGTTCAGAAAAATACAAACTGGTTCTTTAGTAATTCATTATCTAATTTATAATGCATGGTAAGAGGATAGGTACTCCAGGAAGACGCTGGGGCTTCCCAGCACTGCAGCCTTCATCTACCATCATTGGGAATAATGGAGGATGATAAAACAAATCGTACAGTAAATAATAAATAACCTCTTCATCCTATATTTAAAAACAGAAAGCATGAAAGGAAAAATTCTCAACATCCGAAAAGCTTTAATAACTCTCCTTAGTTCTTGTGGCACCAATTGTTGATTTCTGTTGGAACGAGCCCAGTTACTATAGATTCATTTATAGAAACAAACAACACAAAGCACAGAAAAATTAGAAAAGAAAAAAAATTAAAGAAAAAATGTCAAAATAACAGACTAAGAAGTAAGATAATATAGCATTCATTCGATGAGGGACAGTGATTCATAGTATGTGGGAACCTCAAGGGAATGCAAGGGCACTGAGGAAGGAAAACTCAAGAAAACAGTCAGGAGAAAAAAAAGGTAAAACACGTAATAATAGTTAGAAATGTTTTTGCAGCTGGAGAAAAAAACCTAGGGTTCCAACAACTTGTCACCATGGAAGACCTGTCTTTTTTCACAGAAAAGAATTTATTCCCTAGGTGTTTTTTGCAGGAGTGGGTAGGGTAAGGAAGTGTACTTGCAAAGCTAAATTGCCCTGGGACTTTTCAGGAGAGAAAATTACTCTGTTATTCTCTTTCTGCCCTTTCACAGTATCAGTGCAGCTGCAGTGCAAATACAGCTGCCCTGCCTGGTTCCACTGAGGCTTCTCTGCAATGGGTGGGTAAATGTATTTTGCAAAGAGGCCTGGAATGTTTTGGGCCAGCAAGAGGATTTTCAGCAGTTGTATAGGCCAAGGTTTCAGAATACATAACCCATACATTGATTCTGTAGTTGATACCATGTTTGTCTCTGTGGGTTTAGTAACCTTGGTGTGTTTAGCTTCCACAATCAGGCTTCTAGTTCCAGAGGTGGTCCCCAAACCTGATGGAGATCCACAGGCTTATCCTGCAGAAGATGTCACGGATCTGTGGAATCATAGAATGGGTGGGATTGGAAGGGTGGAGTTCATCAAGTCCAACACCTCTGCTATAGGACGTTCACCTAGAGCAGGCTGCATGTGATTATGTCCAGGTGGGTTTTGAGAAGCTACAAAGAAGGAGACAAAGATGTGTTTCCCAGAGAAGCTCTGGCTGCCTTGTCCCTGTCTGAGGCCAGGTTGGACAGAGTCTGCAGCACCCTGGTCTTGTGGAAGCTGTCTCTGCCCATGGCAGGCAGCAAAAGAATATGGTCTTTAAGGTCCTTTCCAACTCAAACTATTTTGTGAATCTATGAACACAGGGTCCTGTCAGGTAACCCCAGCGAAATTTTGTGTTTCTAGTTTAAAATATTACTGCCTTCCTTTGTGTGACTTCACCAAGGATAATCCCACTCTGGCAGTCAGCAGGGCAATGCTGTCATCATTTCACCTGGAAACAAACTCTCAATCCATTTATCAGAAAAAAACCTGTTCAAGGTATGATTCAGGACAGGACAGCTGATGGAGTATGCTCATATTCCAACCAAGACTCTGCTACACTACACAGTTATGAAGGTAATTGCTCTTTAATCAGTATAAAAAGAATTTTCACAGGTTTTGTTTGGGTACCATAGAAAATTCCTTTCAGGAAAAAGCGTCGGTCATTTTGTCAAGTTTAAAAGGAAACATTACCAGGCAGATTTCTCAAATTTGAAATCCTGAAGTCCTCTACTTAGAGTGAAATTCATGTCAGTGCCGCACCATGACTTTGAAAATGTGGGCCCTTACATTCAAATGGCATTTCTCTAGCTCTGGTTTCTAAACGCAGAATGAGTGAAACAAACATCTTAATGGTGTTCTCAATCTCCTGCTCCCTCTCCCCAACCCAGGAAACTAGGGACTGGCAAAGTGGTCATTACTTTTTCATGATACCTTCCTTACTGTCCAATTAGCTGTACTAGCAAGAAGTGGTTCTGTACTTCACTGAAGGAAATAATATATCAGTTCCTGTTTAATTACAACTGAACTCCTACCACACACAGCATTGCCTCCCCAGAATAAAAAATGATGAGATGTAAGGTTCTCACTGGGCTCTCTTTGTTAGCCTTGGTTCAGCAATATCTCAAATATCGCTCAGTGGGTTTATCAACTCCGTGCTGGAGTTCTGTAGAAGGCTTAGCATGAACTGTAGTACAGCAATGAAAATTACCATTTCCAAATGTCCAACAGCATTGGACATCATTGTAACGTCATATGTGTTACAACAAGCGATCTTTTAATGTGGAACAGCTCTGTGGTGTATCAGCTCACATAACGTGCCATAGAAAACTTCTCTTCCTCTGAGTGTTCGTACAGATGGGCACCTGTTTGACAATACATAAGCAGAGAGTAAATCAGGATTCTCTTGACAAAAACCTGTTTTCAGACCCAGAAGATGATGGTGTTTATCCATCCCTATTCCAGTTACTTTCGTGATGGGCTCTGCCTGCTCATTTCTAGCTGGGAGGAAACTGATCGCACCGGGAGTGTCTGGGCTGAGAGCTTGGCCACTGATGCTGGGATCCAGAACCTGGGAGTCACCCAGCCCAGGTCAGAGCAGACAAATGGGCACTGAGACCCTAAGAATTAAATGAGCCGTTAGCATTGGCTAAAATATGGTTTTGGTAGCACACTGTCGTGTAGACATCCAGCTGTTTGGGTTTACTTTTATTTGTTTGTTTTTACCTGCTTTTATTTGTCCAACTACAGCAGTTAATTCCCGCCCCAGTTTCTATTTATGTCCTCTCTCAGTAATTTTACCAAAACTGTTTGCCTTCCTGGTACCCAGGGAATTGTATGGGAAGCAATCCAAAGACCTGTGCATATGGCTAATATATATTTTTGTAAACAGATTAACTAGCTTTGCTCATGGACTTCAGCTTTTAAAAACAGGTTAAATCCCCCTGATTACCAGATAAATCTAGGATTACAAATTAAGCTATGGAACAAAGTATCTTATACCTAAAATCCTATATAACATACCTAGAAAAAAACTCAAAATATGCTTAAAGGACTGACAGGAACATCTCTGTGAATCCAAAGACCACACCTGAGTAGTGGATTTCTGCAGAAGTTTAATAAAATCTCAGTTTCTAAGAGGTCCACCAAAGTGTTGGGTTGCCTCAACTCACAGCACAAAAAGTATATTCCTATAGTCTTTCATCTGCCAAGGTATTTTCCATATTATTCAAGGTAATAGTGTACATCACCAGTACTCAATTTTCCACTGTGATTATAAAAGTTACCACATTTTTACTCCAAACTTACTGTATCAGCAGTTTTCCATTGTGCTTTATTAACATTGTGCATTTCAATGGCTGGTTCTGCTAATGAGATTTGGAAGTTTTATATTAAGGGCACACAGAACAGAAATCATTAACTGGAAGAGGGTTTTTTTTTCTGACATATTCATAAAACTACATGCTAATAAAATAGGAATATAATTTCGGTAGTCGCTAATAAAAATTGATTTTCATATTAATAATTACAGATTTTTATTCTGGGAACAAAAGTTAAGAGCCAGTGTATCCTTTCTGAGAAGCAAGGACAAATCACTGGCATTCCTTCTCAATAACAGGAGTGAAAAAAGGGCAATGTTCCACGATGGTGACCTTAACTTCAGGCATGTTCATCCGTGTTTCTACATTTTACACTTTGCTCAGTCAGGATCACCTCATGCAAGGAGGCAAAGTGGAAATTCTGGTCACTGCTTGTGGCCATTGTCCTCTGAATTGCTTTCCTAAGAAGGGGATAATTCTGATGCCCTGGCCTCTTTCTCAAAGAGGTGACCAACCCACTAAAGAGCTGCCTGGTGTGCCAAGGATGTGACTTGTTTCACTGTCAGTGGAAACTGATCAGTGTTGGTACAAGTTTCTGATGTATTGCTGTAATCCCGTGCTGACATAAGTTCTTTCGTGTAGATATAACAGACACTTGAGTGATTTCTGACAGGGCCATACTTAAATACTTTCACCAGGAATTGTTGATTCAATTAAATCAAAATATTTTGAGGCAATGTGTTACATTTGTCAATAAATTTGATGGGAATTTGTTTAAGTATGCAATTTCTCAAAGGCATTCAATAGTTAACCATGTGTCAGATCACACAGGCCTGAAATTTCTACATTTTGTTCATGTCTAGACATGGAAGTTGAGACAAATGGACTATGCAAGTGATTTTAAAGCTTCCCAACTTCTGGAAAGAAAATAATTTGAACTATTCCTCAGAAGAATTCTGATTAAATCTTTATCAATTCACTAGACTACATCTTTGTGATCCAATCCCATCCTATTGGGTATTTGGGATGCCTAAATTAGGTGTGCATCTGACTACGCTGTTTAATTAGTCAGTGGAGAAATGGAGGTACCACAGAAGAGTGTTCCAAATCTTAGGGCATACGCTGGAAGTGGGAATAGACATTGACCCAAGAGTTAAAACATAGGGCAGTTAAATATCTGTGATTTTATTGAAGGCTACTGTGTTCTGCTCTGTGCTTAGCCAAAATCCCCATTTTTCTTTAAAGGTGCAGCAGAGCTTGCAAATCTTCTAGTAACAGAAACTATTTGTAAACAGATTGTTCCCCAAACTTTCATTTAGACTAGCCAGTAATCATCATTCAAAGAGATGTATCCAGAAAGTGTATTCACCTGAAAAAAATTAGAAAGGGTTTGGTTTACTCTAATTAAAAGCTTTTAACACAAGGTCACTTCCTCTCTGGTCCCTGTTGGAGGAAGTCAGATGGGATGACCTTGATGGCTACTCTGTGCTCACGAATCATCTTTTCACTGGAAGATGGAGAGTTCTGAGCTTTGTTCCTCCTTCACACTGCTCTGTCGGATGACTGGAGAATGGGTGATGACACGAGGCACAATTCAGGAAGCTTAGGTCAAAAAAACAGACTATGTTGAATATTTGAAGAATTGTTTTGCATGTTTTCTCTGACTGAGACCTATCTTTTAAGAATTTGTTAAGGAAATTTCTCCCTCACATTCTGAATATAGTATTTTGTCTTCTTTCTGCAGTTCTATGAAGTATGTCTTAGTGCCCCGATCAATATGCTAACACCAGCAGCTCACTATTTTTTTGACTCTACTCCCATCTGTTGGCAGAAGTGAAGATTGCTCTTGGGAAAACTGAAATCTCAAAATGCAAATATTTGGTTTGGGTTTCCTGAAAAAATAGACTGAAGAGTAGAAATGCCTGAACACCTGGCATGTGTTGGATTTTTCTCATAACCTGTTAAATTTCTTTATGGTAAACCCTTAAACCTTTTAAAAATTCTTTATTTAACTATTAAAACAAAACAAGCAAACCATCATACAAAGTTCCCATGCATAAAGAAGGACTTGCACAATTAAAATTCCCTTTTCTTTCCCTTTAAGTATATACACTCGTGTAGTAAAAAGCCAGATCCCCTTCCAAAAGCTTTGCACCCCTTATTTCTTGAAACCACCACAGCTGTAGAGCAATCCTGCTGTAAGATGTTGTACAGCAGTTGCACAACATTCCTGTCTGTTGTCTCAGAGTTTTAGGCAAGGAGCTTTCGTTTCTTATAGCAAATATAACTTGTGTACAGGTTTATGGGCTAGATCAAAATATCCTGTATCTTTTCATAATTTTTATGTTAGTAAATTGAAAGGTTTTTGTTACTTTACATTGAACAGATTGCACAGATTAGAATGGTCTGATTAAACAAACAAAATAGAAATTGATAATCCAGTTTTTGGAATCAGAAAATCTTGATTTATGTTCAGTATCAGTTTGGCTTCTAATTTTAATGCTGTCTTCTTTAGGAAGGTATTTCTCACACAGAGCTATTCCTGCAGAGCAGCAGTAGTGTTTGAGGTTTGGAAAAAACTCCAGACTTTTCACTGTTATACTATCTGTACTTACACCAAAAATACTTACACACTCCCCAGGAGCTCTGGTCAGACCTCAGGCTCTTAATTCTGCCTTTATCTGCTCCAGTGCAGTGCTTTTGATGCTGGCAGTTAAATTCTCTCTGGGTTTTGCTGTATTGTGTTGACTTCCTTTTGTGTTTAGTGTCTAGGGTATCTTTTCCCTCTGAAAAAAAAAGAAAAATTCATCTTATTCTACATCAATTTCCCCTTAAGTCTGTATGGAAATTTCTCTTCATCTTCTGCATCTTACTGTAGTTAATCCCATATCTTACCACGATCTCCATGGCAAAACTTCCCCTAATATTCTGTTTTCCCCCTCCTGAATGTTTTTACATCTACAACAGATATAAATTTAATTTCAGACTAAATAAAAGCCATTGTACACACTGACCTTCTTCAATCTTCTAAACCATCTTCATCCTCAGTAACCATGGGCCAACACCAAGGGCACACAAGGCAGCTGGGACCTTGAGCAAATGTCAAAGGCTCTCTTCACCCACCACAGGGATTAGAGGTACAGGTGTGTTTTATGTTAGCAAGGCTTTCAGTAGAGATCAGCAAACCACTCTCAAAATTATACTGTTTACTTGTCTGCTGTACTTCATGTTGTAGCCATTTTCTTCTCGATCTTGCTAAAGCTCTCTTGCCCTCATCTTCTTTGCAAATATCTTACTTGCCTGATAATTTATGTAGTTTTTGGTAGTGTTCTATCCCCCACTGACAGTAGGGCTGTGATCTCTTATTCAAGCTACATCAAGTCCTAAGGTGCTATGCTCCCTATGGGAAAAAAAAAAAAAATCAAAACTATTTCCTGTCCAATTTAAGAAAAATAAAATATGATCATTCGGAAACATTGCACACAACATTCTGTGCCATCAGACTTGCAAATAGATTGTGATTTAGAAAACAAATAGAAAAGCTTTGGTATATTTCCAAATAGTCTTGGAAAGATGAGACCAGTGATCACTGGATCACATTTCAAATTATTTTTCTTACTGAATTTTTATGTGATTATTGTTTAGATATAATGGGCTGTTGTCTGGTAATGCTAACTATTTTGCTCTTCTGGAGAGATAATATATTAAAAGCTGAAAGCTGTTCCTTCTATTTATTGTTTTCCCTAGATTAAGGAGCATTTAAAAAAAAATAAAGATTTTTGTAGATTTCGGAAATTGCATCTGCTCTAATTGTGATTTAATTGCCACTGATGACTGCCAGCTGTCCAGTGTGAAAGCAAACTATTAGCAGGTCTGCCAGAAAAAAGGAAATTTCTGTCTGTGAAATGATGAGATTCAATTTTAGAGAATTTTCTTTTGCTCTTCACCAAAGAGAACAGACATATTTCATGCCTACCTCAACAGGTTCCTTTCCCTCTGATTGGAAACAGTGACTTAAATCTCAATCTTTTCCCTTCATGAA
>VZTN01024621.1:91400-101997 GCA_013400515.1 Erpornis zantholeuca | reverse complement strand
TCTTTTCCCTTCATGAAAATGCTCTGAGGAATTTTGTTGCAAAGATAATTTTTGATCTTGACAAAACTGACATTTCCACTGATGGATGTCTTGGGACTTACGTGTGAATGAACACAGCCGAAATTAACTGGCATGGGCAGCATTCATCACCTCAGAGGACTCACCACAAAATGATTGCTATATCCTGACCTTTGAGAACATTTTAGGAGGCCAGGGTTCAGTCCCTGGATAAAACACAGTAGGAGAAGACTGAGGCTGTGTGCACTGTGATAACACTCTTATTTCCAAAGTTTGCAGTCTCTTCAGCTGGAACTCCAAGACACTTTGAATTAAATGGTCTGTAAATGCTCAGTGGCAAAGTGGTCCAAACCTTAATCCATCTTTTGAATCCACAGCTAGTGAACAGGGCTGATAGCTAGCACACAGGGGACAAGAGCTATGAAACATTTGGTTTTTATCTCAGACTCATTTTATTCCCCAAAGTTCTATGTTCTCAATATGTTTTACCCTACGTATGTAAGCTTTACAGACAAAATATAACCTCTCTTGTCTATCTGCTTACATTCCTGGTCCAAATTATTAGCAGACCTTACAAGCAGAGAAGCAATGTGGTTAAACAGACCCAGATGGAGTCTTCTTAGAGTCAAAAGTTTATAGGTACGGAGAGCTGTTATTTATCATATCTGAGGAATGGTTTGTTTAAAGAAGGCAGGGGAATGTAGGTAATCAAAAGATAAGAGGGATAGAGAGTTCAGATTGACCTCTGTGCATCTTACTACTGGAGACACGTTATGAGTTAAGATGAGAGGCCATGAATTACAAAGAGAGGTTGGTGCTACTGGTGTATCATAAGTGGAGAGAATGAACACATGATTTTGGTTTATGCAAAAAAAAGCCCCAAACTTTACCTCAATCCTTTGTCCAGTCTCTAAATCACAATCATTCCTACCCAAAAAGTGTTTTGTCTCTTTTTTTTTCCCTCACTGCAAAACACTAGCTTGAAGCAATTTTTTTTTCCTTTTGTGTCTCCTACTAGAGTAGGAGTCATTACCATTTTTTCGGCCTTCTTAACCCAATATTATTTCAACCTTTTACTGGGTGAAATTTAGGACAGTGCCCTCATGGTGATGGATGCACTTTTTAGCTTCAAGGGCAGCCTCTGTCTTTTGGACTGCAGCAGTCCTTCCCACTTCCTCTGAGAGTGGAAAAGCAACTCTTTTTTATACCTGATCTGTATTTTGATTTTGTTCTTTCATCTGCAACTATTTATTAACTAAGGCCAAGGATAACCTACTCCACTGTTCCCCGAATCCTTACAGAAATATGCCACGTTTCAAAATTTCTCACGTTTCCCTTTACTATGAAATTCCCTGATAATTCCAACATCCCTGTTACTTTCCTGTGACAAACACTCAGCAAAAACCAGAGCCAAGACATGCGGATATCTTCTCATCCTATTTATTCTTGGATGTTGCTGATGCTTCACAGATCTTATCACAGGCAAATGTATTCCAGTTTCCCCTTCAGGGTCCGAACTCCCTGCACAGTCCACCTTTCCTCCTCTCCCTCTTTTATCACTCCTCACTGGGATCTCCCACCCCCTTGTGAGAGCTCCTGCTCTTCCTGGCAAGGACCCTTGGCAGCAAAGGTCAAAATTTTCACTGCTCCTCACTCATTGTATGTGCCTACACACATGCAACCGCATCACAAAGCAGTAAAATCAAGAAATTGAATAAAAAAGCGTTAACTTTATAGAACTATTGCTTTATATATCACTTTTACACATTTTTTGTATGATATTTAATTCTTATCATGTAATTTCTTGCTAAATAAGTTATTTTTCTTCATTTCTCTTTTTCATGCCTTCTGAATTTTCCTTTCTTCTTTGCTTACTGCAAAAAAAATAAAAAGCCTGAAATCCTAGAAAAAAGAACAAAAATTGAAATGTGTGTTAAATCTTGCTTTTCTTTCTTGAATGCCACTATTATTTCAATTAACTGGTTGAAATACAAAAATATAAAAGGTTTAAAAAAGTGAGAAAAGCCTTCCATGTCTCCTTTAATTACATATATTTCTTTGTGGTTTTAATTGCTGACTTACTTTATCTGAGTTCGTAAGAAATTTTACTGGTGATCTGTTAGAAATTATTATAAATTTGATAAAGAGTAAAGCTCACACATCTACTACAAACGCAGAAACAGGCATGAACATACCAAATGGGAGAATTACCAGATGTTTTCATTTGAAATGGAAGTAGGTAGCTTTTTCATTCCCAACAACTTATGCCACGTTTTTCTGGGTCCAAAGCCAAACCCAGTTTCATGTCACTTGTAGAAGTCAGAAGGACTCTGTAAAGCTGATTCCCTTCAGAAGGAAGGACAGGGTGAAGAAGAGAATGTTTCAACTCTCTGTTAGCCCTTGCTCCTGGAAGAAAGTTCAAAAATATTTGAATAAAGGAACATAGCAATAAGATCTCAGAAAAAAGAAGAAATTCACCAAATCTATCTATTCTTAACTAGTTATAGGCAATGTTACAGACTTTCCATCCCTGGAAATGTTCAAGGCCACTGGATGGGACTTGCAGGAACATGATTTAGTGGAAGGTAGAATGAAGAGGTGGAATGAGATGAGCTTTAAGGTTCTTTGAGCCTTAACCATTCTGTGATTCGGTGAATGCACCACAGACTTTCCTCACAGCACAGTGGCCTCTCCCTTGAGACTTCCTGGGAGAACTTCACCTGCAAGCTCCAAGAGACACAATGTTCAGAGCTCTGGAAAGTCAGAATTCAGTTTTTCCTGGTGGTGAGGACACCATGCCATCTGAGTGGAAAGCTCTGCTGAAGCTGTCGAATTAGGCAGACTCTTCAAGCTTTGTTTTTGCTCATGTTGGTGCCACTGTCCCCTGCCACATGGATCCATCTTCCACTTAACCCATAGCTTAAACAACCACAAAGCAGGGACAGCCACACACCTAGCATGGGCTATCTTCTGAAATTCTAAAGCTGCCACTGACATATTTAAATCATGTCTTGTTCACGTACAGGAGGCAGATATCTAAAGAAGTGTTCCTCCAGGAGCAAGGTGTGGAGTTTGCAGAAGTCAGAGAGAAAACCTCCCCTCACTTCAGACCCCAAAGTCAGGGGTGAAGTGGCAGGCAGGAGCAGCTGTCTGCACTTTGTGCTAGTAGGGACAGTTTTAAAGCATATGGGATGCATTTATTGTTATGAAAACTCCTTGTATCAAAAGTCCTGATAAGAGCAGGATTGAATGTTCCCAGCAAAAGACTGAATGTTCTGACTTTTTGAACTTGCAGGATTAAAAGATCTTCTGTGCCTGGGAAGTTGTGAGGGTGGGAGGACAGAATCAGATGTTTGCCAAACCCTCACAGATATTTTTAATCTATATATTTTTATTAAAGTGCGAGCTGAAACAGCACACAATCTGAGAGTTTGGGTTTGGATAATTTTATGGATAGGTTAAGCAAAATTTTTCTGGTTTCTTATATTGTGAAGCCAAAGAAAGCTCTAGTTAATTAGAAGTTGTTGATTCTCTCAGGATCTCTGATTCTTTAGAAGAAAAGAACTTAATAGCACCCTTGTATCTCACTTTCCTCTTATATTGTAAACATTACTAGCTGGTGATGACAAATAAGAAATATAATTCAGTTTTTAATTTTTTCAATAAGAATATTCATTTTTCTGTCTTTCAAAGATACATTTTGAGAGCTTCTTTTGCCTCCTCTGTGACTGTCCAGAAAGGATTATTCTATATTCCACTGCGATGAACACATAAGTGTGTAGAAGACTTTAGAAATGCATCCTCCTCATTTTCTGAGTTAGGTGTGAGAACCTTTCAGGTTTTCCACTGTAGTGTACACCTTGGACATATGAAGATCACCACTGGAATCAAACTCTGTCTTTTCCCAAGGAGTACAGAAGACTTTCAGATTGAATTTTTTTTTTGAGCAGTAGTTAGCAGAGCTTTATACTTTCATTCCACATTATTTAGCCCATGGCATTTATCTGTAATGCAAAGGTTTGCTGTGATTTAGGGGCTCACTGACTCTCCATGTGAATAGGGATGTCTGAGTGCAATTTATTGTGCTGCTAAGACAGTGCACTGTGTTGGACTCAGCAATCTCAGAGGTCCTTTCCAACCTAATTGTTCTCTGATCCTATAACTACATGGGTAGTTTTATATGGTGGGAATCACTAGGAGAATTATCTGAGAAGTCAGGTGCTTTATACCTGTGGACTCTAAATGTTTGGGTTTTATTGTACATCTGATAGTTAATTTTGAAAAGCAATGAAGCAATTGTGGTTTTCCTTTTTTTTTTTTGTGATAAATAAAAGAGGGGTGTTAAAATGAAACATAGGAGGTGCATACTCAATCAGAGATGTTGCTAAATAAGAGTGGAGTTTTGAATAATTCCTCCTTATTTTTGTCACAAAGTTTTAAGTTACTTTTTTTAAGGTTTTATTCTAATAAGGTGTTTCATTTTATCTAGGGCCAGTTTTTCATGTTTCATTTTCAAACTTTATGGAAATGAATTAAAAATAGAAATGTACTTTCTGAGACAGCATAATTTCAACTGATAATTAGAATATTTCACTTGAAATGCATGTCAAAGCAAAATTAGGATTCTTTTCAAAATAAAAAATATAAAAACATTTTTGCCTCAAAGAGTTCAGCAGAACAGATGTTTATTTCCCAAACATTTTGATCAACAGAAATATGCATTTCTATGTTTTTATTTTTTGGTAATAATGTTTTGGGCAAAACCAAAAAGTGCCTGCTTTCAGCAATAAAACTTTTTTCTTCCTAATTTGTGGACAGATGGTGCATTTCATGTGTGCTCCATTTTATACTTCTCTTTTAAACGAATTTGCTTTTTTTTTTTTTTTTTTCCCTCCTCTTGCTGAGTTCAATAAGTAGTGATACTCATCTTGGATTTTTCCTCCTGCTCTGATTAAGGCAGAGGCCCTTAGGAAAGGCTGTGGGTGCCAGAGTTCTGAGGGAAACACCTGCAGGTTCGGACGAGGCTCGCAGCCACCTGCAGACAGAGCTGACACACGCACGGGAGGATTCCTTTTCTCCCTTTCTCTTTTTACTCACAGCATCTTTTGCAGAGTCTTTTGCCACAATGGCTGTCCTCGTCTTTCATCTGCACCTTCCTTTATTTATGAGTTCAGAGATAAAAGCACCTGCCTTGGTGGTGGTCCTTGCCGCCGTCCTCCGTGCGAGCAGGGGGAAATCCTTCCCTTTGCGCTCGAGCTCCTTGCCCAGACGAGTCAGAGCTTTCATCCTAAAGATGTTAATGGGATCCCACATAGCTGCAGATCTGTGAAGAGAGGCACTGTAATGCCTTATTACAAAGCATCCAGCGCCGTGATGAATAGGGGTAATTCCCACACATGGCATTATTCCACAGAAAATTGTGCACCCTGCCTGGACCAGGCATTCATTCCGTCCCTCCAATTGCAACTGAACTTCAAAGGATGCAGCAGGTATACAGGAATTTATCCTGCTGTCTGTGGAGTGATATTCTGGACCATTCAGCGTCCAAACTGTTGAAAGATACTTTGAAAACCAGACCAAGAAAAAAGCTTGCTGAAAATGAAGATTCAGTAGAGACTCTTTATGAAATTCAGAATAGCAATTTTTTAAAACTTACATTATTAAAATAACTTTCTAAAGGTCCTTAGGATCTGTCTGCAGCATAAGCCATCCCAGTGTTTCCAAGATAATCAGCCTGTATAAAACATTTATTTACTGGTGTTGCTCTCTATAACATCTGTAAATAAACACTAGAGATTCACAGTTGGCATAATCATGTGCCCTAGTCTATAGTCATGGTCAGAGTGCTCATAATATTGTGAAGGAGATATAGCAACGTGCAGTGGGTTTGGTTTTGGGGCATTCTGGGCTTGTTTGTTTGATTTTGGGTTTTGTTGTTGTTTTGGGGGTTTTTTGGTTTTTTTGTGGGCTTTTTTTGTGGAGTTTGGGGGCTATTTTTGGGGTTGCGTTTGTTTTGTTTTGTTTTGTTTTGTGGTTTTTTTTTGGTAGTTTTTAAGTGAATTTTGTTGAAAACAAGGACGGAAATATGCACTCACATAAAGAAGTTTTCATTTCCTAAGACTACATTTAACCTACAGCCTGGTGAAGCTCTTCAACATCTTTTCAAGCAGCACAAATATCTTATGGTCAGAAACTGTGCAAGAGGAAGTGTAACCCTGGTTTTTAGTGGTTTGCCTGCAAAAGGAGTCCCACAGGTATTCATTCACTTATTGATCAAACTGTCCTTAAAGAAAAATACATGAAGATGAAAGGCAGAAAATCTGGCACACAGATCTCTCTCCCCCTACCCTGGGGGTCCCTCTGCTATTCTGGAAAAGATTCATGCACTCACTCCTCATCACTCTCGCTAAAATAGACCCAGGCTCCTTAATTACCTCCCTGAACACAATGGTGAGATGCACAGCAATGAAATTCTCAGGGCAGAGGCTGCTGAACCAAGGCAGGGCTGTGTCAGTCATCAGGAGCTGTGAGGCATGGCCCCGTGCCTCTCCTTGAGACATGACACCCATTTCCTGGCCCTTCAGCTATTTGACCACAGACGACTGGAACAACTTTTATTCATTTCTTTAAATAGGAGATTACTACCTCTAAATATCTTGCTGGACTCTGAGCCCCAACATGGTTCCATTTGCTTTGGCAGCTGACTGAATTTCTTTAATTGCTTTTGGCTGAATTCCAGTTCCTCAGCTACAGGTGGCTTTTTTGAGAGCAAGGCCTTCTGAGGAATGAGCAAACCCTTTAGATTTCTAGGGTACAAAAAAAGACACCTCATGGGTAACTTGAAGATGCTTATCAAGTCTCAGAATTTTATGACTCTTAAGGAGGTTGAGATTTTTTTAAATGCTAATGGGAAGGAAATATGGAAAGCAAACCTCAAAAACAGTAAGAAACCCATCACTTCTGAGTGGCTTTTTGAGCATCTTGGTCAACCTTATGATCTGACCCTGTCTGAGACCTGTTCAAAAATAGCTTTCTGCAAGACTGATCTGAATTGGCTGAGAAATGGGATCCCAGCAGAGGCAGGTAGGCAGTGAGTAAGAGAGTTCTTATGGCATGAAGTCGAAGTATTCCTTTTAGGTCAGTAATGTTGCTGGTAACAGGCCAGAGGAACAGAAAATAATTGTGGTTAGGAATGCAAATAGTCTTTTCTAAAACTCAAAAATTTATAGTAATCCTATTATTGATTTAAAAATAAAAAGAAATATCTGGTAAAGTGGACCTGATGAAGCTTTTTCCTAGAGTTGTTTTTATCTTTTAAGGAACTACAAAGTGAAGTTGTAATTGTATATAAGCATGGCTGATCTAAGTTTGGTGAAAGTTATTGAAAAATATCGTCATGAGACAGCTGGAAAACACGGCACAAAATTAATATAATATGGTGCAAGAGTGATGTTTTGGGATGTATTTTGCTATATTTTTCACCCCTGGTGACATTTTTGGAAAGGCAACATTATCTGTTTCTTACAGGTGATCTTAAGGTAAACGTGGTAAATAATCCCTTCAGTTTTAAAAAGAAAGTGTGTTAACACTGCCTGTTTACTTTTGGTTAATAGACCTGTGACTTCATATAACAATTCCAGGAACTGTTCAGAAAGGGACCTTTCAGTGAGTTGTGTTGGCCAGGAAAATATTGAGTAGATGCGTTGAATCTTTCATAGACCTTTAGCAACCATAACAGTGCTCCTGTTTTCCTCCAGCTTTAATCTGTTATCATTTCAAATGGGACAAAGATTGGAGACTCTGATTCTCCTAGGTTTTACATATGGCTACACTACAGTGCCTCATTAGAGAGAGACTCAGAGCAAGAATAGGCCTTTATTTACAAATTTTTAGTCAGACACCAAGTAATATTATGTTTTCCCAGAAATTTCATGCTAGAATCACACAAAGGTTTGGGTTAGAAGGGACCTAAAGCTCATCCTGTTCCATTTCCCTGCCATGGGCAGGAACACCTTCCACTAGACCAGGTTGCTCCTACCCCACTCCAACATTTCCTTGATGATTTCCAGGGATATGGGGAAGCCACAGCTTCTCTTGGCAAACTGTGCAAAGGCCTCACCACCCTCACAGGAAATGATTTATTCCTAATATCTAATCTAAATTTCTCTCTGTCAGTTTAAAGACATTCCCCATTCACTTGTCACTTCAAGCCCTTTCAAAGTTTCCCTCTGGCTTTCTCACAGGCCTTTCAGGCCCTGGAAGGCCGCAATTAGGTGGCCAAAATTCTCTTCTCCCCTCTGAACAATCCCAATCCTCCCAGCCTTTCCTCGTTGCCACACAATTTAATTCTCTTTCATTTCTTTTAATCTTAGCTCCCAGGGAGCAGAAAAGGCATAGCAGGTAGAAGCCCTTGCTGCTCACCACTGCAGAACCCTGTACTTGAGAGCTGGAGCTGCAAGATAAGAGGCAGTGGATGCTCTCTGTGAGAAAACCAGCTCTGCCACAGCGCTAAACTTTGCTGCGCCGGCGTGCATGTTATGAGTGTGTATTTATGCATCCGGGAGCACGGCTTTCTGCCCTGCGGAGAAATATAAATTGTCGTGAGCGAAAGTCCATGAAATAACCTGCGAGATTAGGCACATTGTTGCTGAGCCT
Organism: Erpornis zantholeuca; assembly: GCA_013400515.1. Lineage (NCBI taxonomy): Eukaryota > Metazoa > Chordata > Aves > Passeriformes > Timaliidae > Erpornis > Erpornis zantholeuca. The sequence goes on along the minus strand of VZTN01024621.1, from coordinate 93,324 downwards.
TCCCGGTGCTCTCCGCCCTTCGTCCCACTAGATGGCACCGAGCATCTGCTGCATCCTCCGTGCGGGGCCCGCGTTCCGAGCAAGGGCTGCCTCGCCCTCCTCCTCCGGGGGGCTGTGCATCGACACGGACACACTTTTACAGCAGCAAACCTCGCAAGCCCACTGCCCTCCGTGAACGCCAAACCAATCCTCTTCCTTTCCCCCGCGCAGATAAAGGGTTCAGGGGCTGTGGGCAGGGGATGGTGACGGCACCCTCCGGGCTTGTTGTCACCTCTGGACTCCTTCTGCAAAGATCAGTATTTCCTCCAGCTGAGCAGCCCAGAAGCAGTACAGATGCAGTACTGGACTGCTGAGAAGAATGTTGTGTACAGGGATAGGAAATAGTATATAAAATATATATGTAAGTGTAAAGAAGCCTGACCAGCAGGTGGAGGAAAGTGGTTCTCCTCACCACTCTGTAAGGCCCAGCTGGAGAGAAGCATCAAGCTCTGGGGTTCCCAGGACAGAAAGCACATTGATCTGTTGGACTGAGTGCAGAGGAGGCCCCAAAGTATTTAGAGGGCTGAAGACAGGCTGAGGGAATTGTGGCTGTTCAGCCTGGAGAAGGGAGATCTCCCTGCATTCAGGGAGATCTCAGAGATCCTTCCAGTACATAAAAGGCCTCCAAAAGAGATGGAGAGGCACTTTTCACAAGGACATGGAGTGAAAGGATAAAGGAGAATGTTTTCAGACTGTATTAGGTTAGATAACTGGAAGAAATTCTTCACTCTGGGGGTGGCAAGCCACTGAGAGAAGATGCCCAGAGTAACTGTGGATGTCTCCCCCCTGGAAGTGTTTAGGAGGAGGTTCATAGGCCCTGGAGCAATCTGCTCTAAAGGAAACCCCATGGCATGGGGTTGGAAAGAGATGACCTTTAAGGTTCATTTGGACCCAAATCCTTCTGTGAGCCCTGATTTTCAATTATACTTTCTTTCACCTGCACAGGAAGGTTTTTTTGCTCTTCATTGAATTGTTGAGTGGGTCTTTTCATCACTATCAGTCACTGGGAGCCAGTAACTTTTCATCAGGGATGTGGGAATGTCTCAGCTTTGAAGCTGCTCCCTATTAAGGAGCACCTGTTTTTCAGAGACCTTGTAAGGTCAGTCCAATAAGACATGGTTGAGAGTATTTCAGCAGGATTTTATCTGTGCAAGCCTCTTGAGGATTAGAGGAATGGTTGGCTCAGGTGGCACAGGTGGCTACTGATGCCACCAAGTGAAGGGACTGGGAGTTTTGCCACAAAATAGTGACAGTTGTAATCATTGTTAAGAATGTGCAAAATGAAACTGGTTTGCATCAAGGTGCAGATGCCTTCACCTCCCAATTTGCAAATCTGGCACTTGAAAACACAAGGTGTGTTTCCTTTGTATACAAAACATAGAAATCATAGAATTCTTTAGTTAGGAAAAGCCCTTTAATGTGATTGAGTCAAACCATGAACCTGAAAATGTCAAGTCCGCCACTAAACCATGTCAGTGCAAGAGGAATTCTAGGATTCAGGACAGGGGTAAAATACTGCAGATGGAAAACAAGGTAAAAAAAACCATTCCTCAGGTCAAATTTTAGTACTATATGGTCACATATGATATACTGTGAAAACAGCCTCCCAGTATCACACAAGAAAAACAGGATGAAAACTATTTACTTAAAAATGTGAATGGTTAGCACTAAAGAGAGGTGCCACGTGAGGATCAGAGAATAAAATTAATGATTAAAACTTCTTTTTCTAATTTGAAATCATCATAAAACCATAGAATCATAGAATCACAGGATTGTATTGAAGGAGACCCCAAACACCTCATTCTAACCCCAGTCACAGGTAGGGACACCTTCCCCTTTGACAAGGTTGTTCCAAGCCATGTCCAACCTGGCCTTGGACTCTTCC
>VZTN01024621.1:58695-91313 GCA_013400515.1 Erpornis zantholeuca | reverse complement strand
AGAAGCCCTTGCTGCTCACCACTGCAGAACCCTGTACTTGAGAGCTGGAGCTGCAAGATAAGAGGCAGTGGATGCTCTCTGTGAGAAAACCAGCTCTGCCACAGCGCTAAACTTTGCTGCGCCGGCGTGCATGTTATGAGTGTGTATTTATGCATCCGGGAGCACGGCTTTCTGCCCTGCGGAGAAATATAAATTGTCGTGAGCGAAAGTCCATGAAATAACCTGCGAGATTAGGCACATTGTTGCTGAGCCTTCCCGGTGCTCTCCGCCCTTCGTCCCACTAGATGGCACCGAGCATCTGCTGCATCCTCCGTGCGGGGCCCGCGTTCCGAGCAAGGGCTGCCTCGCCCTCCTCCTCCGGGGGGCTGTGCATCGACACGGACACACTTTTACAGCAGCAAACCTCGCAAGCCCACTGCCCTCCGTGAACGCCAAACCAATCCTCTTCCTTTCCCCCGCGCAGATAAAGGGTTCAGGGGCTGTGGGCAGGGGATGGTGACGGCACCCTCCGGGCTTGTTGTCACCTCTGGACTCCTTCTGCAAAGATCAGTATTTCCTCCAGCTGAGCAGCCCAGAAGCAGTACAGATGCAGTACTGGACTGCTGAGAAGAATGTTGTGTACAGGGATAGGAAATAGTATATAAAATATATATGTAAGTGTAAAGAAGCCTGACCAGCAGGTGGAGGAAAGTGGTTCTCCTCACCACTCTGTAAGGCCCAGCTGGAGAGAAGCATCAAGCTCTGGGGTTCCCAGGACAGAAAGCACATTGATCTGTTGGACTGAGTGCAGAGGAGGCCCCAAAGTATTTAGAGGGCTGAAGACAGGCTGAGGGAATTGTGGCTGTTCAGCCTGGAGAAGGGAGATCTCCCTGCATTCAGGGAGATCTCAGAGATCCTTCCAGTACATAAAAGGCCTCCAAAAGAGATGGAGAGGCACTTTTCACAAGGACATGGAGTGAAAGGATAAAGGAGAATGTTTTCAGACTGTATTAGGTTAGATAACTGGAAGAAATTCTTCACTCTGGGGGAGGCAAGCCACTGAGAGAAGATGCCCAGAGTAACTGTGGATGTCTCCCCCCTGGAAGTGTTTAGGAGGAGGTTCATAGGCCCTGGAGCAATCTGCTCTAAAGGAAACCCCATGGCATGGGGTTGGAAAGAGATGACCTTTAAGGTTCATTTGGACCCAAATCCTTCTGTGAGCCCTGATTTTCAATTATACTTTCTTTCACCTGCACAGGAAGGTTTTTTTGCTCTTCATTGAATTGTTGAGTGGGTCTTTTCATCACTATCAGTCACTGGGAGCCAGTAACTTTTCATCAGGGATGTGGGAATGTCTCAGCTTTGAAGCTGCTCCCTATTAAGGAGCACCTGTTTTTCAGAGACCTTGTAAGGTCAGTCCAATAAGACATGGTTGAGAGTATTTCAGCAGGATTTTATCTGTGCAAGCCTCTTGAGGATTAGAGGAATGGTTGGCTCAGGTGGCACAGGTGGCTACTGATGCCACCAAGTGAAGGGACTGGGAGTTTTGCCACAAAATAGTGACAGTTGTAATCATTGTTAAGAATGTGCAAAATGAAACTGGTTTGCATCAAGGTGCAGATGCCTTCACCTCCCAATTTGCAAATCTGGCACTTGAAAACACAAGGTGTGTTTCCTTTGTATACAAAACATAGAAATCATAGAATTCTTTAGTTAGGAAAAGCCCTTTAATGTGATTGAGTCAAACCATGAACCTGAAAATGTCAAGTCCGCCACTAAACCATGTCAGTGCAAGAGGAATTCTAGGATTCAGGACAGGGGTAAAATACTGCAGATGGAAAACAAGGTAAAAAAAACCATTCCTCAGGTCAAATTTTAGTACTATATGGTCACATATGATATACTGTGAAAACAGCCTCCCAGTATCACACAAGAAAAACAGGATGAAAACTATTTACTTAAAAATGTGAATGGTTAGCACTAAAGAGAGGTGCCACGTGAGGATCAGAGAATAAAATTAATGATTAAAACTTCTTTTTCTAATTTGAAATCATCATAAAACCATAGAATCATAGAATCACAGGATTGTATTGAAGGAGACCCCAAACACCTCATTCTAACCCCAGTCACAGGTAGGGACACCTTCCCCTTTGACAAGGTTGTTCCAAGCCATGTCCAACCTGGCCTTGGACTCTTCCCAGGGATGGAACATTTTCAGAGGAAGGTAGGCTCCATTTAGGAGATTCAGCTTGTGACTTTGAGTTAATTTTTTTTCTTAGAATCTGTTTTACTTGCCTCACAACCCTGCAGTTACAACTGCTGCAGGCTGCTAATTATCACAGAAAAACCTAATCGGAACCAACTTCTGTCAAGAAGAAAACTGCTGCTAATTTTGTATTGAATGAGACCATGTAATTCACACAGAGGAAAAAGAAATCCTACTCATTATATCTGCTTGTTCATGTGAATCAGTATTTAGGAATTTCCCTCATGTAAAATATTTAATGGAATTATTCTGATTTTACAGCAAAAAATACACACGACAAACCTGACACCCACCACCAAACAAGAATAACAAAAGTGAAAACCAAACACAGAACCTGATTTTACACATGCCTTTCTCTGGTTTTGATTTTTTGGTTTTTTGGAGGTTTTTTTTTGGTTTTTTTGGGTTTTTTTGAGTGAAACACCCTATTCTGTTCCTTGGAGGCTTTAAACAAGCCTGTTCACGACAATAGCTGGGTTTCTTCCAGGAGTGCATTAAGCAACATGACTGTACTGCCACATATTGTTTTCCTTTCATTCTCTTCCCTGAGGGAAAAGCATCATGTGCAATGGAGAGACTTATTCAGTACTAATTGGCTTTTCCTAAACAGTGAAGGCATCATGCCCAAGAATATCATGTTCCTGTAGAGCAGCTGAAAAATGACATGAGCTACCTGAGGCCAGATCATTTTTTGTCAGGAGGAGACAAGGTCTCCAGGCATTTTCAGTTTTTTCACCTTAATCTCATGATGAAACTTTATATTATTGTAATCAAAACCAAGAACAATATTTTGATTACTTTTAAATTGTCCTTTTCCTTTGTGGAATAATTCTGTATGGTCAAAAACAGATCTGAAGTCCTTTCTGAAAATGCAATTCCCGTGCAAGTGAATTTGTTGCACATCACTTCAGTTCTATTATACTTGGCAGATGATCTTTTGCTCACTTTTGACTGTAAATTCCTCAGGAGTTTTATATACAGTACTTGAAATAGTAATTCAGGCACTCTGAAATGAAGCTGGTAGGCAAATGCAAGGAGCTGGGATGATCTTTATATACAGACAATTTCAGCAACCATTTGTGGGATTAAAAGCACAAAACTGGGATACCAACAGTGTTTCTTTTGAAAAGCAGCCAATATCTTCCAGAAAAACATGATCATTTTGATCCAATACTGTACTTTTTTGTACTTTTTCTGCAATCTGCATCTTTAAACATCTCTGAGTTGGTTCCAGTGATGTTGTGCCCGGATGTGTTACTGATATTTTACCTGCAAAATTGTTGATATTTGATTCTCTTTTTCCTTCTCCCATTCCTTGGGATTTTCCTATCATCTCATGATAAAATTTCTGGATTATTTGACTCTGATCTTGATTTGAAAATCAAAGATGGTAGTTATTTTTTACCTCCTGTTCTGATCCAAACACAACTCTGATTATCAATCTGCTCTTTCCAGCCATGAACGAATTAATTTTTCATCTCTGTAATGTGATAGACCTTTCACCCTTAATAGTTTGAAATGGCAGCCTCAGAATTAAGTATCTAATGTCAACAAAATGGGCTCAAGGCCTCTTAGAGACACAAGCAAATATAATTTTGTGTCTGGTTTTAGGATCTATAACAGACTCTCTATATTGCAGGAAAGGAGGGATTAAAGTGCAGAAGAACTGGCATATGAAAGCAGATAAAAGCTTGCAATATCTTCATCAGCAAGTCTGATTTTCCACAGTGTAAAAATATATACAGTGTAGAAAATTACTCAGTGGTCTATTTGCTGTCCTGTTCCCCTAGGATTTGAGCTAAACCAGGGGTGCCAGAAGTATTGAAGGACCACTTGGCACAGCAAGAACACATATATCTGAAGCAATAAGGATTGCTGCTGGGCTCTGTAGTAAAACCAGACATCCTTTACCTGTGTGACAGGACAGTTTCACTGGGAAGTTGGTAAAAGGAACAGCAGTTTCAATATCAATCTCCTGACATAACATTGCAAAATAACTGCTCTTTTTGGTCATGTTTAGCAGGTTTTTTTCTATTCTATAAATTTTTCATTACGTTGATTTATTTTTTTCATGGACAAAAAACCACCCACCATGAAAATCTTCTTGAATTAAATATTTTTAAAATGTTGAAAGACACATGAAGAATTTATGATACATGAAGTCTGCTAGTTTATATCCTTGAATCTCACCTATTACAAAGGTCTTTAGCATATTACTACAGACTGACCAAAACAGGCAGACAAAGGGTGTTAGACAACACCTGTGTGACAGGAGTGGCCTTTTCACTTTTTACCAACTTTTTAAATCCTTTCTACTCCTTTACAGGATGTGAACATCTTGTGCTCGAAGGAGCCTTATGTGCCCAGAAGCAAAATATGTCCAGAAGCAAGCAGGCTATTAGACATGGTGCTAATTCACCAGGAAGAGGAGCTGAGAACCCACTGCCTCTCTCTTTCTCTCTGCCTGTACTTCAATCTAACTTCTGTGTGAAGGCACAATTCACATTCTTCTAGTTAGTCACCAGACTAAACAGAGACAGCCACATCTGACTTAGTCACTCCACGCTTCCAGTTCTGGTAAATGGACTCCTTCTCAGTGTAGTGAGTGGAGATTGGATGTGATTCATTCCATTCTAAAGTAAAATTAGGCCAAATGAGTCACTCCCAGGATTTCCTATTTCTCTGCACAGACTGAAAATGGGTCTTGGGAGACTAACTCTGATTGAGACAACTTTGTAGATTCTTAATAATGGATGAGATTGGTCTTGTTGAGATGTCTGTCATTACATTCATGTCAAGGTCATATTGAACCATCTTTTTGTCCTTACTCAGCATGTTCCACACCAACATCCCTATAGTCTGCACACAGACACCTGAAATGAGGGCTCAAGGGAAGGGGAAAATAAAACAGGGATTGCTGCTTCTGTCTCCAGAAAATGTGATATCCTGACTTTGTGCACACTTATGGCAGCCCAAGTCATGGACAGGGCTTCTGTCCTCCTGAATTCTACACAGAAAAATGAAATCATAGAATCACAGACTGGTTTCAGTCAGAAGGGATCTTAAAGATCATCCAATCCAACTCCACCTGCCATAGGTAGGGACACTTTCCACTATCCCAGATTGCTCCAAGCCCTGTTCAACCTGGCCCTGGACACTTCCAGGGATGGGGCAGCCACAGCTTTTCTGGGCAACCTGTGCCAGTGCCTCACCACCCTCACAGGAAATAATTTCTTCCTAATGTCTAATCTAGCCCTGCCCTTTGTCAGTTTGGAGTAATTTCCCCTTGTCCTGTCACTGCAGACCCTCTCCAGCTCTTTAGGCACCAGAACCTTCTCTTTTCTAGGCTGAACACCCCCAGCTCTCTCAACCATCTCCAGAGCAGAGTTGCTTTAGCCCCCTTGATCTGCTCTCCAAAGGAACAAGTATGAAATTCCAGCAAAGTTCTAGGCAGTCTGTAAGTCCAACAGCTGTAGAGTAGAAGAATGCTTTTCACTTCCACATCTACTGATGATCACAGATTAAAACAGAGTGGCTTGTGTTCAGGGCATGTAAATTAGAGAAGCTAGAACATTAAATATTTTCACATGACACATTTTTATTAAGCAGAGGTATATTAGTGATCAGATGATAGAAGATCATGCCTTGAAGCATTGTTCCTCTGTCATTTTACTCACATCCCTCCAATGTTCTCCCTTCTTTGCACATTTCATTCCTCACAACTACAAATCAAAAAACAGGGGCAAAAATTGTCATGGGATAAAATATGATGACATTCTAGTATATTTTTTTAACATCTTTAAATCTCTGTTTCACTATTAATACTTTCCATTTTTTTTAAATTTGTAAAATCGTACTCCTTACATATTCCATGAAATATTCAAATTGCTATTTAAAAATAACACTAGATTGTAAGTTTTATAAAACTTGTTCTAAGTTATCAGTTTATTAAAGTACTTTGTTTCTCCTGTAACTGCTTCCCTGAAGTATCTCATCTTTTATTTGAGGAACAGCAACTTTTCCCCATCCCAGAGAGATAAAAAAACTGATGTGCAAAAAATTTCAAAGAAAATGCCTAAATAGTGGAAGAGCTGCAAAAATGATGAAGCATTTGATTATTTTGATGGTTCAATCTGACAGACAGCTGTTACAGATCTTGGGCAGCATCTTACCTCATGAAACAATAATTTAATACCTCACAGAGAAGGGGAATTGGGCTGGCTAACACAGTCCGGTTGGCTTTTCAATAAGTTTCTCTCAAAACTCCTCACAATGAAAGTGTTAAGGGAAAACAGGTTAGTAAATTAGTTGGTAGAGTCCTAACACTAATTGAAAGACAGTTGGAAGATCAGAAGGTCACATTTTGGTAATAGTACTGTAATATTTACCTGAAGGGAAGATGAAGGCTGCCTGAAGAATTACAGGAGTTCATAAGATCCAGTGGTAGAACAGGAGAAGAAAATGTTTGTTTGGAACAAACATAAAGTGATTCACGTGGGGAACCTACACCCCAATAGCCTAATCTTTATGTTAGAAGAAATGCACTCTGTGCTAATTGTTACAGCTCAGAGAGGAAATTGGAATTTATATTAGACAGTTCATGCAACTACTAGTTCTTGTTCACTACTACATGTTCAGCAGCATCGAAAAAAAGCTTGAAGAAGAAGAGAAGAAGGAGAAAAAGAGGGCATGATCTCCAGTCATGCCAGGCAAGGTTTATATTTAATATACAGAGGATATTTCTTCGCTGAAAGGGTTGTCAAGAATTGGAAGATATTGCCTGGGGCAGTGATGGAATCAGTGTCCCTCAAAATGTTCAAAAATGGTGCTTAGGGGCATGGATTATGGTGAACCTGGCAGTGCTGGGTTAATGGTTGGAGCCAATGATTTTACAGGACTTTTCCAACCTTAATGCTTCTGCAATATGAATATATGAATCTTCGGCCAGAATCAGTAAGGCCATTTCATGTTCTTTCTCTAAGCCCTCACCATCTGCTCCTGCACATCTCACAGGCTAGAAAGTGGAAATGGGTCTTGCAGATGATGCTGTGGCAGCCCAGGGTGTAATCAGTGAAAAATTTTCTTCAGCATCAAATTCAGATGGCACTGGCACAAGTGAGAGGAAAGCAACCTATGTCATGGGGACGAGAACCATCACCTGGGGTCAAGGGAAGCAAATTTCTTAAAGGACCAAAAAAAGGTCTTCAACAGCACAGTCTGAACTAAACTGATGTTTTTTATTTTACTCTCATGATTGGAGATCAGAGCACTTCAACAAAAATGGCATTCATTTAGGGAAAAAATACAGATTTTGTAGAATTTTCAATTCTGTTATAAGTAACTCCTTATCCTCACTCCTTCAAAATAAAATAAAATTTTCATGTGGAAGTACCCTCTAAGTGCTTGCCTGCAAGGGTGAGGAAGCTTAAGTTAATACAGAGAAAAAATCTCTGCTTTGGGCTCCTTATGACAGTCCAAGGTCTGAGAACAAAGCTAGTAGCTCCAGTTAGCTGATGTGTGCTGGGTTACAGAAGCACTGGAGGAAGAGCTCTGACTTCCCACATCTCTTTCATATGAAAAATATTGTAGTTCACAGGGAATGTTGAAGGTGTGGGAGTCACTAATTCATTTAGGTTAGAAAAGACCTCCAAGATCATTGAATCCAACCTTTAACTGATCACCACCAAACCAGAGCACTGAGTACCACATCCATTCATTTGTTGAGCACTTCCAGGGATAGTGACTCCACCACCCCCCTGGGTAGTGGCTTCCAATAATTGGGAACTGCTTCAAAGAAATTCTTTCTGATGTTTAATCTGAATCTCCCCTGGCCCAGCCTGAGGCTGTTCCCTCTCCTCCTGTCCCTGTTCCCTGGGAGCAGAGCCTGAACCCCCCCAGCTGTCCCCTCCTGTAAGGGANCAGGGTGTTTCTGGCCTCTTGCCCACCTAGGCACCCCTGGGCTCAGGTCCAGCACCCCCAGGCCCTTTCCCTTTCCAGCCCCTCTGCCCCAGCCTGGAGCTGCAGGGCTTGGTGTGACCCAAGGGCAGGACCTGGCACTTCCCTTGCTGCCCCCCACACCATTGGCCTCAGCCCATGGATCCAGCCTGCCCAGATCTCTCTGCAGAGCCTTCCTGCCCTCCAGCAGATCCACACTCCCACCCAACTTGGTGTCATCTGAAAACTGAGGGTGCACTCCTTCTCCTTGTCCAGATCACCAAGAAAGACATTAAGCAGGGCTGTCCCCAGCACAGATCCCTGGGGACACCACAGTCCCAGCTCCCAGCTGGATGTGGCAGCAGCCCCCACCACTCTCTGGGCCCAGCCATCAGCCAGTTCCTAAGCCAGAGAGGAGAGAACCTGTCCAGGCCCTGGGCTGCAGCTTTTCCTGGAGATTCTGTGGGAGCTGGTGCCAAAGGCTTTGCAGGAGTCCAGGCAGGCACATCCACAGCCCTCCCTCATCCACCAGGCAGGTCAGCTGGGCACCAGGGACCAGGTGGGTCAGGCTGAACCTGCCTGTTCTAAATCCATGCTGGCAGGGTCTGATCCTTTGTTTGTCCTGTATGTGCTGTGGGATCACACTCAAAATGATCTGTTCCAGAAAGGATTTTTTTGTCAAGGAAAAATAGGATGTGATAGATACCCAAGTGTAAACGACCCATGGATCCCACTCAATCCTTGTGCCAACAACTGAACCATGCTGATTTAAGTAATCTACAGAAATAAAAGCATCTTTCCTACTAGTGCAAACTGTGCAAGAATTAACCACGTAAACTGTATTAAATTTCTCAAATTCCAGTTTGTTTTCAGACACAATGAATGCCTTTGCATGGCAAGTGATTCCTCACAGAAAAATAGCTACAAAATAGGTGAAGCCCTTCGAATACTGATATTAAAATAAATGGCAACTAATATCAAGTAAGCTCTTTTGAGAACATTCCACCAGGCTACCTATTTTTTTCTGTCTTAGATTTGAATTAATTCCACAGCATTTAAAGAGTATTTACATTTAGAAAAAACATAGTGTGCAAAAAGTTTTAGGCAAGATCTGCAGCTAATAAAATGTGATATCAGTGTAATGTAAAATCCTGAGGATCTACAGCTAATGAAACATGGAATCAGTGTAATAAAGCAAAGCAAACAAGAGAACATCTAGATGTTCTTCAGCCCTTTAAAGTCACCTCTCTGGAATCATGAAAATTTCAGCATGAATGAAAAAAGTCAATGTGAATGTACCTAAATACAAGGTAGAAAAGAATTTAGACTTTCTCAGTGGATGAGAAATTAAAACACATTTGCTAGACTCTGGGTCTTCTGAGGATGAACTTCTGAAAAATTGTTCCAGTACAGGCCTTCAAAGAGCAGAGGTACTCAATGTGGGAACGATGCCAAAAGAATGAGCAAGTAAGGATCATCCCTTAGAGCTGAGTTCTGGAATTTTGAAGAATGAGGACTGCTATCCCCAAGGCAGTATCCTGGTGCCGTTTGCTGTTCAAGTCTTGTTTTGGAAGACATTTGCTTCTCCACCAACAGACCTAGACACACAGGAAGAGTGAACTTTAAGTACCATTTTGTATTTTTTCAGCACAGTTAAGCTGTTGCCTTAGGGAGGGTTGATGTTTGATGGCAGACAGAAGGTCTGTCCAGCAGCATCAGCAGGCAGAGAGGCAGGCTAGAGTTCATGTGACTGCTGGAATCCAAGGCAGTATAGAAAAAATTTTGTCTCTGAATGCAGAATGTTTATCACTTTTAGAAATGCAAAAGCTGGTTTTCATTGCTGATTTTAAATCAAATACAGAAAACGTTGTCTGTCACTGTTTTAAATTGTTTTGAATAGTAAAGTACCCTGGGACCTTTGCTGCATGAAAGATACTACCTCAAAGTGCTTTATTGTTGTAATTTCCATAGAAATTAACATTTACTTGCATGGTTATCGCACTTTCTGTGTAATGTAGGGTATAACCATCTAAATCCCTTTGAAATACAGTCACTGAGGTATCATCAATCTGGCTCAAGATTTGCTCTACTTTTCTGCTTGAGTTTGCTGAATAGTTTTGCTTTTCCTCCTGGTGTTGAGCTATACTGGTTAAGGCTGAAATGTAGTTTAAAATTCAGCAGCCATTTCCTTCTGTTTGGTTTTATTTCCCCATCTTTTCTACTAATTTTCTTGCCTACCCCTTGTTCTGTGTCTACTGCAGGGACTTAACAACTATATGCTGTTTGCAGCACCGGTGGAAAACCACAGAATGCAAATCCACAGGGAATTTCACACGTGTTCCACACCCAGACTAACATTCATCTCAAGTTGTCACAGTGGAGGCTTAGAGTTGATATTAGAGGGAATAAAGGGCTGTCACTCCCTGGAACAGGCTTCCCAGGGAAGCCACAAGACCCAAAGGGGTTTAAAATACACTTAGGTTAGCACACAGGGACATGGTTTAGTGGTGGGCTTGGGCAGGGCTCAGTTAACTCTTGGGCTCAATCATCTAAGAGGTCTTTTCCAGCCTAAGTGATGCTATGATTCTATGATCCAAGTTCAAGAAGAAGCACATTTATCATCTAATCTTCAGACAAAGAGACTCCCACTAAATTTCTTCAGTCCTTCCTTCCCTGTGCTTCACCACAGGCAGGTGCACACACACCCTGTGTCGACCCATCCGAATGCTGACTGTTAAAATTGTAATAAAGCACCTATGTGAAATTATGTTTAAAACTGGATGACTTGTAAAATGATCACAGGACACTGGCTGATGAAGATGCAGGAACTGTGAAAGGAAGGCAGATACTGGGTATGCAACTCAAAGAAGCTTTTGCAAGTGAATGTGAGGGACCATGGCTCTCAAAAAGCACACGAACTTCTGCTCCAGTGTCCATTCACTAGGGACAAAGTGGGAGATATTTCAAGAGGCAAAGAGGAAGGTAAAGAAAGAAGCTGTTAAGTGTGTCTCTGGACCTCCTTGGAACACCAAACTAAAGGTGTAAGTTAGCTCAGTAACTAATACATACCTAGAACCAGAGCCACTGCTGGAAAGTCTAAGTTAAATGCAGCATCTCACAGTATTGGATTCATATAACTGATTGAAGTTTTGTAAATCTGTATCATTGCTTGATGGAAGTGTATTTCCTTATTTATCTTGCAGTAACAAAAGTAACATCCGGTTCCAGTGGGAACACTTTGTTTTCTGTGCCTAGGATTACAGTCCAAACAACAGAGCCTTTACAGAGGTCAAGGCAGCTCAAGAGACTGGTGGTATATGAGCAACACGAAATACAGCTGCAAGGTTCAAGGAATTCATACAGCTGAATTCCTGGTTATTAACTTCCTCCTGTTGTTTATATTGTCTTCATCTGGAGTTTTCCTTCTAAAATTCACTATCTAATATCATCCACACAATAGTGACTTTATCTTCCCTCTGAAAAGTAAACACTAGCAATGCTCCTTGTGGAATGGAGTGCTATTTCAAAGTACTGTTTTAATTACTTTTCTAATGCATCAATAATCAACTTCACCAAGGATTAGAATTTTTTTTTTTTTATTAATACAATTTACTATTACTCAGCTGTCAGTGAGGGCGATATACCTGCTTTTAAGGCATATTTTTTGGATCCAAATGTTTTGGCGCTAAAGATAAGTCATGGAAAAAATAAGATGATATCAACATTGGGCAAAATAATATTAAACAGCATTAGCAGCAGCCTTGCAGATAGACCAGAGCTAGGACTTAGGAGCTCTAAAGTCTTTACATGGCCAATGACATGTGAGAACTTGGAGAAGTCATGTCACCCTGGTGTACTTCGGTTTTCTTTCCTGCTAAATGGGTGCTAATAATAAGAGTCATGATGAGTTGCAAAGTGGTGGATGACACATCCTCATTAGTGCCACAGAGAAGTAAATTGGCAAGAATCCTGTGTCTTAATGACTGTTATTCTATACAGTGGAATCCAAAATTCCCTGACAGGAGGTGTTATAAGTGGCCTTACCTGGAGCTGCTTTATCCATCTATCAAATCATCAAAGGAGGAAGAGAAAATGGTAGTTAAATTTCTGCTTATTTTCTCTGGTGTTCTACTCTAAGTTAGTGGTAATGTCAATTAGGTATATTCATCAGCTTTGACATTTTGTACTTGACAAATTGATGAAGGTTTAGAAATGCAGTACAAGTTTCCTTATCAAAACTTTTTTTTTTTTTAAGACTTTTAATTACTACACATCTTAACCAATATGGGTTTTACTTCTGATTAAAGTAGCCATTGAAATCTTGACAGTGCTTGACACACTCCATCTGAATTTAATTAACTTTTTTCTTTCCTTTTTTTTATTTGCTGCTGTGAAGGGAAAGAGAGTGCAGAGGCAAGAAAATTCAGCTTTATACATAGTAACAGATGCTTTAAAGTTCTCACTTTATTAACTTAATGAGAATACCCAAATTAATCTATACCTAGTATTGAAGTAAAAATATTTCTTCTGGAGCTGGTGTAAAAAGTAATGAATCAAAGAATCTTTGAACCATAACAAGGTTTTGGGTTGGAGGGACCTTAGAAATCATCTAATTCTGACCCCCCTCCCACAGGCAGGACACTTTCCACTATCCCAGATTGCTCCAAGCCCCATCCAGCCCAGCCTTGGACACTCCCAGGAATGGACAGCCACAGCTGCTCTGGACACCCTGGGCCAGGGCCTGCCCACCCTCACAGCCAGGAATTACTTCCCAGTGTCCCATCTGTGCCTGCCCTCTGGCACTGGGAAGCCATTCCCTGACTCCTGTCACTCCAGGCCCTTTCCCAGAGTCCCTATCCAGCTTTCTTGGAGTTGCTTTAGGTACTGAAAATGACTCTAAGGTCTCCCTGAAGGCTTCTCAACAATCTCCTCTTCTAAACAATCCCAGTTCTCTCTCAATTTAGTGATTGCTAAAAGATATTGTTATGAAGCACAAATTATTTGATTTATATTGGATTTTTGTAAATGGTGAACTTGTTTTTCAATAACCATGACATTTTAGAGAATAAAAAGAATCTGCCCTGTATGAAAAAAGAGCAATCAGAGAATTGCAGAATAATACATATAACAATTCCTTAACACATTCTACCATATCCCCTTAATCTTTATCTAAAAATAGCAGACGCTACAGAAAATGGGGTTTCATGATCAAGAATCCAGGAAACTTTTAATCTTCATTCATATTTTTGGGTAGGATTTCAGAATCCTGACAAAGTCATGGTTGCCTAGTATGGCAGCTCTCCAGAATTTCATCATACCGAGTCATCATCAGTGGTGGGAACGACCTAGAATAAATTCGAATCATTACTTTTGTCCCCTTTCCTCACCAATCAGAGATACTAGAAATTAAATGTTACTTCAAATTTTGAGAAAGAGTCATAAACAGAAAAAGAACAGAATTATTGTTTCTGGCAGTCAGTTGTTTTCATGCTGGTATAATAGAATTGGTTCATGTTCGACCCTTAGCAGGTTTCTACCCCAGCCTTCTGCTGGAGGCAGGATTGCCCTGGATCCAAAGTTCCTGTCAGCTTTCACCAGTGCCTTCCTCGGTGAAAGAATTCACTGCCTTCTTAGGCAACCTGTTCTAATGCCTGACCATTCTCATCCTCAGAAATATTCCTGGTGTTAAATTTTAACCATCCCCATTCCAATTTAAGACTATTTTCTTTCGTCCTCCTGCCACCAACATCATGAAACACTCTCCATTTACTCAGAAACTCCTTGCAGGTATGGAAAGGATACCTGCTAAGGCATTTCTGCTCACAGCTGGATAAGCTCAGTTCCCTCAACTTCTCATGGGATAAATGCTCTGGACCTGGATATTTCATTGGCCTTTTTCAGAGTTACTGCAGTTTATCAATGCATTTCTTATATCAAAGGGTTCAAAACTGGCTCATCACACATAAAGAAAAAGGAATATCTGTATATCTTTCTAAGGCAACTTAAACTAGTCTTAGCTACCTTTCTGTAACTCAGAACTTTGCAGACTCTTAGCAATATATGATGAAGGAAAGTATTTCTAACTTGAATTTACTTAATTTTCATGTAGCAGTTGTTCTCTGATTAAACACATCAAGTTTCATATTACACACAAATTAAATTTAATACAATTAAAATCTATACCAAACCTACAATATATCAGCTTTAACAGCAAAATCCCACTAAGGTATCTCTGGAGATATTAGCAAACCTTATGCATATGTTATGTGGTAACTTATTTTTATAAAATACATGAAAACCATTGTTTGTTAAATCTTCCCTTCATATGAAAGCTGAAACCTTGCTTCCTATCAACATCCATGGGAGATTTTCCATGAACTTCAACAGGAGCCATAACTCAGCCAGAATATACAAATAGTGCCTCTGTCTGGATATGAATTCAGGCATTAAGCTATAAATAATAAAAGTACCATTTTAATTGGAAAATAGGCAAACGTTTTACAAAATGTGATGCCTGAATTTCTTCTTAGACACTGTATGAGAGACACAGCCCAGGCTGACTTAAACAGCCACGAGCTACTTTAGGATCTTCTTAATTTCTGCAGGAGATGCTGTCAGTCATGCCCTCAATCCAGCCATCCCATCCTTATCCTTGTCCTTCATGTTTTTTAACCCAGTGGTAGCAATTCTCCTGCAGTAAGGAATCAGGACTTATATGATTTAACTCTGCTGGTAGCTGCTTCTGATTTACACTTTCATTTCTCTTCCTAATTACTGAGTACTATTAAAAATACTGAGAGCAAAGGTATTGGATTAAACCTCTACAAAAGAAAATTAGACAGAAAACTTCATAGAGACCTGGAAATTTTGCAAAATCACATTAAAGTAAAATGAGACTGCTAGAACAGTGAGTTGATATAAACAAAAAGCTGAAGTTGTAAAGGAAGAAACAAACCCAGCTCTTCCTATTTTTTACATCCATTGAGCTACCAGCTCATCAATATGTGTAAATGCTTTCATGCAACACTGTTGTGTAGAATTTCCAAGAATGAACTACCATTACATAATAATATTAAAATAATAAATGCAGTAGAAGTATCTGTATTGATTCTTGGAAGACACAGAGGAAAACTGATTTTCTCTGTCTGTTCAATGCTGTTTGGACAAGGCTTCCCCAGATTTGGGGAAGGCTCTTTTTTGTCCTATTCATATCTCTGCACTGAATTTTGGATCCCTACATCTCAAGGTTCCTGCTTTATTTGATTTATATTTATTTATTATTTATTTGATTTAATTCCTGCTCTTTCCTCTTTTTTGGTTTTTCCAGTCTGGATCTTTCCTCAAGGCATCACATCATAGATGATTACCCACAAGCAGGCCTTGACTGTTCTTGAAATCAGTACATCTGGGTGAAAAAGAAACATTCTGAGTGCAGTGTTGTCAGCAGAAGGGCAGTGCACGAAAATGTGCATTCTTTCTTGAAGGGACTTCCTAAGAAGAAAGCACAATAAAAGCTTTGTGATCAATCTGAAAAGTCCTAAGGGGACCAATGTGAACCCCTCTGCTCAATTCCAAAAAAACAGAGACCATGGAGCTGCTGAGTTTTCTCTTCCATGACAAAGCCCTTGGCTCTGCAAGCCCCCTGGTGCTGTAGGAATCACCTTACTCTCTCCAGGCAGAGAATTGTTCATCTTCACCTGTCACCGCTGGACTACAGTTCAAAGGCAAAACTCAGCCTCAAGCTTGCACAGAGCCACTTTCCCAAATCCGCCTGCAGTTTTTCCTGTTACCAAAAGAAATGTCTCCTGCTCGTCAGACACACCTTTAACAGCAGCTGAACAACAAAAGGAAGAAGATGCATCTTATTTGACAACCTATTTCACGTACCCCATTTGTTCCTGGCTGCCTCCCTGAAGAACCATAAAATGTAGGAGCCAAATATCCCCTTCCATTAAAGGCACAGAATGCAAGAAGTTGTAAGTAGTAAGTGCTATATAGTTTTTGCAAGCATGATGGAGTAAAAACATCAGGGTAATGTGTAATAATGAAAAGGAAAATCAGCAAGCAAGTCTCTGTAGTCATATAGACCAAACTGACTGTATGACATTTCAATTTTGAATGAATGTCATAAACCGTAGAAAACACAGATTTAATGAATATGCCTACATAAAAGCGTAAACAAGACAAACCTTTTCACCGCAGTGTTTATATTTACAGCACATAAGTTAGAAATTAAATTTGCTCTGGGATGTGCTTCTGATACGAATGACTTTTCTGTAGAGAAATATTATCCGTAATCATCAGATCACTGAGAGCAGGAAGGATCCATTAGTGATGTTGGGGATGATGAACTGAAGTAGTGTTTAGTGGGTTTTAATTACGCTAAAAGATGAAAGTGCTCAGGAAAGGGTGTAAGTCATACCAAAGGGAAGGAAAATGAACTGACTTTATATAAGTAAGTAGGCATGTTTATTTCAAACAGTTTTAAGCTGATTGCTTATTACATTAACATGTTTTAGGAAGCTGATCTATTCCAGTACTGTGCAGTTACATTGTTTAATATCAGCAGTCAAAACATTGAAAAACTATGAGTCTTGGCTATAAAGTTTTTAAAATATGAGATTAAAAATATGTACAAGAATTTTTCATATTTTAGCTGCAGAGATATACAAAATCCTCACTGCAATCAGAATATTATATATATTATTATCTTCAAAGGCAGTTTCCTTAAGGGCTTGCAAGATCAGACTTCAAAAATGGTACCAAGGTGAAATACTGCCTTCACTGAGATGAACAGAAACTATACTCTGGATTTCAAGAAGATTTCAATATAACAAAATTCATACTAAACTTGTAGCATGCTAGACTTCTTCTGCCTGTAAATTAACAACATTTCTCTGGTAACGCAGTGCAGCCTGGAGTTTGATATAAAACTGCTTAGAGCAGAGTGAATTTACAAAGAGCCTGGGCCTGGTTTCATTACCCTGCACCCCTTTAAACTTCCAGTAATCACATTAGGGTAACTTTACAAGTGCCAGATGGAACAGACTCATGTTCCTTGAAGGTCACCCTGAATCCACGTATTCCTCCAGCCTTCAGTCTAAGGCAGGGGCACCACTGCTGTGTGCCACAGCACCAACACTCACCCTTGGCCATCCCAGGTACAAGGCTACTTCTAGCCAATGTTAGGAGGGAGAAGGAAGGTGATACACACCCTGTGGCTGCCTCAAAATGTTTGCTTCCCACACAAAGACCTCTAGGTCTGTATTGAAAGCAGAATGACCATTTGCATAACCTCTGTGCACACCAAAGAGTCTATTATAGTCACTGATACCTTCACGAACGAAACACTGTTCCCTTTTGTAATTACTACCTGAGGGGTTTTTTACGGATAGGAGTACACAATTCCTTGTTGAGATCAGCACTGTGCCTACAGAATGAGCTTTTCATTGTTACTTTCCACAGTAGCTTGATGCTCTAAGCACGATTTTTCTTTTCTTACAAGGTGTCTCAATCCAACATGTAATTTTTTGCTCCTCTTCACCTTTCATGCTTTAATCTCTGTTAAACCAAGTCCTAACCTGTTCACAGCCCTGTACCAAATCAATTTTCTTCCAGTTTTCATGGCCTGAAGTCCCTCAGAAATGTAAATTACAGAGCAACAAGGTGCATGAAACTAGACTTAGACAAAGCCAGCGCTTTGGCTTGCAGAACATAGTGCCATCCCATTCCATTACTTTTATCCATATACCTGGATAATAAACAGACAGGTGCTTGCACTTGTTTTAAATTAGGAGCTTCTAGCATTAATATGCTTTGTTACTAGCCCATTTTTAAAACCTCCCTTCAAAGGTTTCGGTGAATGGCACCAGTATGCTTCTAACACATCAATAGGTGTTTTACTGAAGGCTATGGGAGCACAGGATTGTTGCTTGGCATGCAACCATGCTAATGTATGCCTAAATAATACAAAGTAATAGAAAGAATAAAAATGTAGTGTCCAAGCTACCTGCAAAATAGAGCATCCACCCCTGGGCTGAAGTGTTATCATGACTCTAATTAAAGACAATTTTTAATTGAACATTAAGGATCCTTGTCCAGCCATCTGCTAATGGAGTCTCATTTAAGGTTTTTCAATTGGGAAAAAAAACGTGAAAACACCCAGAAAAAACCCCGGAAAAAGCTCACCCTGCTTTCCTCCTACCTTTCAGCTTAACACCTCAGTGGGCTTTGTGGTCTGCAATATTGAATTTGTGATTACGGGTAAGATGTTTACAACAAAGATGATAGTTATGAGTAGTGCATCTCAGAGCAAATTTAATTTGTTTCCGCTGTGCTGGAAAAAAAAAAAAAGGAAAAAGAAATATAAACCCAATCTTGTTTATGGTTTTATAAAGTCATATTCATTAAACCCACATGCTTGGCATTTCATGTAATTTTCTCCATAAAAAAACACCTTATTTTTGTTTAAGCCTCTTGGATGTCAGGGATTTACCTCCCAGTTGTTGCTCTTCATTACAAACGGTTACCCGGGACAGCTTCTAATATTCAGAGCTGTGTCCTGCTCAAATCCCTGTTGAATGTAAGAAAAAGGTTTTTAGCTGGAATAATACCAGCATGGTAACAGGGCAAGGGGACCTATCTTGTTTAATTGGACTGACGTACATTGTTTAATATTAAGACTTAATCTAATCCTGCTAATGGAAAAATTTAATATTCTGATAGAATCACTTAATGAAATAGAATATTATATCCTGTGTTAAGAAAGAGAGAAAAAAACCCTTTAATTTGCACAAGCTTGATAGCTCAGTATGTATTTTTCATTAGCAATCATATGATTTTAATCCTTAGCCCAATGCCAAAGTTTTCTTTTATTTGGTGGTTTCAGATAAAACCTGTCTTTTATTGTCTTAAAATAAAGTCATATTTTTCCTTGATAAGGTAAATTAAATGAAGTATTGTTTGCTACTTGATGTCTTTGCTGGTTAAGATGGTGCTGCAGCCTCTTGTATTCAGTCATGCTGTGGGGTTCAAACACAGAATCACAGAATTGCAGAATGCTTTGGCTTGGAAGGGACCTTAAAGGTCATCTTGTTCCAAGCCCCTGCCATGGGCAGGGACACCTTCCACTAGCCAAGGTCACTTCAAGCACCATCCAACCTGGCCTTGGACACTTCCAGAGGTGGGGCATCCACAGCTGCTCTGGGCACCCTGTGCCAGGGCCTCAGCAGCCTCACATACCTGCTGTATCCCAGCATTGCAGGTTAAAGGTTCTAGGGTCCTACACTGCTTTTATTGTAGGTTAATTCTGCTAGGAACACTATTCAGACCACTTTCTGAATGTCCTAAAGGAACTGACAAGTCCTCAATGCATAGAAACACAAAGAAATAAATGTTATCCCCTGCTTGCCTTGGAAGTGGCATCTGGTACTGGTCAGTGGGTGGTGAAGCAATTGTACCATGCATCACTTGTTTGGTTTTTCCCTTTTTATTATCATTACTATTATTTACTATTATTATTACGTTTTGCCCTGTTTTCAATTATTAAACTGTTCTTCTCCTCCCCATTCACTGAGGTGTGTGGGAAAGGGGGGATGAGTGAATGGCTGTGTGGTGCACAGCTGCCAGCTGAGCTAAAACATGATACCATCTCAGCATCCTTTGCTCCTGGTGGCCAGTGCTTCCACGATTCCTTTCCCCTTCTCTCTTGCAGCACAGAGATAAGTTTGTAGGACATCACAAAATACTGCAGACAGCGAAACAGACACTTGGGGAAATAGGTGACGTACTTGAACGCCATGAACGTCAGGTGAAAAGCAGAAAAATTGAATGTTTTTAGCAGCTTAAGAGATAGAAAAAGTCAAAGCAATTCAGTGTAAGAATGCCTGCTGGCAGTGCTGATAGTTTCTAGCTGGTAGGGATCTCACAGCAGCTCCAGCCTGGCTTTCTGTTCATGCTTTGTTTTCGTGCTTATCACAAAATAAGATTTTGCTTATGTTTAAGCTTTTTCCAGGAATGGACCCTCCATCACCAGGCGAAAAATGCCCATGATGGGATGGAAGTTTCTGTCATATGTTCCCCTCCTAACAGGACTTCATTACTCTCTTATGTGTATCTTGAGAAAAGAGTTCTATTACATTTCTTCTTTTCAATGCTGCTCTAATTTTAGTAAATATCACTGCAACTAAGGATTGCTGGACAGCAGTAATTATCATCTCTCAGCAGAAAGTGATTAAAAAAAGGGAAGAAAAAGTACAGACTGATCATGTCAGTGTTTTTCATGTATGTCCATAGGTTCTGATCATTTTGTGTTAAAAAGCCTTAACTGAATATTGAGTCTCACAGTAAATTCTCAAATGTTCTGTTTTCCAGATGAAAATTCCATTATCATACCTTATATGTACAGTTGAATGAATATTTCCTGTGAAAATGCCGTGAAATTTAGTTTTCAAAGGCCCTGTATCCCATCTCCCTCCTATCCTAGTATATCTTGATCAAGTCTTTCATGTATACAGCAATGTTGAAAATTCTATCATACATATTCATAGACCAGTTATTACAGATACAGTAATTGCTGCTTTACATGCTCCACAAGGTTTTATAAAATATTAATTGCTTATTATTCCTACTGCAGGTGGAAACACACGAAAGATGGCTCCCTCCTGTAATATAATAAACTCATTTTCAAGTTACTTTATTGCACTTTGAAACAGAGATATGTGCACTGAAACCTGGCACAGTCTCAAGGTACATGATGCTATTCTGAATTTCTACTGCTTCAGAGTTAAGATTTTGACAACTTTAAAGTTGTTAAAATTCTAATAACAATGAGGTTTTACTCTTAAGTTTGTCTAGACTGTGGGATGGGTACATGAGAAGAGATTCCTTAGGCTATATACAGATTTTCCTGGCAAGAGGCCATGGTCATGCACAGGTTGGTTTTTTTATCCCCATGGTAATAAGACCATTCATTCATGGTCTTCTTCTGACATGTAACTAAGTTATGTTCAGGGCTCATCCCTTCTGTATTGTGTTTACTTAAAAAAATGCATGGATTAAAAAGAAAAGACAGAGAATCCCCATGCTGAGGGACTTCCTCCACATGGATTACACACAGCAGAGTGGTTTATCAGAGGTGGGAGTGGAAGAAAAAGCTCATTTTGAAATATCCCTGAAAATAAGATTGTTGAAAAGGAAAGAAGTGCTTGTGTCCCTACTTGTTGATCAATACAAAGAATTGGAAGAACAGTTGGGAGGTTGAAGGCTTTTGGAAGGAACACTGGGGTTGTAGATTAATTAGGGTTTAGATGGGAAGTAATTTAACCTGTGAAAAAAATTCACCCTTCTTTCAATCCACACTACTTCTAAAATTGGAAGTAGGGACAGCCTCTAAAATTGGAAAGGGACAGCCCTTGGAAATTCTTGGTTACACAGTTTTAATTCTGTCTGGAACAATAAAAAAAGGAGACCAACAATCTGATGACCTCCCTAAAGTGCCATGCCCTATGGGCTGGATTCATATGCAGCATCAGTTGTTGAAATGTCTCAGAAGGAGTCTGCAGAGATCTCCAAAAAAGACACTACAGAGATCAGAATTGTCAAGCAGCCTCAATTTTAAAATGAATGTTGTGATCTGAAATCATAACCCACAGATAACAGAACAGGTGATTCTCACAGCACACTTCAGTTGATGCCTTAGGTTTTAACTCTTACATTTTTCAAAACTTGTACTGCTAGTGTAACTCTGAAGTTTCCTGTAGCTGTTAAGTGCTGTGCAAAGATAGACATCACAAAACCTCCAACTTGCCCTTCAAGGACACCCAGAAACAAGAACTGTAAGCCGTCATCTTGGGGAGAGGGGGGCAAGCTGGGAAATCACATCCTTGGCTGGGTTCTGGTTGGTGAATTTATGTTGTTATAAAAGTGTGAAGCTCTCGTGACCTGGGGCATCCATTTTGGGATGCACTGAGGCAGGAGCCTCTGGAGCCCAAAGTGTGCACCTGAAGGCCTTTCCAATAAATACCACCTTTTTTCCTTTATTCCTGTCTGATCTCTGTTTCTAGGTAGCCCTTTAAGGCATCACAGTGAGGTATGGATATTTATAGTTACCAAATCTGGCTCTGGTGTTGCCAGTTTAAGGAGTTTCTAAACACAGACACAGGGCCTTGTATAGAAAGGAGACATTGTTTATTCTGCTCAGAGTAAAAGGTGGAGGTTTTTACAAATCAAGCACACTGATTGTCATGACTTTTCACTATATATACATTTCAGCTAACAAAAAAATCTCAGTTCATGGGCTACAAGTATTCTACTGCCTATTGGTTAATGATTCTCTCCTCATGCTGATTAGTCTGCACGCTCAATCTTCCTCTTCTTTTGAGTTGGGGGTTTCTTGGGTCAGAGGTGGTGATCTCCCAGTGCTAGGCTGGAGATGCTGTGAATTGGCTCTGATCCCTTACATCACACAGGGCACAGGGACCTGTGGTGCCAGACAGGTGACAAGAGACACAGCAGGAGCTGACATTCAGCAGGAAAACTCATGGCTGTTCAATAAAACCCAGGTGATCCTTTGTTCAGGGAACTTCCTTTGAAGGTACGAGGCCTGTTTCACTGAAAAGCAAGACCCTGTTTCACATTCTCATTCTTTGTAACTCCCTGGGGGAATTCTTAACTATTTCTTACCCTTGAGATGTCAAAACTGCTGGAAAAAATACAATCAGAGAAAAAAATATGGGTTATGTGGGGTCCCACAGAAATAAGTCCTCACTTCTTCTGCAATCACAAAAAATTACATTACATATTATGCAGTGAGAGTGTGGAATTTAGGCAGTCCAATACTAGACAGTTCAGCATTAGAAACATGAGTCTCAACAACACCAAGAAAACAATATCAAATCAAATATCAAAATAACGTTTTGTTATTAATGTATATTTTATAAATCCACTAGAAAGAATTTTTCTAAAGCAGAAAAAAACTGACAAAACCATGACTACATTCCAAATTCATAGGGGAAAATAAACACTCCATTACATATGCTATAGGTATGAAAATAAATTTTGTTTTCTCATTTTTAATTGCAGGTCTGATATCTGAAATGAAATAAACGTTTAACTCTGCAAAGCTTATGAAAGTAATCTCACAAGTTACACACAAGTAATCTCTTGAGTTGTGATTGATCCACTGGTCAGAAGTGTTTATAAAAAATCAAGAGCCAAAGAAGTAGCTCGAAAATTGTAGCTATATTTGGGATTTATTAAGAATTTATGTGTATTCAAGGTTGCCAGAATCCAGAAGAACATCATAATGGAATTGCTGAAGCTGCTATTGCTCTTTTCAGTCTTTTCATTCTTGATCTTTGGTGTAGTCCTTGGTATCGATTGCTGTAATCCAGCTGAATTCATCACAGCAACAGAGATCCTAACCTATCAGTTACTATATACAGGGTTTAAATATAATTAGCTGGAAAAGTTATGAACTTCTTTCAGGGAGGAGATTCTACCCTTTTTTCACTAACGTGGAAGCAGATTTCATGATTAGCAAATGGGAAACGTGGATCTCAATTTTTTTCCTCTTTCACATTCCTGATAGAGGATTTTAGGAAGACAATTGTACTCACTTGAAGGTAATTTGCCTGGATTTCATTTAGAAGTTTTGGGCTTATTCATTCTTCTACTAATTCACGAAATTCCCTTTAGAATTTTGGGGACTGTTCAATTTTCTATTAATTCAACTGGTAGATTGTGCCTGACACATAGAAGCTGCCTCAACAAAGGGAATATTTTGTGGGGTGGTTTTACAGTTCAGAGTTTCCATTACTGTGATTTACCTAATCAGCTGTATCGATCTATTGCTTTGTTAGAATAGCTGCAGTGCATTAATGGCTCCAACATGGTCCTAAAATGTATTTAAATTTAAGGCAATTTACATCACCAATCTACTCCTAATGGTAAAGAAATGATTGTAATATAAATGTTACAATGCCTTGAAGATGTAGCATTTAAAAAAGGCTTTTCTGAAAATATATTCTCAGAACATCATGTAAATCTTGGATAACATGAGAAATCCTTCCCGAATTTGTGCCAAATGAACCTGTCAAATTACATGCCACCTATTTGAAAGTTAAATGAGAAGCTTTTCTCACAGGGAATATGCTCCTTGATTATCCCTATGAACACAGCTCACTTCTGTTGGCAAGAAGTCTGTTAATAGGTTTTCTCACTGTCATCAAGCAGCAGAATTTGAAGTGAGTAAGAGTTAACAAAAACTGTGTATATTATGAACCAAAGACATGCACAAAATAGAGGAATAAAACCCTTAATAATGTGGTGAAGCAATTCAAGGAGAACTCAGAATTTTGCCAAGAATATATTTCCTTCATAATCACATTGCTCATCCAATTCTCCCTTCCCTGAACTTTTTAAATTACATGGTTGCTTATTCAGTCATAAAGAATAAAATGTGAGGAAAAAGAAAAAATGGCCAAGCAACCTTGGGACACATTTTATAAAGATTTTAATTAGGTTTTATGCAAAGTTTTGTTTTATTCTGGAGGAAAATATGAAATCAATTCCACATTTAAGCTTATGATATGAAGTTTTCTTGTGACTACACAAAGTACTGACTTCTTAATTCTTCTTGCTATAATGTTCTATTTTTATAAAGCTAAAGAGAAAACCCCTTTCTCTGTTGGAAACAAGGTAAGTATTGCTGCCTTTTTGAAGTGCATTTGTTGTATTTATATTTGTATGAAGAAATGTTTTGTCTGTGTCAGTCAGAGACTTAATGTCTGGTGAAAAGCAGCATAGCAGATACTCTAATTTCTGCTTCTTAGAAAAACTGGATTTTAGACTTGATAATAGGTGTGAATTTTATTTCTTTAGTAAAATAAGTTGCAGTAAGCATGACTATTGTCCCTTCCTATCCACTATATTAATTTCTTTGTGTTCTCTTTAAGAAAACAGCAATGCCAAGAAATGATGCTTAGACAATGCTTAGGTGCCTGCAATTTTAATATGTGACTTATATTTGGAATCACTGTATCATAGGATAATTTAGATTTTAAAAACCCTCTAAGATCGTTGTATACAACCAGTAAACCAGCACCACTCTGTTCAGCACTAAAACATATCCCCAAGCTCAACATCCACACACACATCACTTCCAGGAATGGTGATTCTGTCACTGCCCTGGGCAGCCTTTGCAATCCTTTTGATAAACAAATGTTCATATAATCATAGAAACATAGAATATCCTGGGTTGGAAGGGACCTGTAAGGATGATCAAGGACAACTCCTGGCCCTGCACAGACATCCAACAATCCCACCCTGTGTATCCCTGAGAGCTCTGTCCAAGTGCTCCTGGAGCTCTGGCAGCTTTGGGACTGTGACCATTCCCTGGAGAGCCTGTTCAGTGCCCAACAACCTTCTTGGGGCAAAAACACATCCTAATATCCTTCCTCCCTCTTCGCTGGGGAGATATGCAGATTGTGTTTCTCTTGATCAATAATTTGCAAGACAGATCATTAGAGGGAGACATCCCATTATTATATCTTAGAATACCTTTTTCTCTGTTCAGGTAGATGAACAAACTATGATTATTCTCCTGCCATTTGAAAAGGTGTTTCCCATGTTCTGCATGGACCTACAGACCCTTTCCAGCTGACCTGCTGAATCTCTCCCTCCTTTTTCTCTATAAAAGAGTTAATGTCCTCTACCAAACCATCAATAGTTTCAGATCTGTCCTTTCCTACCTCCTAAATATCATCCAGTGCATCCATTTATCTCTTTCTGATTTTACCCATATCTGATTGCTTTTTACCCTGACAACGCAGTCTGGATCCAAAACCAAAGAGCAATTCTTGCACATTTTATCTTGTGCCTCAGTTGATAATTCTTAGTGCTATTCCTTTTTTTCCATCCCCACTTATGGACACCTCCATCTAATGTTTATCATTTTGATATCCCTGCTATCTGATTTGTTCAATTTAGTTTCCCTTTCCTATATAAAACCAATACAGATTAAAGAGAAGGGTGTTGTTAATAAAACCCACAACCAGCAAAACCAATATAAAATACCTCCCCATTCACTTACTAATTTCCTTCTTAATATTCCAAGACATATAAAGAAAAATAGATAGGAAATGAAAGTATTAAGATTCTGATCATGCATGCTAATCTATTTTTTTAATACTAGGTAATTCCCAGATGCTTCTCATAATTACCTCTCATCATTTAGCAGTAGCACAGGAGAAAGCCTTGCAAATTTTCTTGTATTCACATGCAATTGGAGCAAGGTCACTGGCTAGACCCAAGGACAACCACTGACAGTAAAACCTTTCTTCATGACACTTTTCTATTACTAGGAAAAAATGATACTTACATTTTATCCTTTGTGAGAAATAAGTGAAAACTAAGATATTTTGTTACTTTAGGCCTTTAGCAGGATATTTAAAAACCCATGGGGTTTTTCTTTTATCCTCTTTATTTTTCCCGATGTCTCAGTGTAGTGTCTTCATATTCTTAATGTCAGAGGTAATTCTCTTTATTGTTTGAGGCTTGAACTCTACAAAGTAGGCCGAGTATGCAGAAACAAAAACACATCAACACAGAAAATAAAACGAAATAATCAACTTTACTGTTTTAAAGTGCATAAACAGTAACAAGAGCTGCATACTATTAAAAAAAAAAAGGTAAATCACTTAAGAGTTATATCTCTGACCTATTTTTTCAAGACATTCTGTCTTATTCCAGTAAAGAATTGGCCACTAAAATTCCAAACCTGTAAATTTAAGAAGAATTTTTTTTTTTTTTAATCACAGTGCTTCTAACAAAGGAGTTATGCAGTTCATTAATTCTTGCAAATGATCATCCACATGACTTACTATAACAGACTGGAGGATATATGCTCTTCTTCATATTTGGAGATGTACAAGAATCAGCCTCATCAGGACTAATGGCAATTATGAAGTTATATATTCTACACTCCCTGTTTTAACCTGGGTGAGACGAACAGCCTATTAATATTAATATATCAAAGGCAAGCACTGTGCAGATTAATGGAGATAATTAATATGGAAAAACCGTGTCTGCCTTTTGACCTTAAAACAATACTTAGCTTTAATGTACTTAGTAATTTAAATACTTTATATGGACAGAATTTTGTGTAAAGTATCGGTTTAAATTCTTATTCATTCTTTATTGAAATCAATGAGATTCTATTAATCTTTGGAGAAGAAAGTGTTTTGAGACAAGGGGAGGGAAGTTGTATGGACAGTTCAGATAGATTAAAGGGAATATCAAGGATGAAAAAGAGTCAAAAGTGAGTGTGAGTTGTTCATTGTCCAGAGGAGAAGGGAAGATAATAAAAGGAGTGGTTTGATGTACAGGAAGAAAATATAAAATAACATGTCGTGAAAATTCAGAATTAGAAAAATCTATTTAGATGTAAAGCAAATGTTTTAAAAATTATGTTTTCTGAAGAGATATGTTGGTCAATGTCTTATTAATCTTTTTTATTGCTAATGACCAGCCTTCTTCTGAGTTTTCTTTAACAAATCATCTGGTGGCAGAAGGACTTACTATGTCTTTACATTTAATATGGTCTCTGAATACCTGGGTGTGTCATTTCTCTCCAGTTTTCCCACTACTCTGTGTGGGTCACAGCTGCTTTGTGAGACCCATACCCTTGCTGATGTGATTTTACCCATTCCTTTATGTGAATTCTTTTATTATCTGAGCCCCACCTGCTCACCTAAACATGATGAGGTCATGCAATTGCTTCATTTACTGCATTTTCTTTTGCATCTTTTACTGTGAGACTTCTTCAAAGGTCAAAGTTCTCAAATCCCTTTTTACACTGCTCAATCCCTGGGAAGCATGCAGAGAAAAAAGGGACAGCCTAATAGCAAGGGACTACCTGCACCCAGACAAAAACATGAGACAGCCTAAAGTAAAACTCAAACCTTTAGGAAGCGATGGTGGGAAGATAAAGGAGCAGAGGGATAAGGCATGCAGATAAAGAGGCAAAACACTGTGGGACAAGCCTAATGGCCTGCAGGAGTGTGACAGGGTGGGGAGATAAAACACCACACACTCTGTCAGCTTCTAAAGGATGTAAAGTGCACATTCAAAATGGGAAGGCTGATGCCAGCTGAAGAAGAACCTAGGACATATGAAAAAATATGCCATGCCCTTTGTTTTCCATGCCATTGCAAGAATTCACATCTGATCACCAGAGCCATCTAGGTTCTTGGGAGTATGTGCATATGCAGAATTTAGAGCAGAATTTATTTGCAGAATTTAGAACAAATTGTATGAAATTTCAAAATAAAATGGCCTTTTCATTCCACTACATTGTTCCACGATGATGGAGATTTATTGCCTATGTTTCCCCCTGCTGTCAATCAAATGATTTCCATATGTTTTGACAGGTGTTCTCTAATAAATGTGTCATGTTGCACAGACAAAATTAGGTTTTGGGGTCCAAAACTGAGAGCAGACCTTGACTTCAAAATTACTTTGGGGACGAGGGGAACAAAAATTTAAGGAAAGACCAAGAAAGTGAGAGAAAAAGGAAAATGTTGCTTTTAATTTTTGAGATCAGTGAAAGGGTCCTCAGATGAGCATGACCCTTTGGCTGTCCTCTGAAGTGTGGTAGTTGGTCAGACCAAATATTTTTCTCACAGTACCTGTCTGGTTTCCAGCAGAACCTGCTCGTTAACTTTTCCTGCTTGTGGTGTTAGTAGCACTAATTGGAACACACTAGACTATGTCCAGGTGTTGCATAATGATTGAGTGGTCTAGTGGAAGATGTCTAGTGGAAGATGTCCTCCCATGGCAAGGAGGTTGGAACTAGGTGACCTTTCAGGTGCCTTTCAATCCAAACCACTCATTAATTCTAAGATAGCTTTTTGAGCTTTGTGCCTGCATGCTATTCAGTAATATTTAGTGGGAATATATGTGACATATATGGGACATTGATCACGCTGTCTAGTAGATTTTAACCTTATAAAGTCAAGAGGCTTTAACACTGCAATGCAAAGCACGAAGATACAGAAAGAAGTACAAACTGCAGGTTGTAAACTGAGGGTAGAGGGACCCCTTGGCATGGCAGTGGTGAGTGCACCTAAGGCCCTGCTCACCAGCACTGCAAACCCTGGGCTGTGTCACACGTGAGAGACAATTCACCAGCTGGGTGACAACCTGAAGGACCTTGCTGCCTGTAACATGATACCCCTGCCCTGCTCTGCCTGTTTTCCTGCTCCTTGCACAGCCACAGAGATACTGAAGCAAGAAAGGAGGCCCTCAAGCAGCCAGCTGTATGTGGTGTATGTTGGAAAAACTGCCTTACTCAGTCTACCTACCAATGGTAAGGTCTCATCTGGACAGTTTTTTACTCCAACATTGTCATCAGAGAACATGAAATGAACACACACACACAGAGCGAATGCAAACACAGAAAAGGAAAAGCTTTACTTTTGACACTGATTTTTATTCATTCTTTGAAAACCTCGGGGATTGGATAGTGAGATATTCTTCTCTCCAATTCCACTGGTCAAATTAGCAGTCCATCAAACTCTCTTCTATTAGGAGAGGAATGAAAACAAGAGAGACAATTACAGAAACATTGCATTGTTTATATGAAATGCATGGGAAGTCTGACTCTAAGAATGAAAACAACCAGAAGGCTAAATCCAAGACAACATAGCATCATAGTGTTAGGGCTTCAATAGCACACATTATTGACTACTTAGATGCATTTAGCATATTCAGTATCTTCCTTAGTGTCCTTTCTGAAGCTGATGCTCACTTTACACATCTACTTTGAGCCAAAAGGTTCCAGAGAGTATGCTACCTTAGTTCTGCAAACCCCTCTGCCCTGTTTGTCAGGAATCTGGGAAAAATGCTCCTTTCATCTGTTGCTTAGATTCAGAGTCCTGCAGCTGATCTGCAGGACAAGAAGCATTTAGATGTTTGTTTCTTCTGAAAGCTGGAAAGCTGTCAATTTTCTATTCCTATGCTGCAGCACCATGTACCAAATGTCTCTGGGAGTCACAGGTTCCAGAACAGGTGAGGATACCGTGTGGGGGTCCTTTCACACTGTGATACCAGCAAGTTCATAGTGGTTCTTAGGACCATTTGAGAAATCAAAAGACATTAAATACAGTGTACCACCATTACCATTCTCATCAAATGCCTACTTCCCTTTTTCTTTCTCCCTTTCTCTTCTTAAAATCAAACAAAACATTTAAAATCCATACATTACGGGTTTAATTTACATAGAAACAGGTGGTATAGAGCAGGGACAGTCAGCTTTTTTCTTGTGCATGTGAAAGGACTGCTCCTGTGATGCCCTATCCTGAGCAGAAACCAAAGAAATTATATCTGCCACAAGCTTGGTCTGTTGTTACTTTTCAGTGTCCTTAGAAGTTCATGCAATTTTCTGAAATATATTCCTGAACCAGCTCTTTTGCCACCATCTCACTACTGATCTCCTAGGAGAAACTTGCAATGAATGTAGGAATACCTCTTCTTTGCAGGATTTATTATCTTCTTCTTCCAGGGGCCCGTAAGGATTAGTAGGAATTGGTGTAATATGGTCCTGAGTCCACACATGGGAATTCTCCTCCAAATCCCATCTTGCCCTTGGCACACTATGAAGTATTACCTTCTGAGCTGTTACACAGCTTGACAGCACTGCTTTCTCCTCTGTCTTCCTGTCCCTCCAACAGAGGTTATTATCATTGTTTTATCCTCAATAATGCTAATTTGCCTACACAACTCAGAATATTTAAATCTAAAGCCACATTTTATGCGGAATGCCTACACTGCATGGCTGAGTGGTGTAGCAGTGCCTGGGTTAGGTTGTTTCTCACAAACCCACACTGTTCTTGGTGAGTCCCTATTTTTCTTACTTACTGTGGTGTTACTTGTAATCTAAATTGGGATTTGAGTGGGGTCCCTGCTAACCCACATATCTTACACCTATGGCTTAGCTCTTCACTTGTTCTGCTTAAAATGGCTACTGACCCTTTCTTCCTTTCCCAGAACAACTCAGCTTCCTTTAGGATTTTGATCAGCTGGGTTTTTTGGGGATTTTTTCCCCCTGGGTTTGATTAATTTCCTTATTGACCTCTCCATAAACCAAATTTGGGAAAGGACCCCTTCATAACTTTTGCCTTTCATTTAGGAGTTTTCAATGTTTTCCCATTACAAGTTCAGGCCAGTGTTCATGGTATGTCTTGAAATTCTCCTCTCAGCTTTTTGATAGGACCCAGACACCTTTCTCCAGTGTCCAGTTTGTTGCCTCTAATTCAGAATTCTCCCTGTGCTCATCCAAGCTTTCCCAGGCAGGTCTGATAAAGGTTCAGGCTTTTCTGATGCCCTAAACATAAATTTAGGTCAGCTGTAAATATAAATTACATTCTTGCTTTCCTCTCTCCTGTTTGCATGTGATTTGTTTACTTTAGAACTCCCATTTTCCCTATTACCTTAATCTGCCATGATGTCTTTGTTTCTATGTACAGCCTTTTGTTTCACAATTTTACTGCCTGCTTTACTAAAAGTCTTGTGTAAATGATTAACTTTTGCCACATTACATGCACCTGCCAATATGTAGCAACACGAGATAACTCCATTACATCTAAATTACACTGCTCCTTTGGTGAGATTTCGGTGAGGCATCTATTTTCAGAGAGGCTGAAACCACAGTTAGCAACCCAAGTGTGCAGGAGTCGACTCACCTCTCACTGATGCCACTGGAAGTTCTTCTTTCCTGTGACATGTGTTCCCTCAGAGTGCTGAGTTTTACCACTGCCCCAGTCATTTCTTCTGCATTTATGTCACANCACCAACCAGAACCCAGCCAATGATGGAATTTCCCCAAGCTTGCCTCCCTCTCCCCAAGATTGTGGTTTACAGTTTTTGGTCTGGATATCCTTGGAGAGCAAGTTAGAGGCTTTGTTCTGCCTGTGTGAACATGAGAGAGCAGACTTAACAAGCTACAGGAAACTTCAGAGTTACACTGGGCAGTGCAGGACTTGAAAAATAAAAAAAGTTAAAACCTAAGGCATCACTGCAGCCACAGCTACTCTGGGAAACTTGTGCCAGGGCCTTGCTACTGTCTGAATGAAGAATTTTTTCCTAGTATTTAGCCTTCCTCTCCACTAAGGGAGTTTTACAGAAGAAAGGGATGGTGGTGTAGATCATGGCCACCACTCCCCATTTAAGCTCTTAATATTCCATCTCCCATGCATGATCATGCTGATTCGTTTACCTGGACAGATGCAGATGGCAGCAGAAGGTCATGTGTGGGCAGGAGCTGCCTGCAGGGATAATTCATGATTAGGGATCTATAGGTGACCTTGCAGGCTGCTTTTTACAACAGGGTTTGGGTTTTTTAATAAGAAAATCACCCTATGCCTGGTGATATAAACTAATG
>VZTN01024621.1:46092-57026 GCA_013400515.1 Erpornis zantholeuca | reverse complement strand
TTACAACAGGTTTTGGGTTTTTTAATAAGAAAATCACCCTATGCCTGGTGATATAAACTAATGCAAAGCATCACTTATTAAAAGGACAAGTATGCTAGGATTAAGTGAGGATCATGTTGACATGCATTATTTCTTTTGTGTTTTCGCTGTTTCACAGATCTGAGGTGATGTTTACCCTGCTATAAGAAATGTCAAATTTCCAGAACAAACATAGTGTCATTTTCCTGTTTTCATCAGGATTAAATTTCATTGGGTTTTTCCCTTTCCTTGACACCAAAATAAATTTTTACCTGTATGGCAAAAAACACCAAATTAAATCCAAACCCAAACCCCCACCCAGAATAACAACAACAACAACAATGTACTAACAAAACCCATCACACTCACAAACCACAAACCAAACAACAACAACAACAAACCCAAACCATCAACCAAACAAAACAAACCCAAAACAACTGCAAAAAAATCCCTGCTAACAGCTGAAGATGATTGCTTGTTTTCCAGACGTTGACCATAGCAAACTGAGCAAAGAAAATTAAAGACATTGGAACTGCTGGAAATAACTGAATGGTTTTTCCACTACCCACATTACTGCTTAAAATGAACAGGAAATGTGATTGCAATGGATATATTCTCACTTCGATGAGCCAGGTAACAATATCAAACTAAGACTGCCTAATGCAGGCAGTCCCTGGACCTTACAAATGTGGTAAATTTTTGCAAGGATTTCATCTTCTGAAAAGCTCTGATTTGCTGTAACAGACAGACAGGCACAGAGTGTTAGCAAGTGCATGAAGTTAGGTGCACAGGAAATTTTTTGAAAGGTGTTATCTATAGGGTGGGGGAAAACAGGATACACAATAAGAGCTGAATTTTTCCTCCTTGGAACAACAGAGTTCTTAAGATTTTGTGTGAGATTTGAGGTACTTTAGTGTAAGAAAAAGGTCTTTTGGGGATAAGAACCTCTACAAAAAGCCTCCAAAAGTCTGCCAAAGCTGTGCACAAGCATCTGGAGGTGAGATGCTCTGTAGTACACCCTGTTTGTTGATAGTCAGTCTGATCTAGCACACAGCTAATGCAGTCGAGAGAATCTGGAGAATCACCCAGTTCTCCTTAGAGAGGAAACCTGGGTTTGTCTCCCTGAAGAGCTTCCTGTACCCTGCTGATCTGAACTTTTGTGTTTTAATTTGTAGTTCAGGATCCCATTCCCAGGCCTGGCACTGGTCTGCTGTGGCAGTGTCTCAGAGCAGTGTTGGCTGCCAGAGGTATGTGACAACTGCATCAGTAGACATACTAAATGATGCAGCACCTGAAAGAAGAACAATTTCAGTGATTATGCCATGTAACACAAAAAACTTAATTTAATATTCATTAGAAAAGTCCCTACTGACTGCTGAAACCAAACATTATGAAAGCACCCATTGCTTCTCAACAGAGTTCACAAATATCAGCAAATGCGAAAAAAAATTTAAAAAGATTTAACATGAAGAATAAATCTTAAATTAATCACTCCCTTTTTTTCTACTACCAGAATCTCTACCACTCTGTCACAGCTGTGAAATTTTAGGAGGAGAACTGTTAATTAATGTGTGCTTTCACAGAAACTCTTCAATAACTCCTGGGATGTCTTGTGCCACTGGACTGAAAAGTATATTTAAAGTGGCATGCATTAGCAGAAACACAGTGATGTTTTTCACACAGATGTTCTAGATGAACATAAAAAACTGAGACTGAAAGTCCCCTGTGTAAGGACATAAATACATTCATCTGTTTCTCAGATCTGACTCTCCAACACAAACACGAAACTTTTCTCTTAGTTTTGTGGAAAAGGAGATTCAAGGTCATATAAATTATATTTTCAGGATTTAGCCCCATGTTCATAGACCCTTTGATGCATTCTGGTGATCACCCCATGCCTATCACTGCATTCACATGCCATGTTAGTTTTTCTGAGGAATGCTAAGTCTGTCTTATAAAGACCACCCTTATAAACAATCTTTGTCTTTTTTTTTAGTTTTTTTTTTT
The DNA here is from genome assembly GCA_013400515.1 of Erpornis zantholeuca. Classification (NCBI taxonomy): domain Eukaryota; kingdom Metazoa; phylum Chordata; class Aves; order Passeriformes; family Timaliidae; genus Erpornis; species Erpornis zantholeuca. The sequence goes on along the minus strand of VZTN01024621.1, from coordinate 55,001 downwards.
TTTCATCACAATGGATCCTGCAAATTGGACAAGAATGAGAATCAGCGTCATGTAAGTGCCAAAGGTTTAAGAAAATTTTGTGGTTAAATAAGGGCACGAAATAAGGACCATTAAATTAATTCCAATGGCTGTGCTGCTGTTTTGCAAAAAATACTGCATGCAGGCCAAATGGATTGTATTTTAATGTCATTCAACAAACATCAGCTGACAAGGTTACCTGGATATCATACAGTGAAATACCTTTCCCAAAACTATGAGAATATTTAAGCTCTATCACTTTTAGGACTTTTAGACAGAAACACTTTTACTGGAGGAAGGTGATGGATCACAACAGTCACCCCTCTGCTTTTCTCAACCAGAGCATTCATTGCTTGGAGCTTTTCCTGAGTGACATCCCATATTATTCCACACTTGCCATGAGGAACAGTGAGTTAAAAGTAAAGGCAGACAAGTAATGAATACACATGGAAAACAAATTGTTTCCTGTTGAAACTTGTTTGTAATTTAAGAGAAAAAGGCTTTGGATTCCTCAAACTTTTTTCCCCACTCTCCATATCATTGTTATAGTGTATTTTAATGTATAGATGGTTATTATTTTCCAGCAATTGTAATTTTAAAGCATTGTGTCAGTTCTCAGCTAACCTTTGTAATTTACTCTATAAACTTGCAGCCTATTTGCAAAACTCTTGCTGATCTGAAACGTTGTTAGTGAGAACACAACAGTGTGGAATTAAAATGCAGGAAGACAATTATTTCACAGGAAATGTAAGAACTGATGTGAAGGAGATGGCACTTATGACAATTCACCCACCTGGAAGAGTTTTGGGTCATATCTCAATGCCAGTCAGGAGATCTGGAGCACCTCAAGCATCCTGGTGCATTGATGTTTAACCAAACAACAACAATCCTTAAACTGCACTTTCAACACATACACGTAAATAAAGAAGCAAAAAGTGCTTTATACCTTTAATCAGCATCTGCAAAGAAAATCTTTTCAGGTCTATCATCTGGTCTTTTCTCAGATGTTTCACATTCTCTTTTGTCTTATTTCAGATATTTGGAAAATAAAATAAAAATATGAAACCCGTAAACACAAAAATGCAGTCAAAAAAGCAAAGAATAGCAATTCATTCAAACTTTTACACCCTCTTCTGTAGGTTTTCTTCATATGGAGGCAGCTACATTTTTAAAGACCAACACTGCAGGACCTGAAGTGGTCCTTCATCTGCTTTTCCTTTTACCCATCAGCTGAAGAGGCTAAAGATTTTTTTATGGCTTTTCCTGATTTCTGGTTGGCAACGTTATCAGCCAGATATATCTGAGTAGTTATAGATGTGGGTGGTTATTTGCTTTATGGAATCTCATTTGATTAATGTGTCTTTCTTGCGCTTAAAAATACGTGTATTTTATAATCTGCAAACAAGAAAACCCGAATGGCCATCTGCATTTGGTTTCCATCAGCATCCTCAGCTGTTAGATTTCCCATGACGTAGTCCCTGTGTGTGCTTTTATGGAGAGGCATGGAAAGTCCACACCTTGAGTGAGTGGAGGGCAAATCCTCAGTCGTGAAGCCTCCTCTGCACTTCAGCTAGCCTGGACTGAAATACTTTTATATGGGACTGACTGCTGAATACACACTGGTGACTAAATGGGATTTTTAAATAAGGCAGAGAAGGCGAAGGTAAACAGAGCTTTTAATTGCACATTTCCACACAGCCTTGAGAAGGGCTGTTTCCTGCATCAGAAAAGGCAGGTGGAAAACAGCATTTAGCTCTGGCAGAGGTGACATCTCACGTACCTGCCAGCACAGGGATGACAACCACGGCTGTGCAGCAGCACTGCACTCTGAACTCAAGGCTCCATCTGCAAGCAAACACAAAAAGTTTGCTGAATCTCTTGATCCTTAGGGCTCAAAGTCTGTTTTTGCTCCCAGGCAAAAATGGGAGTTAGGAGAATACAGTGAGTCCCAGTGGCAGGTAATGACTTTTCCATAAGTGTTGTTTTCATTGCACCTTACTGACTTGAATAATAATTACGAAAAAAAAACACAAAAAACTTAAAACATGCGGTTTCTTCTAGCCCAGCCCCATAAAAACATCACAGATTGACAAAGACAACAAAAAAAGGGCAGGAATTACTTTTTTTTTTTGTATTGAGGGTCAGGAAAATGTTAATGGACGTTTTGTCTTGTTGTTTTTGTTTTTTTTTAAATTTGTATATCCGGGAAAGAAGAAAATGCACAAATAAACAGAGCTAAATTTGGCAAGGGTTATTAAAATCTTATGCCCTGTGACAAAGCTTTTAACACTGTAGGCATCTGCATTTGTCAACCTAAGAGTTTAGGTAGACTTCAGAACNCTTCATTAATTCACTTAATGACAATATTGAGATGTGAAAACTCTGACCGAAGAAGTGATTAATAGTTGTACATGCAGGCTCTTTTGACAGTGTGGGACAAATCTTCTAATTACAGCTTACACTGCCACATAAGATGCATAAAGTAATTTTTCAGATGCCTTTGAGTTAGATTCTGTAGTATTTATCTAGTGGGTTTGCATGGATTTTCAAAAATAGAAAAATATGGAACAAACGGATTGTTGGGGTTTCCAGAAATCAATCCTACTAAAACCCTAGAAGAAAGAGGATGTGTTAGGCACTGGGTGGAAGTGCTCCTTGTGCATTTAAGTCTTATCTGCAAGACCTCCTTTTCCAGTCCAAAGGTAGCCCAGTAAGCATTTGACACAGTGAGCCACACTTAGAGTCCTAATTGCAATTATATTAGTAAAGATTCACAGGAGAAGAGAATAGGCAGATGGGTGCCTTGCTGTCCAGCAGATATGCAAAACCCTTTGTTTCTGGGCAGTAGCTTCACTTCAATCCTTCTATCAGACAGCTCTTCTGTTTCTCTGCATCCCAACAGAGCACATCAACACCCACCACTTTATTTGTCACAGCTCCTCTTTGCTGTAGAACATGAAGGCCTCCTTTTTTTTCTGAGCTTATTGCTCCTTTAGGTACATGCCTGGCCCTTGAAGCTCTCTCTCATTTAATTTTGCATTTTCTGAAGCATTCCCAGCAATACAATCTCAGTGTGGCTTTTTGATTTGAGTCGGTTTGGCTCTTTGGAACTGCGGTGCTCCTAATGGCACCTCAAAAATCCAACAGCAAGCCACTGGAGTGCTGCTTTAGGTGTGTGCATTAGGTTTAGACCTAAATGCACAAGGAGATGCCAGGAACTTACATGCCTCCATATGGGTTTGAGAGTAAGGTCCCCATGGAACACAGCAGCAGCTGAAGCCAGCAGTTAAAATCCTCGCTGCTGCATATTCACAAGGCCATTTGCTTGTCCCTGGCAGCACTGAGCAAATAAACCCTGGATCCTACTCAAGTCCCATCAGGAAGGAGCTGCTGAAGCATGAATTCCTGACTTCTGCAAGAGCCTGGAGCCACCAACAAAATCAGACCATACCCACACCATGCACTCCTTTTCACCCTTTTGCTTACAATTTACCCCATAATCAAAGTTCTCACACAGTGTTTATAAGACAAAGAGAGAAATCTGACTCACAGCCCGGGGAATCTGAGCCAATGTTTCCTGCTTTTCTGTGGAGAGTGGGCTGAAAAGAGCAGAGTTTTGCTCAATTTGTAGCTGAAATTTGGATGAGAGTCAGCATTTTGGTTGCTTAGATGAGTGAATGTTAATTCATCAGATTAAAGACATTCATGTCTGCTGCCTTCACCTTCGCACAGGAAGTTCTTTACAGTGGGGGTGGTGAAACACTGGCACAGGTTGCCCACGAGAAACTGTGGCTGTTCCATTCCTGAAAACATTTAGGGCTAGATGGGGCTCTGAGCAACCTTGTCTAGCAGCTGTCTCTGCTCATGGCAAGAGGAGGTTGGACTGGATGGCTCTAAAGCTCCAGCCCAAACAATTCTGTGATTTCATGGGCTTTTCTTTTTGTGCAAACAGCAGAACATCTCTCTTCTACTTCATGATCAGAAGAGGACAAAGCTGCCTCCACTTATCCTCCCACCATCTCAGAAAACACAGATGCTGCAGCATTGTATGCCCCAATGCCTCCACAGAACTCACTGTTAACAACTAAGAATAAACATTTTAACTATCACCTGAAACCCAGAGACCTGCAACCTCCTGCAGTGATTTCATGTTGTTATTAGGTTTGCTTTTTGTCAAACTTATCTGAACTTCTGCAACTCAGTTATTGAAGACTCCTCCTTTGATTGTCTGTGTATGATAGCAGACATAGTAAATGAATAAATAAAAAATAAATTAAGAAATGTGGAAATAAATGGAAATCAAGATGGAAAGAGTAGAAAAAAATCCTCAAATCAAGATGAAAAGGGTAGAAGCTCATCAGAAATGAGCAGTGTAAAGCTAGATTATGAAGGCATCTTAGAAAAATAACAAAATTTAAGACCACAAATGTTGCAAGATTGATAGCCTGCAGCTGCTGTTGGACAGCTTAAGCTTTGTTGTATTTGTTCTGTACAAAAGCACAGAGTTTTATATTTCTTGTCCTCCATATGTAGGATGGGTGATCCTTTCTTCAGAAAGTTTCCCCACCTTTTCACTATCCTGACAGAGGTCTCTTTTCCTATGCCACACACTACTGTGGCCCCTGCTGCACAATATTCAATTTGGTTTCCCTAAAAGAGAAAACCTATTACCATGTTCCAGGATGGTGCTGAGTGTGGCCTAACAAGCATCAAGTGCAGATGTTAAAATTTAAACTGAAAAAGTATTTCTGTTGTGTGTGGAGCCACGAGTCTGTATTTACACTCAGGGGACCAGGTGTCAGAGGTGAGCACAGGAGGGACTACATTTCATTGAATTTGATTTTATCTTCCATCAGCCTAAGAAACAAAGGTTGGGAATAGAGCATAAGAGGAGGGGAGAAGGCTTTTCAATCATTAGCAGCACCCTACAAATTTATGCAGCTTTCTTTGAGCACTAATTTTGGGGCTCAGTAAGGTTTACAGGGATGTAGATACTTAAGTCAGGATTGTGAAATGAAGCAGACAGTAAAAACCACTGGGACTTAGGAGGGAGAATATGTTCCTGCAGCTGCTGCTGATCCAAGAAGCTATCCAGGCACATACTACATAGATTTTGATTGCTGAATGTCTAGAGGAAAAAAGCAGCAATACATCCATGGCATATGTTAACTGCTCTTACATTATACAAGTAACACAATTTTTTCTGCCCTGAAAGCACGTTTTCATCTACCAGGGAATAAATACTAATAGTGTGGTGCCTGCTAGAAAGAACAGCTCCAATCCTCTAAATTAATTTAATTCTCTTGGGATTTACAGAGCATTAGAGGATTTTATTGCTATTGATTTCTTTTTCAACCTGGCTTAGAACAGGACCTATAATTTTGAGGTATGATTGTGCCGATGTGAGCCCATTAAGTGCCTCCTTTGGTAGGGACATACAGATAGACAGGCTCAAAGTGTTGGAGTTGTTCAGTCTGGAGAAGAGAAGGCTCCAGAGAGACCTCAGAGCCCCTTCTAATGCCTCAAGGGACTCCAAGAGAACTGGAGAGGGACTTTGGAAAAGGGCCTGGTGTGACAGAATAAGGGAGGAAGGCTCCATAAGGCAGAGAGCAGGGTTAGATGGCATAGTGGGAAGAAACTCTTGTCTGGCACAGGTTGGACAGAGGAGCTGTGGCTGGCCCATCCCTGGAAGTGTCCAGGGCCAGGTTGGGTGGAGCTTGGAGCAACCTGGTCTAGCGGAAGGTGTCCCTGCCCATGTCAGGGAGTTGCCACTGCATGATCATTAAGGTCCCTTCTAACCCAAACCATTCCCAGTCTGACAGCTCTCACTGCCTGCAGTGATGTGCAGTCTGAACAGCTTGGATCGAGTAAGGAAATTGAGACTGCCTATCTGTAATCAGCATGAGCAGATTAAGCCAACCAGCAACTCAAAAGAGAGCTCAGGTGAGAGATCAACAGCACCTGCTTTCTCAGGGTGGGAAGGCAGTGTCACTTGCCACTCAGGAATTGCCTATGGAATGAGCCATAATACAGTCAAAGTCCTTTGGCATTTTCCTCTTCTTTCTCCTTCCAGTTACTCGTTCTAAAATAGATGTATTGATTAAGATGAATCTTTGCTGGGGTTATATTAAAGGCATGTGTGATCCTTTGTCACATAAGAGGGAGATCCATCCTTCACTAGGCCGCACCCAAAATATATATGAATTAAGGAAATAATGAAAATATTGGTTTTGTGTGAGAGGGAAGGAAACAAATTTTCTTGCTCTGTCTCTTCCTCCCACTCACCAATAGATGGTGGCAAAACTCCTTCCTTATCGTTGTCAAAGGCTTGGGATTCTGTAAAGATGAAGCATCGTGCTTCTTCCACCACTTTCACCCTCAATCTTGTTTTCTGAACATTGTTAAATCTTTTTCTCCCTAACACTAGTCTCTCTCTCTTTTCCCAGTTTTTCTTAACAAAAGCTGTAGGAAGTTTCAACTTCATTTTAATCTTCTTTGCATATAATACTCTACCTTCATCTCATTCTCAAGCACAACAGGGAAAAGGAAGCAGTGATTAATCCCTTCAGGGTTCCCTACCTCTGAAACCTGTGGGGGATTAATCATTTTAACAGCTGATGTAGGTATGTGGTAGAGGGTTTGCGTTTTTAAAGCAAATTTAAAAGATAAACTGCATCTCAGCAGATGACACAGCCATGCTTCAGGGATCAGGAACACTAATTCCTTGGGCTAAATACACCAGAAGTCAGGATGGATTATCTGAGTATCTGTGGGCCTCTTAGAAAAAGTATTCTTGGGTAAGAGAGGCCTTCCTCTAAAAGCATTTGGAATATGTGGTTTTAACAGGGGTACATTTTAGAGCATATCAAGATGACACAGCCCTTTTTTTTTCTGGAGGAAGTTGTTCACTGCAGTGTGGAGAGGGCATTAAAGGATGATGCTGGCACTAACAAGCAGCATCTTGTACTGTGCTTCAGCTGTGTCAAGCTGTTGTAATTGTAATGTGCGAGAGTTTATTGTGGAAATATTTTACATAAAAATACTCTCCCGTTTCCTAAAATAAAAAACCCAAATCAACAGGTCTTCAGAAAGTAAGGTTGATCTACAAGAGTGCATGTGAAGCTGCTTTTCCCTCAAACTGACTCCTTTGTCTACAACACAGCACTCATGAGTCGCTGTGCAAAGTTTTGCAGCCATCTGTTTGGAATGTACCAATTTTCCTTTTTTCACTTAGTCTCTTGTGATCTGTTTCCCTTTGCTTCTAATCTCATTTTAATCTTGCTGAGCCAACACAGTGCAAAATAGCAAAAATGAATTTTCACTGTAGCCATATAACAGTTGCTCAGTAAATAATATTTCAAAACAAATAGTCTAATTTATTCTGTAATCTCAGCGTGTGAGCAGATCTCTCCCACATTTTGTCATCAACTGAAGACATGTGAATTTATGTTTGAGCAGTAGTAGTCAAACACAGCAATTGGAATGGAATGAAGAATGACAGAAACAATAATGCCTCGATAAATGTGTTACATTGAAATGGTGACATTGTAAATGTCATAGAGCCCTCATTCCATGCCCTGCCATGGACAGGGACACCTTCCACTATCCCAGGCTGCTCCAAGCCCCATCCAGCCTGGCCTTGGACATTTCCAGGGATCCAGGGGCAGCCACAGCCTCTCTGGCCAGCCTGTGCCAGGGCCTCACCACCTCACAGGAAATAATTTCTTCCTAATATCATATCTAAATCTCTCATCTTTCAGTTTTAAACCACCCCCTATTGTGCAATCACTGCCTGTGTATAAAGTCACCTGTTTTTATAAGCCCTCTGTAAGTACCTGAGGCTGCTCTCAGTTTTCCCCAGAGCTTTCTCTTGTGCAGGTGAGCTCTCCCAGACTGGCTCCAGAGCAGAGGGGCTCCAGCCCTCAGAGCATCTTTGTGGCCTCTCCTGGGCCCAATCTAAAAAGCTCACATCTTTCTTGTTCTGAGCACTCCCAGCCTGAATCTCTCTCTGATTAACTTCATGGATGAGAGGAAAAAGAGGGTCTGGGATAACTCCTCACTTTGCTAAAACCTTAAAACTCTCCTGCCAAAGCCTCATGAAGAAACACGAGCTGGCCAGACTTTGTGATGAGCTGACAATTGTCCAGGCTCCTGGTCTCACCCAGTGCTGATCAATGACTCCATGACTGTTTGGGAGCTGGTAACAAGTGGAACATGACAGACATCAATACTTGCGCCAATACTGTTCAATATCCTCATCAGATGCCTAAATGTTCAGGATGTGATTCCTCAGCAAATTTCTGGATGATTCAGAGGGAGAGGGAGATGGTAAATCAGCAGCAGATCTTCATTTCAGTTGGACCCTGCTGGAATTAGAGGTCAGATCATTAGAGAACCCTGGAAGTTCAGCAAGGAAAAGTGCAAAGAGTTGCTCCAGGACAGACCTGCTTATGAATTAATATGGGCCAGAAACAAACTGGGAGCTCTGCTGAGAAGTAGCAGTGGGTGACAGCACACATACAAGCCTACTGCAGGTTTTTGTGGTGGATGAGGCCAACCACACACTGGGTTGCACTGGGAAAAGCACAGCCATGAGATCAAGGGAAGTTATGACCTCATTTGGCTTAGTGCTGGTGAGAAGATGAGTTCTCAGCATGTTCTAAAAATAAAATAAAAGTTTGGCTAAATTAGGAGGTGGACAACCCACAAATGTCTTTTTTGAACCTCTGGCCACTGTGTTTTTGAGTAATCTTCTCTCTTGTCCCCTTAATAACCTTTACAGGATGAGCGAGTGGGTGTCTGGCTTGTCTCAGTGTCTTGCTGTTGAAAGTTTATGCAGGGGAAAAAGGTCAATGTATTCCACTCTGAATCATAGCAGGGGAAAGGGAAAA
>VZTN01024621.1:15221-46070 GCA_013400515.1 Erpornis zantholeuca | reverse complement strand
AAATGGAAAAAAAAAAAAAAAAAAAAAAAGGAAGGGATTTTCTTGCATTGCTGGATTTACATATGTCCTTGGGGAGCAGACATCCATGTTGGTTGTCTGCTGAAACCAGCTAGCTTTGCCTGCTAATACACAGCTTGCTCAGAGGAGAAGGTCAAGGCAACTTGTATTAATTACAGCTTATATTAATTGCATATCTGATGTTGCACAGGATCCATCCAAAAGCACCTGTCCGTAGCAAAGGTTACAGTTGGTAAAAATGAAACAGTATTCCAGGCAAAGGCAATTATAATAAATACCATTTGAATTAATGTTGATGAGACATTAATGAGATATGCTGTCAGTACTGCTACTACTTTTGGTTTGTTTAGCCTTCTAAACCCAGTTTATCTGAAAATCTCAAAGAGATTAAAGTCGTTAATCACTTAGACTTCACAGAACCTCTTATAATTTTCTTTTGTTTAGAATTGAAACTTACTGAAGGTTAAATTGGAGGCAGATCTAGAAAAATCATGTATAATCCTTACTTCAGCACTTCTCATGGATCAGTGGTAAATACTCTTGCACCCAGGATTGGTAACCATCCCCATTTCTGTAGTCCTAGCTGTGTTTTGGCCACCATGGAGCAACAGAGAAGATCCAGTGGAACAAATCCCATCAGCAGCATCATTTCCTCACAAACACACAAAACCAGATCACTGAAGGAAAAAAAACCCAAAACCACCAAATAAAAAACCAGAAGTGAATATGAGACATTTGAGTCTCATTTACTTCATGCTGGTTCTATAATTAATATGAAACCTAAATTAAAAACAAACAAAGACTTTTCCTTGGGGTTGGTTGGATCCTGCTCTTGTTAGGAAATTTTTTTCTCCTAGACTCTGATGAAGGAAACAAATATATTAAGTATTGCATATTAATGCTAGTCACTAAGATATGCTGAAACATTACGTATAACATGATTGCATTTAATTGTTCCTCTCCCTTATAAATGCAGTAAAACTAACTTTGCAATCATGTTGTATAATTATTTTTGTAATACAGAAAGCTTTACATATGTAAATAGAAAGATTTACATATAAAATTAAAGATGTAATTTTCATTGTTAATGAAAAAGTATTTTAAGCTAGAAAAACACCACACAGAATGACTGAAAGCTTAATGAAATAATATTAATTTTATGCAAATTCATTTACTCAATTTCCAAAATTCAGTATAATATGACCTCTGATATATCACAGGGCCCAGGCTTTCATTCTGGACAGTGAGCATAGGAATCTGTGACTGGTTTTTGGCTGGAACCATTTAATGTGAAGATAAGCAATTACCTTCAGATTTTTTTTTTCTGACTGTTAAATCTTTATGCTTTAATCTTAGCTTGAAATTATTCTGCCTTTTTCTCACAATGGGATTGTCTGGGATATTTTCTGAAAGACAGTTTAAGGTGGCAGTTCTGTCAATACAGGAGGAGGTCAGAAGCTCTGGTGGAACAAATCCTGAAATCCTGTCTTCCTTTTTTTCCAATATAATGAAATGCAATTTAAAAATTTCTTGGACTTTTAATAGGAATAAAATATGTCAATAACTTCTTGCTCAGGAATATGTTCTGACATCCATGCTTTGCTACAGGATATGGTAGCTGTGGCAACTCTTGCTCTACGTGCCTGAGATACACTCAATATCTGCTTTCAGCTGTGAGATTTTGTCATTTTTGTCCCGGGAAAACCCCACCCTAGAAAATCAGAGCTCAAATTTTCTTCACATAAAGGAATTGACACTAATAGAAACCATCTCTTCTTCAGTGACTGAAAAGTCAACTATTTATTCCAAAGGCATTATTTTGGCTTCTATTGCAGAGAGTAGAGAATAGCAGGAGACTCTGAGGAGTGACTTTTCTTAGCCTTTCTTGTCTCTAGCAGTATGAGCCTGGACAAGCAGCTTAGGAAAAAACCACACAGCTGTAGATGGATCTGGCTGCCCGAGCTGAGCTAGGTGTTAATTCAACCTTGGGTATTTCCTGATAGAAGATAGCAGAAATCTCCTCATCTCTTAAAAGGTCATATTGCATGGTTTGCCTTCCTTTGCTCTCAAAATTTTTCCTTCTAAGGTCTGTTTAATTGAATTTAAGCTTCAAGGACAAAGCCAGTGGCAAGGAAAAAGCACAGTGACTGTATCTGTAGGATTATTGCATCATACAGTAAATGCAGTCTGGTTATTTTACCCTCTTACTTTAATTCTCCATCTGAATTAAACCAATACACGCTGCTGGAAATAAATAAACTAATGGCAGGCTACCAATTAAAAGCTGATAAATGTTGTTTGCTCTGTTCAGTGTATCACACAGTCATTTTATCTGAGATTATTGACAGTTACCAAGGCCTTGACAAGATATGTTTTTTATTCATCTAACATGCTGTCTCCGTTGCTACATTTTGATTAAGCATGGGATGTTCTCCCACCCTGCAAAAATGTCTTTCTCCAAACATTGGGACTAATAATTTTTGTAAGTGAGGCTTCCAGACAAATTTGGCCAATGCTAGATCATCTCATTACAACCAATTGCCTGAAAAATGTGGTGCAGATAAATCACCCCTTTGTCCCACCACTAATGAAATGTGCCCACTGGCTGCTGGCTGTGAAGGAACCAGGATCTTTCCCTGTTTCCTTAGTTCCTTTATTTGGATGGGAAGCAAGAGGGATGTTCATCCTCTGTCATTGCATAGCCAGTAGAATGGTCAAGTTGATATTACTGTTTTACACCTAGATTACTAGAACCCTTTTTCTGAACCCTTTTTCCTCTCCTGGATCCTCATGGCTCACTGGCAAAGTGCCATTACAAATGTGAAGGGCACAGGAAGATAGTAAGAAAAACAAAAATTTCTAGTCTCAATGAGTGGGCTAATTTCCATGGTTTCGAGGTGTTTAATCTGTCATTTTCTCTCCATCACTCTGATGCCACAGAATGATGCAAAAGCAGGCCAAGGAGCAGACTCCAATGAATTCCAGACAGAGAAACACTGTAATGCACTTAAGCATATTCTGCACGAAGATGAGCTGAGGAGATGAGCAGGAGGCATGAGTAACCTGACCTAAATCTATAATGAAAGCCTGCACATCTACAATGCTAAAAGCTTTCAGTGAGTATGACATGAGTTCTAGGGCAATGGATGACATAATTTCTCTGCACTGTGCTTTAGCAAGGCTTGATAAGTTTCTGTTAAATGGAAGAAAATTACTGCATCGTGTTCCATCCTGGCAGCTACTGATGTAAAAGAGCAGCCTGCAAATCAATCAAAATATTAAGTTAAAGGCACATGGAGGCAAGTTCTGTGATGAGGATCATAAAGTGTGATTTGGGAGGTTTGAAATCCAAATTTTTAAGTAACTTCCACTTACTTAAAGTAAGAGACTACAGTCACTCTTGTGTTTACGGGGTTTCTTTGGTTACAGGAAATATTAGGAGCCACATTAATTGACTTAATTCTATGCCAGTTTGCAACAGCTACAGGTTATCAAGAAGACCCAGAGGATGTGGTTTTTTTTCATCTCCCTTGTTATCTAGAGCTGGCTGGTTTGTCTTGCATGCCACTTGAGACTGGTGGATCAGTACAGTTCTTCTGTTCATTATTTGAGACAGGGTACTGCTACTTTTGCACTGGATCTGCATGTCTGAGAACTGAAATAATAGATTTTATTCTGTGCTTGCAGCAGGACTGAGTGCTGGGAATGTGAGTCTTTGCATCAGGCATTTGAGCACAAATTAGAACCCCATCTATCTCAGTTAAGTTTGTCAGAAATGCTGGTATTTCTACCTTATGTCAGCTTCTTTGAAGTATCAGTGAATAAGGAATGGAGTACATATGAGTAATGGAGAAGGATGTGCGAAGCACAATGAATTTTATTGTGACTGTTTCGGAATTAACACAGAACATTTACAGAGCTGCAGATAAGCCTGAAGAGTCAGATAAAGCTCGAAACAAACACAGAGAGCAAGATTCAATTAGCAGTAATTTGGAGTAGAAACTAACCTACAGTTGTTACCATTAAACAAGTCTGGGGTGAATAGCAAAAATCCATTTAGCTTTTCTGAATTATTACCTGCAAAGTCAATAGATGTTTATTATCCTGTGGAGAACAGGCTTGTTATCAGTCCCTTTTCTTAACTCCTAATGGAGCCAGCTGTTTATTTTGGATAATGGTGCACTTCACAGCACATCCCAAACTCCACACTGAGATGCAGTTTCACAGATCACATGTTCCCTTGCTCAGCCAAGAGCTCAGTTTGTTTGGATGTGCTGAACGATTTCACACACAAGCTCAGAAATCAGAAGCCAGTAGGTGATAAATCAGTTCTTTTTCAAACTTTACAACTGTCAAAGTAACAGGTTGTGAGGGTGTTTCTGTGTTTATCTTGGAGAGAAGAAGGGTACACAGTTTGAGTGAAGCATGGGTATGCTGAACATAAAGCGATAAGCTGTTCAGCTAGAGGATTTTCTAATTAGTTGTCATACATCCACTTTTATTATCATACACCCATATTACAAGGTATGTGCAAGATATCCCTTATCAGGTTACCCTCCAGCCGACCTTCTTACATGATACACCAAGAACTCCAGAGACCTGTTAAAAAATAGGGTGAATTTTGACACTTTGTCTAAAGACAGACAGTCACTGCTCCCTAATTCCCAGAGGGGAGCCTGAAATCCTCTGTGAAAAGTCCCTGTGGGGTCTGCAGTGCATGTCTGATGTAGTACCCACATCATTCTGGACCAGCTCCCACTCCACAGCTTCAGGATGCTCCTGGAGAAAACATGGACAAGTGGAGATGAAACTGAATCCAAAACACTTTTCTTTATGCAACAACAGAGGAAAACAGCTCATTTCATAAACAAAGAAATGTCAAAAATTAAAACAGACATTTTTGTTGTTGCTCTTACACCACTGAGAAGGATTATTCTTAAAAGGTGAAGGAAAATTGTGTTTTCCCAAATTTTTTTTTTTTTTTTTTGTGAGATAAAGTATTCGGAATGCACATTACAGGAATAGTTTCAGGTTTTTTCTCTCTCTTCTCCACAGCCTATTTGTTAATCTCAGGGAAAAGGTTACTTTGGAAACTCTTTTTCATGAGCCTTACTTTGGGAACTGCCAGTGCACAGGAGGAACTAACAACTGGAGATATAAGAGTTAACTTCATCTTAAGGCTCTCATGACAGGAGAAGTAATCTTGTGTTCAAATTTCTCTCCTAAATCTCTTTCTGCATTTTACATGATTCAGCAGCAGAATCAGTAATATAAATGGGAGGCAGTGATAGGAAGAAATTCCCTACTGGAAGTTCTGGACTGGTTCAAATCTTACCTAAATTAAAACAAGTCCCAGGAAGAGCTTGAAAGCCTCCTTTGGTTTGATCCCAGCTGATCATGTAGAGTTTTTAATTCAGTACTCTTAAGTAAGTAGATTTGGTTTTGCAGATTATTTGGCTAGCTCATATTGTTAAGTATATTTCTGAAAAACAAAGTAAGGCAGCCAAGATAAATACTGGAGTTAAAACAAAAGAGAAAAATATATAAACAAATTTGAGTTAAACAAATGACATATCTATGTCATTTAATTTATTTAAAATGTTATTATTATAATAATATTTATTTCATTTTATTGAATAAAATATTCAAACCAAAATAATATTCACTCCAGCAAGAGAAAATGTTCTGAAATATCAAGTATTACAATTTCTAACTAAGGTAAAGGAAGTTGTCTAAACCACCATACATTTTTTTGCAACCACCCCTAACCAAGGGCAAAAATAGCAACACATTAAACCATTCAAATGCATTCAAAAGTATAAATTCATTTCCTTATCATTTTTCTAAAGCAACCAAAGGATTCAGACTACTTCCATGCTTCTACAGGACCTACTTTGAATATAGGGTTTGAGCAGATAAAAACATTCAGTGTGAAAATTCTTGAAGTAGGTCCTTGCTGTCTGTTAGCAAGGATTAAAAAAATTTAAAAAAATATTCTTATGCCAATGTCTTTCAGTATAAGGGGGAATCTTAATATCTTCTAGACCTTTTGACCTCTTCAGTCCTCCAAGAGGCAATTATAGAGCTAAGTGAGCTTAAAACTTCTCTCAAGTGAGATACCTAGCACAGAAACCTCTTATTCAGAACTGATCTGAAAATCTTGAATTTTACTTAAAAATCTACGTGTTTTTTCTATGAATAGCAGTAACTGCTGTTCCTCTTGAAGCTCAGATAACAGAAATTATTTTCTTGTGGATTCTGACAGATTTGTTTCCAACTCTGTTCACAAGCCTTAAACATCAGTATGGGAACACAAATGGAAGATGTTGCTTTGTGTATTTTCTAAAAGGTTTCAGCAGGCCACAGGTACCACCTTCATAGTTTCTTCCCTGTGATCATGGGGAGGCTCTGGCACAGGGTGCTCAGAGAAGCTGTGGCTGCCCCTGGATCCCTGGCAGTGTCCCAGGCCAGGTTGGATGGGGCTTGGAGCACCTTGGAATAGTGGAAGGTGACCCTGCCCAAGGCAGGGGGTGGGACTGGACAAAATTTAGGGTGCCTTCCACCCCAAGCTATTCTGCAGTTCTGTGATTCTTCCCAAGCCACAAAATCCAGAATTAAAGTGCTGGTAAACAGCATGAATGGGAGATGGAGCATTGATGTCTGGTTAAACAAATGTGAAGTTAGGAAAAGCTCTGTGGTGTCGCACCTGATCTAGATAAAAATGCTGCTGCTGCTGTCTGGACAGTCTTTCCCATTGGAAAGATTGGATACCTCAAGTCAACACTCCTCTATGCTACAATCCCAACACATTAATTGTTTCTAGACTGTAGCAGAATACCTTAGGGATCTTGGACATGATTGTGTAATAGAATGAGTTTTGAGTTATCCAGGTAGGCCTCAGATTCAGGCCTGTGTTGAAGTTATAAGGCCTGTGGCGCAGCATGAAATTCTAATTAAGGTGTGTTTAGGTTTTAGATAGAATAGTTTTGTTGTAATCATGGTAGCTGCCTTAAGATTGAAATTGTTTGCATTCTTTTTCACTGTGTATAACAATTAGAAAACACCTGTAATTGTAAACTATCTGAACTCCTATATAACCAGCCACTTTGAGATAATAAACGGAGAACACATGATTAACCACATTTGTTGTATTGTCTGTTGCTCTGTTCCAGCTCCCATTATTAGAAGCCCTGGTTTTAAAAGACTTTTCATGGGTGTCAGTGCAACACCTGTAACTTCAGCGTGGGTCTTGGCTCTCTGTTTGCTGCCCTTTTACAGTCTGGTAGGCAAACAGAAGGTCCAGCTGACCTCCCAACAAACCTACCATGTGCTGGCACTTCTCTTCCTTCTGGCCTGAGCACACTGTGTCCTGTTTTAACGTGTCTTTGAACTTCCTGATGCATTTCAGCACAGCAGAGTGAGAGTTTTAAAAACATCTGCATGCTTACTAGCATACTTAGCATGCACTTTCACAAACACCTTGAAACAGATTCCAGGGGTCTTCTATCAGCAAATAAATATCTTCACTTAAACTTGATGCTCTCAATTTCTAATAAACTCTGGTCAAAAAAAGCTGTGATGATCATCTCTTCTTGATGAAAATGGCATTTCTAATAAGAATCATTTCAGCATTATAATAGAAATACAACAAATGAAGTTTGAGCTATTGTGGCAAACTCTCAAAGTCTGTTTTTTCATGAGGTTAGAGGAATTATTTCGATTTTGTTCTGGCTGTACCATATGACTTGGCCATCAACCATCACATCAACTTAGCATTGGTTTTTCAAGACGTCATTTGTTGTAAGGGAAAGCCAAGCTGCACACCTTAAAGACACACACACACACACACAAAGAGACAAGAAAAAGAAAAAGAGAAAAAGAAAAAGAAAAAGAGAAAAAGAGAAAAAGAAAAGAAAAAGAAAAAGAAAAAGAAAAAGAAAAAGAAAAAGAAAAAGAAAAAGAAAAAGAAGAAAAAAGAAAAAGAGAAAAAGAAAAAGAGAAAGAGAAAAAGAGAAAGAGAAAGAGAAAAAGAAAAAGAAAAAGAAAAAGAAAAAGAAAAAGAAAAAGAAAGAGAAAGAGGAAGAGAAAAAGAAAAAGAAAAAGAAAAAAAGCATTTTTCTGATGCCTTTCCACAAAAAAGTGCATTCGCAAATTACCTGAATTGCTGCATATAACATAACAACTCACATTAGACTTCACTGTATGAAAAAGAGTCTGCTTTGAAAATATGCTCCATCAAATCCCTGGGCTAAGGAATGTGTGCAACACCTACAGGGAGTTCACTTGGTGTTTAATGACTGCTATCTGCTGGTATCAAACACCTTGCTTTGGGCAGGTGGCTCTGAACTCCATGTGCATGCCATTACTGAAGGGCTGGCTAAACACCACGAAGGTGCACGAAATAAAGAAAAAAACCACCACTTTGATTATGCAGTAACTATGTTTTGGGGTTTTTGGAGATAGTCTGTAGATATGGATTATTCAGCTGAATCATAAACAGGGATTTGGGAGGAGAAAAAACTGCAGAGCATTTGGTGTCACTCTGCCCTTGAATCTTAGAGAAAGATTGGCACAAGGGTGCAGCTACTCCTCAATGTTGAAGTCATGACATATAAATGCACTGGGAGTGATCTTTTGTTACTCAAGTTATTTTTCCTACATGTTGTTATAAAATGTGTCCCTGCCCATGGCAGAGGGGTTGGAACTAGACAAATTTTTAAGGTCCCTTTCAAGATAAACCATTCTGTAATTCTACAATTCTATGATAACTAAGCAAATTTTTTTCCTAAATATGCTGTTAAACAAATAATTTCTGGCCCCAAATCAAACCATATGTTCATTGTGTAATTCTGAATTTCAAAGGTTATCAAAAGTCTTGAAAAATGCCTTTAAAAAAACCACAATAATGTTTTGTAAGGTGAAATCACACCAGACATTATTAGCACTTACAATATCAACTGCCTTTAAAAATGTGTGTCTCCAAGTCTGCTTGCAGACCTGTACCAATTTATTTTTCAGAAATAGGAGTCTGTGGAAGGCACCAAAATTCCCACCCTTGACCAGGTGAAAAGCTGCTTCTGCAACAAAGCTGACACTGGGGAGCTGATCACTAGCCAGAAAGCAAGTTTTGGAACAGTGTTTGGAAATCTATTTTCTTCTAACAGCTTTGGCTTTGATTGTGCACATCCACTGACACCTTTGAGTGTATTTCTCAGATGCTAAAGACAAGTAGAGAATAAATGGGCCTGCAATATTTCTTTAAAACAGCATGTATGAATATAAGCATGAAGCAGTGCCATAAACATGCCTCTTGCAATCCTCCCTTGCTCAAGGTAATTATTCAGAGACAATTCCATATTTATGAGAAACACCATAATTTATTTTTCCTCTCATTTCACAAGACCATGGAATCATAGAATGGTTTGTGTTGGGAGATGATAAAGAACACCTAGTTTCAGTCCCTCTGTCCTGGGCAGGGTAAGTGCCACTCTGTCAGCAGTGGCAGAGTCCCATCCAACCTGCTCTTGAGCAATTCCAGGGATGCAGAGTCCACAACCTCTCTGGGCAGCATTTCTTGCTCTAAGAACTCACCTAACTATGAAAAGTGGCTTTTCTCTCTCTTTTAGAGGCACACACAAGTTTTCATACTTACTTGCCACATCTTCTCTAGACTACACAGCCTTCTGATGTGGTTTCTTTGTATGCATTCAGTATAATGCCACAAAAGCCCACAAAATGAAGAAGTTATCTGTGCTTCAGCTTCTGCCTAGAAAGGAAAATCACCATCTAGACACCAGGAGCAATGCCACTCTCAGCTAGAGCCCAGACTTCACTCTGCTCTTCCATGTGGTGCAAGACCTCTGTTGCCTTGGAGTTTCTGACTTATCCTGCAGCTTTGGGACCTTTTTCTCCTTCAACCCAAACATGTGGGCAGCCCAATTTTCCCTCAGTGAGGAGGACAGCACGTGTGCCCCATAAAACTCTGTTGCAGGGTGAGCGTGGTCGTTTGAGGCAGATCAAGTGCTCTCAGGGGAATTCTTTCAGGACCAAAATGCATATATTATTATCCAATTATGGGAAACAGATGGGTCAGAAATAACCACCAAATTCATTTCCCAACACGATTCTAAGCAGATATGCGTGGACTGCTTCCACATTTCTCCATAATTGCTAATGTAAGTTGGGTTTTTTCCTCAAAAAATAAAATCCAGATGCTCTAAAATGTGGGATTTTATTATGCATGAGCAATAGAAGCTCAGTGCAACTTTTGAAACAAAGAATCACAAAAATGGGAATATATAACCAAGCATTAATAATTGTTTCCTTAGTATTTGCATATTTTCCCCAAAGCAATTTACTATATTTATTTCTTGTAAATTCAAATTTTAAAATGCTCATGAATATTTATTTCCTTTTTTTAATCTATTGTCACAATTTATTTGAGTTATTTTTTTCTACTAACAGATAACTTGGCATTTCATTTTAGATTTTAACACCATGTAAAAAAAAGCTATAACTCCTAAGGAGTATACTATATCATAGAAGAAAGAGAAAAATAATGAAGTAAAATGAAAAAAAAAATCATTAGAAGTCTGGAAGGTGCTGGCATTCAAAAATCAATCAGTTTTGGATGGGTTTAATTTTAGATTTGTCCGTTTTCCTGACATAAATAATGGAAATTTGAAAGAGTTGGCCCATGTATGGGATGCTCACCTGGTGTCCTGGGAGCTACTTGTCCTGGTCAGGTTCCACTTGCTGAGAACATTCAGAGGGGTAGGAAAGAAAAGTGAGCTGAATGAGAGTTCTAACATCATCTGGAGGGAAAAATTTCCTTCAACAGTGCTAAGCAATTCCTGCAGCATCCTACAGGTGTGCCATATTTGTGCAGTCGTTTAATAAAAACATTATAGCTGTGTTGAAAGGACCTGCAAATGAGAATTAGATATCTATCCAGCCCTTTCCCTTTTGGAAGCTAAGAAGAGGTTTTCCTGCTTGCATACCTCTGGGAACACCCTTTCACCCTGCTCTGCAAGTATGAGCTCTGTCATAAACCCTGTTGTTAATGAAATTCCTTATTTGTGAGAAGACACACATAGAAATGAAGCAAAGATGAAAAAATCTTGCTTCTCTTGTGTTCTCAGTCCCATTGCAGCATCCCAGATTGCTGTTAACATTGGAAAAGGAGGTAACAATTTATGACAGCTGTTGATAAGTAAGGAATTTCCTAAACCTACAGCTGAGTCAGCAACCAAACTATCCCAGTTCTCCAGGAAACTGAAGAAACCACTCCTGAAGTTTACCACATCAGTGTTGTCAGGGAGAAATGGGATTATATCTATTGTCTTTGTTCATCCTTTAGAATAAAAGGGTCCTCTGGTGTCTGGAGTTTCTGCAGATTTTGTAAACTGACATGTGAGCCATGATGCACTCACAGGTAACAAACACACAGGAACAAAGATCAGGTGTAAAGAAAGGAGACAGAATGATGACAAAGTGAGACTCTACACAATTTTACAACTTTCTAAAAATTAGTATGAGATGAAACAATAATTCTTAAGGTGGAAACTGTCCCTTTGACTGACAATAATTTGGAGAGAGTAGATACTCACACCCAGCAAAGGGAGGAAAACATAAAAAGCTGCTAAAATGTTGCCTCTCCCTTTCCCATCCCCCTGTATGTATTTATCTTTCTCCCTCCTTTCCCTCCTCTTCCCCTGGGAAATAAGACCTTTCTTCCATGTGAAGTGTTACACTGACTTTGAGCTAAGAGGAATAAAGATACAGGAAAATGAAACGAAGGAAAAAAGGGATAAGCTTTGGGGTGAAACACTGATTGACTTCCAGAGCTCCTTATTTCTCACCTTCCTCTGTAATTAGCTATGGTGACTAGCTCAAGCATAAACCTATACAACACAGAGGTCTGTGCTCAGTCAAGTGAATCCTCTCCTGGCAAACCATAGGTCTTAAATGTCAGCAAAACACAACATCTGAGAAGGAAAAAACACAGCTTGCTGACATTTACAGTCCTGCTTTTTAAAAATCATAGCCATCCTTTTCAATTACAAGGAATCTCATTTTTGTTTGCCAGCTATAACAACAGCACAGGAATTGACACCTTGCATAGATCTTGCCTAAGCTGTTTGACTGGACAGCTCCACTGACAGCTGAGAAGGTTCAGAATGGTTTGTGAATTGAAACATGGAACAAAACATGAGGGTAAGTGGTAGGAACCTGAATGCAACTTGAAAGAGCCTGAGTGGTCAGACATCCTCACATTCAATCCACACATTTCCTATTCACTAAATACTAATATTAAAAAAAAAAAATAAAAAAAGGAAGAATATTCTGTTCAGCTGCAGCCTCAGAACTCCAAGCACCCAGGTTTTTAGTTGTTTTGTGTTTGGTCTTTTGTTTTGTTTTTTTTTTTATTTTATTTTTTGGCAGTTTAGGGGTTTTTGTGTTTGCCCCAGAGAAGAGGGGCAAGAGCTCTCAATTATGTCAAAGAAGAAGGTAGAAGAGCTGAACTGATGGCTTGAGCACTAGGCTAAGCCATGCACATCAGCTAACAATTAGCACGATTCCTTGCACAATTTTGGCCTGTTTCAATCAACACTATTCTGGAGAATCCCAAACATGATGAGGGGCTAGACTGAGACAGGTTCTGCTTCCAGTGAGCAATGTGAATAATTGTACTGTATTTTCCTTGCTTTCCCCCAAAGCATCCTAGTTTCCTTTGTACCTCCTCACGCCTTACATTAGTCACTTATTAAAATCAAAAATGGGTTTTTTTCCTTAAAAAAAAGGTTCAAAAAGGAACACATGCTTTAGCTGAAGATGCACCCCAAACAGATCTGAGCTCATAGCTCTGGATGATGCATCCAAGAAGCAACAAGCAGGTAGTTTTTGAATCTTATTCCTCTTAATTAAAAAATTACATTAATTTCCTTTTTTAATCTTTTCTGTTCTTAGACATTCTTTGTTTAATTTGCAAATTTCCAGTAGTCTCAATCAATGTCCTGTTTTCCAAGAATGACATCTATGTCCATCTATGTCCATCAGCTATCTGAAAAAATTTGAATTTTTCATCTCTGCAGCTTTAACAGGTCATTCTGATTAAAAACCATTCATTCTATGGACTAAATAAACCACTTTTCCCATATCATTTTGTTAAACCAATATTATCATCCTTTTCACAAATCAAGTATCTTGATGATACCAGTTGGAGGAAGTCTCCTTCTGAACTTTTTTAAAATTGGGAATGTATTGTTCCTTTGTCCAACTCCAATTGCTGGGCAATAGTTGCCATGCAATGTAGTATTCAGGCACTAAAATAAATAAGAAAACCCTACTACTTCCTTACTGATTGCCTGATCATTCAGGAGACACAGAAGGAGGGTCAGGGTTTCAGCATGATCAAAGAGTAAACTGTTGAGCTTATAGGCCAATCAGCCTAACAAAGTAAATATTTGAATGCAATAAAAACACCTTCTATTCAGGTGCCAGAAATAATAACAATGAGGTGAATAAGATAAATTACATGATGATAGTTGGTGTAGGCTTGGAAATACAGGTAGCTCTCTGTGTCAAAGCACTCATATCCACACTGCACAGCACAACACTTAAATGAGCGTAAGCAATGCTGTTACCTTGTTCCTGTTTAACAGGTGGGGACCCTTAATCACTTCCAGCATCTGCAGTCATGGTAGGTATTAATAAGCCCTGGCCACCTTTTGGAAAGGAGACACCATTTCTCACCAGGACAAGTACATAATGTGCACAGAAAATAGCTCAGACACCATGCATCTTCATAAAAGGGTTAGGGAGTCTTAAAAGCCAGCAATTTGTTTTCTTGATTAATAATAGCAGATTTTTTTTTTCAATAAGTAATAATCAGTCATAGAATCATAGAATCACAGAATTGTTTGGGTTGAAGAAACCTCCAAGATCATCTTTTTCCACCCCCTGCCATGGGCAGGGACACCTTCCACTATCCCAGGCTGTTCCAAGCCCCAGCCAACCTGGCTTTGAACACTTCCAGAGATGGGGCAGCCACAGCTTCTCTGGGCAGCCTGTGCCAGAGTCTCACCATCCTCACACCCAAGAACTTCCTCCTAATATCAAATATAAATCTCCTCTTTTAGTCTGAATCCATTCCATGTCTCTATCTTGTAGGTGCTCAGCACTTTGGGATCCTTCAAGGTGTCTCACTTTACTACTAGTGCAAATAAGAATACAAATTAGATACAGAGTTTAAGCCATATCTGAGCTGTTGAATTTTAATTTAGTGGGACAAACTTTTTGCTCCTGAATGCTTTAAATATTTCCTGAATTCTTGTCTGTGCCAGAGCCCAGAATTCTAAATCAATCAAATTGGGGTTCCTCAAAACCAAATAACAGGTCCTGCACTTTGGTCACATCTCAGAGGTCTTTTCAACCTAATTGATTCTCTGATTCTGTAAAAACTCTAGACTACACAGAAGACCTTTCCAGATCTAGCATTTAAAAGTTATAAAGAGCAAAGGAGTGTCAAGGCCCTCTATAGTCAAGTCTATTGTGCTATTTCATGCTCATCTTTAATTTCTATTCAGACTCTCAGTCTATTGTTAATAATATTGTGCCTTGCAACATTCCATGGCCCCTCTATGTTTCGGTGAATGCTGGTCTCAAAAAATTGTGCTCAAGCAATTTGGGATTTTCACTCACACACCACAGATATGTATCTGATTTTTCAAGGTTCCTGCCCAGGTGCCAGTAGATTCCTAACAGCATCTACATTTCTAGAAAGGCCTTATTAGCAGTCCCTCTCCAGACAACAGGAAAAACATGGGAGCTGGAAAACACAGCTCAGGTGAAGACATCAGCATCACAAGACTCAGGCAAGATTAAGGAACAATGGCCTTTCTTCAATGTACAGTGAATATCTTGTAAGCACAAGGACATTTTGAGGATGTAAACATAGAGAAAACTGCCTCACACAAAGGTCAGGCAACAAGGTGAAATACTTCTATGTCTGTAGCCCTGGCTGTGTATTCTTTACACCATCCTTCTCTGTATTTCCTTAGTCTACAGAACACGGCAGAGAATCAAGAATAACTCGTATAACTTTGAGTAGTGTTGTAGACCATGGAAATGTCATTCTTATCCATGTCTTTCAATGTTAGGGATGAGGTCATTTCGTATATCTATTTACTTTATTTCCCAAATCCAATAACTTAGTGTGAAGGGCTTCAAAGCACAAGATAAATGTGTCTGGGCAACAGAACTAATCATGTCAACTGGAAAATAACTGTATCTGCATCATTACCACTTAATGTGTTGGGTAACTCTGAGTGCACCAGAAAGATAATAAAGAGGTGTCAGTATTATTCATATATTTTAATTACTTCCATTAGCATTTCTTTTTCTGTTGTTGTTCCTGAGGGCAAAATATTATCACTTCATTGATTATACAGTGGATACAGGAGAAATAATAGTACAGAATCAAATATTCTTTTAACCACCCATTGCCATCTTATAGATATAAGCAAAAGTATAACTTGGCAATAAAACCTATTTACTGTTAAAATTAAAATTGCTTTTAACATTTTTATGGCATGCAAACAATTAAAATAATTCTATCAGGTAGCAGCTGTTCTTTCAATGTTGAAAAGAAAGAAGAGAAAAATACTGTAAGAATAATTAAGTCAGGTAACTTCATGTTCCAAGAGATGCCAACCAAAGTGTTGGTTCTCTGTAAAGGGGTAGTTATAACAACAGTGGAAGTAGGGATAATATAACGAGGGTCCAACTTGGTGATCCTTATGCATCCCTTCTAACTTGAGATATTTTATGATTCTGGGAGATAATTAACTCAGTTTTGTAATGTATGTATTTTATCCTAGATAAACAAATCTTGTAAATCCTGTAAATCTTGTATCACCCTGGTGGCTTCTGGGAGTAAGTTATCAAGTAAAGTAACATCTATATTCTCAGCTGTGATGGTACCATGCCACCAGTGCCTTACTTGTTGAGTGCAATTTGTTACTTTATTGTGTCTGATGGCATTGCTACGCTCAAAACACAAAGCTGGCTCCTAAGTGTTGGAGTCCAGGGAAGCCTGAAAGCTTCTCCTGCTCCTCTCGTGGTTTCTTTATAGCCCCAGAGCTCCTCAAAAGTGGCCTAGCCAGCGACCTAGGCTTTTGGAGAAGCTCCCTCCGCTTTTGGGAGAACGTGAATGCACCAGAGAGGTGAAGAGATTTTTGTTAGGTGTACCACAGAGAGTTTGGTTGTTGTTTTAGAATTTTGTTCTATGTATTATATAGAGACAAGATGGATGCTTTGGGGTGTGGTTTCTCCTTCTTCTTCTCCTCTCTCCTCATTCTCTTCCTCTCTCCTCTGACACCAGTTCCTGTGGTGTGTTGGTTGGTGGAAAAAAGTTAGCATTGAAAAGACATATCAATAAGATGAGGGTTTACTGGTGTTGGAAACAAAATAAGATATGTATTGTTTCTTGAATGGTTGTTAGTAAGATATAAAAGGTAGTTGCTGATTAACAGCCATTGCCTTTTCTGCCCTGGTGTTCTCGGGGGACACTGCCTCTGCCTCCGAGGTCTTGATAAGAAAAATAAACAACTCTGAAACAGCAAAGAAGGTGTCTCACTTCATTCTTTCCAACATGAAAAACCAAAAGAAAGGAATCTCCAGGGCAGAGGACAGGGGCTGGAGCCAAGAGTTCCAACCCCTGCAGGGGCACAGGCCCCCGACACTAAGAATTCTAGCACAGGGCACAGGGTGAAACCAAAGTTCCATTTCCTGTCTGCCAGTGGACACAATAAAACCCCTCCAGGAACAGGAAAAACACCAACAACCATGTCACTTTATTGAAAACACAGGGCACTCTGACTGGTTCAAACAGCCTTTTCCTACTGAAGGACATCCATGAGCATTTATTTTAATTGAGATGGTATTATACAGTGAGAACGAGCAGGGTGCTGGAAAAATTAAACACTATAATTCTATAAATCTTAGAGAAATGAGAAATTATAGAATCCTAGTATGGTTTTTGTTGGAACGAACCTTAAAAATCATCTGGTTCCAGTGCCTTGCCATGGGCAGGGACACCTTCCACTAGAACAGGTTGCTCAGTGTCCCATCCAACAGGGCCTTGTGTTATTTTACCTGGTTTTACTGATTTTACCTGCTACTTGAAAACATGAAAATTAACAAATATGTGCCAAATACTTATAGAACAAAATTGACAGTGCAGCTCTAGATCTTTCCAGTGCTTCTTAGTTTATTCTTCCCTAAATGCTTAGGAAGAAACCACACACACAAACAATGCTGACTAAACTCGTTCCACTCAAACAACTATTTAATAGTTAGAGTTTATACACTGCTTTTCTATTTTCTTCTACTCACTCCCTCTGGAGATGTCAGAGTCTGTATTTACATATCCTAAGGTTCTATTCCCCAAGGAAGTGATCTTGTCAGGGTGCAAGAAGATTTTGGACAACTCTCTCAGCCCATGGTAGGATTCTTAGTGCTGGCAGGGCCAGGAGTTGTTGGGCTCGTTGCTCCTCTCTGACTCGTGGTATCCTATGATTCCATGACACTGTCCCTCATCAGGGGGTTGCATTCCATTATTGGAACTCAGCTGTGTTATTGCCACAAGTCCCCTGCTGCCATGAGAGGCTCCCAGCTCTGTGCATGGTGAAGGGAGAAATTGGTGTCCCCGTATTTGGTGGGAATGGGCTGAGAGAGGCTGAAGCTGCTGCTCAAAAATCTCAGGAAAGCTGTGGGTGACCTGCTCTGACTCAATGCTGTATCAAACCACCAATTTCTTCTGCCCTCAGTCTTCTCTCCCTGAGACAATTCTTTTCCTGGGAAAATGGGCAAAAGCAAGATCTGTATAAGGCTGTCAGTTTTACTGGTATAGCCTGTGTTTACACTAATATTGAGTTAGTGCTCTCTGCTTTTAATCATTGTCTACATTAAGAGAGACTGAAATTCAGGATCAGTTTGAATCCAAGACAGAGTAAAATAACTTTTTTTTCTTTTAACCAAAACCCACACCAAGTATTGCTTGCCTTGAATAGTCCACTCAGTCTGTCCTAACTATAAACCTGTTAAAACCAGGAAAATTTAAGTTTCTTCGTTGTTTTGTTAAGCTGATTTTCTGCACCTGAATCCATCTTAAAATTAATACCTACATATTAGGGTTTTTTCTTACACACAGTAGGGATGAAACAGCTTGAATTATGTAAAATAAATATATGGTCATAAAATGTAATAATCCATTACAAACACTTTCATTTTTTATTTTATTACCATGTTCAAATAATTATCGACCTTTTTTTTTCCCAACCTGAACAAATAGATATCTATAGAAATATTGTATTCCCTTTGTATTATTATTGCAATAATGAAGAAGGGTAAATCAACTTCCTTATATTGTATATGCATTAAATATTGCATTTATGGTAGATTAAAAATGCAACCAGAAACCCTATTTTTGATACCTGTATTTTATGAATTATTGTACTTACCAGCATGAAACTTCAGTTGTGGGGGCCATATGCTACAGCTATTTCGTGTTATTTTTGCATGTGACCAACAGAAAAAGAATAAAATAAATGTGTGCTTCTTCAGAGAAAGTTTGAGAAATGTGGACATTTGTTTAAGCAGCTCAAGCCCAACATTTTCTGATTACAAGCTGTGCAATGTGTCTGTGTATCAAAATGATCTGTTATCAAAATGAGTTTCTTCAGATAGTTTCTGCCTTTGTCTTCTTTGTTCTTTTCATTTTATTAATTCACTAATAGCCCTTGAACCTCAGAGAACAAAATTTTTGAGGAAGATTATTAACCTCTTTAGCCAAGTATCCTGAGGAAGAGAGTTTTTTATAGCACTGAAGCTACATAGGTGTAATTACTTCTCTTTCCAAGAGCTTTTGGACTGGGTACTTTCTAGCAACCCAATTAAAAAAAAAAAAAACCAAAAAACACAGAGATATATAAGCAAATTAAATTTCTGCCTTTTTGTTGAAAATGGTGAGGTAAAAGAAAGAAAAGGTTCTCTGCATTAGTTATCAGAGAATCCAGGTGCAGAAAGAAGATAATATTTACATCTTTATTGTTCTGCTCTGCAACAAAGTACCCTGCTTACATTTTAACCACCTGCTGTGATGATGCATTAAAAATTACAAGCATCATTGTAATTGCTCTCAGATTAAACAAGGATTAAACCAAAAGAAGTTCTATATGTCAGACCAAATACCTAGTTATCCCCAAAATTGATGGTGTCCAATAACAGAAAATTGAGAAAAGGAAGAATATGATTTCCATTCCAATAATATAGTCTCCCAAAATATGAAAAATTATGTTTGCTTTAATTCAATAACTGCTTCACAAAATACTTTGAGATTGGGCTAAACCTAAGTATGTCAAAATGTATGGCATTGACTGGAAAGGGCCTCTACGGTCAAGTCTAACTTAACCTGCTAAGTCTTGGTGCATTTCACTTTTCAGATCCTGAAGTAATAAAATAAAAGCTTTAACTGTTTATTCATTGTTACTACTGAGCTATTTTCTTCTATTCTGCTCTTAAATTATAAAGCTGAGCTCACACTCAAGCTTTAACCTGGCTATCTGTATTTAATTTCTATTTTGTTAGCTGAAAAAGTCCCATTGTTTTAGTCTACCCCAGTAAGATGGAATTTTCACTCCTGTGAGGTTCTGCTCCTGTCTCTCCTGATCACTGGCGTGCAGATTGCACTGGAGCAGCACTCACAGGTCCTTTGTGCAAGGGCAGTAATCTGTTTTCTTTGGGAACCTCTCCCTTGAGCCATGGATCAGCATTGCACTAGATTAACTGCTTGATGGGTTTAGAGTTAAAATCCTCTCTGTCAAAATTAATTAAAAAGTAACTAGTGTCCTTAATGCTAACACGTGCACAGCGACCATGACAGCTAGAGTTACAAAGATAAAGCTAACAACTAAAGAATCATCATCAGACTGAGGTCGGGTACTAGGATTGTAAATACTTCAACAAAAACTTTTGAATTATGCTAAATTTGGAATCATTGACAGTATTAGTGAGAACTAAAAGGAAAAAAAAATATAATATAGATAAGGCAAATTAAAGATTGAGAAATAATACGACGAAGTTAAGATTGAAAAAAGAATATGTCAGCAGATATAGAAACTGAAGAGGGGAAATGCATGGCTTCAAAGTTGTGGAGTAGGATCTATGTTTTAGTTGAATGGAAAAGTCCTTTCCTCTCATACAGCTGTAATTGTGCATACAAATTGTGCAATTCCAACACAAATATTTTTATTCCCTCAATCCAATCTGAGATAAAATTCCTAACTTCAGAAATATCTTTCAGTATACACATCTATAGTTGAGTAATTCAACAGGAACAATGCTTCTGTTAGGCTTTGTGAAAGTACCTGCACTGCAAGCCGAGAACAATGGGATTTTTTGGTGTAGCAGAACATGGGGGACCCACAGGAGCAGCCTGAGCCCTGTGGGAGGGACCCACGGTGCAGCAGGGGAAGAGGGTGATGAGGAAGGAACAGCAGAGATAAGGAAATTATCCAAGCTCAGCCCCATTCCCCATCCCACTGTGCCTCTGGTGGGGAGGAGGGAGGGAAGTCAGCAGTGAATTTGAGCCTGTGAAGAAGGAAGGGCATGGGGAAGGGAGGTATTTTAATATTTGGGGTTATACATTATTGCCCTACTCTGATTTGGTAATATTTGATCAAGTAAATTTTCCTGGTTTGAGTCTCTTTGGCCTGTGACAGTAATTGGTGAGTAATGCCTCCCTGCCCTTATCTCAACCCACCAGCCTTTCATTGTATTTTCTCTCCCATGTCCAGCTGAGGAAGGGAGTAACAGAGCAGCATTTGTGGGCACCTGGCATCCAGCCAGGGTCAACCCAGCAGAAGATGTCTGAGTAAAGACCCAATGTAATTTCAATTGTTAGCAGTAGCCTTACTAAGGTGCTAGAACACTGAATACAGAAAAAAAAAGGTTTGAGAGACCAGAAGCATTATCTAAATGTGTTACCCCCACAGTTACCCTACTTCCACTGAATAAAGTAACTAGATCTAAAACTTAAGGTGCATTGTTGTTATTTAAAAAGGTTTGTGCAAGAGCTCTACCTACTTCTCTTAGCAAAAATCTAAATTATGGCTTCAGATCAGCATCCCTTCCCACAGGCTTCACTCTGGTGGTCCTGCTCACAGCTGCTGCAAAACACCTGTTTGGTGCTTTGGTGCTTTTTATGCTGATGCCTGACAGAAGGATAGAAAGTCGAGCCAATATTTACTCTTGCCTCTTTGCAGGAAAGTGTGATCAGAATTTATGCTTCTGTATTTCTCATTTTATGTCTTTAGGGGACCAAGCAGCACTTCTGGTAGGTGACACAGAGATCATCATGAGGAGGAATAGGATTCCATAACTGATTAATTCCTATTGCTATCTTTTAGCTGTTCTGTATGATAAGGTTTTCTATGAAGGGGTTTAACACTAATGAATTGACACAGCACAGAGGTTTTTGTTGGTTTGTTGGGATTTTTAGGATTTTTTTTTTGTTTGGGCCTTTTTTTTTTTAATTATTAATCTCTCAAAGAATTGCTGGAAGGTACCCAGAAAGAATTAAGCTTCTGAGATATATTAATAAAAAAATTAAAAGAATAAGGATTGATTAGAACACTGTAATTAAGTTCAGCTTGTCTTTCAAACCCACGAAATTGCCTGTCTCTTTAAACTAGCCCTTTCTGCTGTAACAAAGGAGAAATATTCCTAGTTCTCTTTATCTTCTTTGTTTTATCATCCATTGCTGACAGGAATCATAAAATCACTGAGCTGATAGCAGTAGAAGAGTAATGCTTGCCCATCACTCAAAGTTAATGCTCATATAGCTCATACCACTTTGATGCAATTAATTACATATCATTTTTCTATAGTATTAATTATAGGTTTTCTATCAAAATATGTTCAACTTGGAGAAAAGAAAAAAGTAAAGGAAACTTCTGTTGTCCTTCGAAATGAAATTATGTCATCATGGGGAAGAATAGGAGTACTGTCATTCTTGTCCATCAGGACTATGTATGTTTTGAATTTTCATGTGGTCTTTTTCTATTAAAAATAAAATGGATCTTTCCTCTACACACAGCAGACTATAGGAATGTAAATTATTTATTTTAGTAATGCACAGGGAAGGACTTACTGAGTAAATGAACTCTACTAGGGAAAGACAAAACTTGAACCTATTAGGAAATTTTTTAAAGGCCTTAACCTTTTCTGTTCTAAAAACAGTTTTTAAATGTCTTTTAATACCAGGCTCTTTAAAGGAAGGTTTGCTACATCTTCCTCTCTTTCAGATGATTTACAAGGGTTTTGTAGACTAGTTTCATATTTCTAATTTCACCCTTAGCAACAAGAGCCGTGAACCTTTCTTCAGCTCTGCTATGCCTTCTTTCTGGTAGAGAAAGGTTTATGAGCTGTCATTCATTAAACTAACTCCAGATATTTTAGTCTTCTCTTTATCTACTAATTGGGAACCTTACATTTAAATCACTGCATACATGGAAAGTTTTTTAAAAGTTGCAATTCAGAGCTTTGAAACAATGTCAGATCAGATTCATCCAAGGGAGGGTCTTTTTTTTGTGGACTCTTAAGAATGACATTTCTAGATGTCATTATGTTTAAAGGTCTGAATCCTTTTACACTGCTGGCTTGCTTTTTGGTGTTTTGGGTGGTCTTTGTTTTGTTTTGGATTGGTTTTGGTTTTTTTTCTCTTGATTGGGTTTTTTTTCTTGTAACCTGTTCACTTCTTTCTTGGTAGATTAACTTTTGGAAGTAAAAATACCCCTCTGAGATGTATCTCCATATTAATGTAAGTTGAGAAATACTGGTTGGTTAGCTGTCAATTTTGGTCCATTAGCCATGTTATGCCTCATATGTTATAGGTAGATTAATGTTTCATATGTTACTGAAAAGTTAATATTTTGTTGCAGGAAAACAAAAATGGAGGCTTTTTTACTCCCCTGACCAGAGATATACTTTTAAACATTTTAAAAAGTAATTTCTTTTTTAAGCAACTAACCAGATTCCATAGATTGGATTTGTAAGTTTGGTATGGGGAAAATGACAGAAGCTACATTAGAAAAACTTCCAGAGGCCCCTTGAGGAGAGCATATGTTTCAATGCATTTTAGGATCTAATTTTTTAACTGAAAATGTTTTTGTAATTTCGTAACATTTTGATCCATGAAAATTGAGAATGGAAATAGCTGTGATGAATGCCTCAAAATTTCCTCCATCTTTCAAGAAGCTAAATTCCTTCCAGAATACAAAAGAGGACTTTGACAGCAATAATAACTGAAACATAGCCTTATTTTCATGATATTGGCCATTGATTCTTTTGTGACGCTGGTTTAATTTGTTACCCATTTCTCATTTCATATAAAATACAGTGCAAAGCCTTATAGAGATGATATATTGAATAAAAATCTCCTGACACATGTATATCATTAAATTAAAATGTGGCACGTTGGCATTTGTAAATCATCTGAGTTCTAATGTAAATACAGATCACTCACTCGTGGAAGGTCTGCTGGATAACCACAGCCATTACTCTTTGTATTCATCAGCCCATAATTTTAAATGCTTTTGGTGTCAGATCCTTCAGTCTGAGTTGTGAGTTCTGTGGTTCCAGCAGTGGTGAAGAAGTCAATGACTTGCTGAATTAGTCATGGTATGTTTTAGATACTAAGGCCAAGCAGCTTTACATAAGCACAGGCTGGTTTATTTCCATCTTTTAAAAAATGAACTACATATGTCTCCCAAATAGAGTTAGATATTGTCTGTCTTCAACCAATTGAAGCTACTGCCTTAATTTTTTTTTATTTACAAGTGATAGGTTTTACTCTTGAAAAGTCTAAGAGGTTTAAAAGTAAATGAGATTAAGGCTTCCTGATTTACACCAAAATTAGGATTAATTAAAAATACAGGATCTGAGAAGCATATATCTAGCTTTTGCTGACATCTGTTTACATTTTATTAAAAAAAATCCAGTGTTTCAGGCAGTTAAGCACATGTAACTTGCTATGTAATGGGGGAATGCAGAGAATAAGAAGCCAGACTCTTTCCAAACAAAAAACCAGAAAAGGACTATTTCAGTCACATGTAAATAAAAACCAAAATTACCATGAGGGATGTTGTACGTTCCAGCAGGAACTCAGAGGCTGTGGAATCTCTGTCCTTGAAGAAGTTGAAAACTTGACCAAACATAGCCCTGAGCAGTCCTTTATAATAGTACCACTCCAGGCAGCAGGCTGGACCAGGAGGGCTCTGGAGGCCCTTCAGCCTGTGAGATTTTGTGGTGGTGATGCCTTATCAGCTCCAAAATCACAAGCCAAACAAGATCGAAATGAAGGAAAGCATTTGCCATTTATTGAAGGTCCTCCAGGTACACTTTCAGCAGAATGCACACACAATGTAGGGCTTCAACACTTCTATAAATTTTGCAAATTAGTATAATTGACAAGAACCCCCAGTTAGAAGCACAGTTAATAAAGTGATTCCTCTCTTGGTTTGGCCCCCTAGTGAAGCCTCCCCCTTGCTTCTAGCCCCACACTGTTTATGTGTAAATACCTGGGAAAGTGACATGGCCTTGGCTGGCTGAAGAAGCAGGATTGGAACAGGATTCCACCAGGTAGCAAAGCTTTCCCTGCAAGCCACTTAGAGGAAATTTATTTTGGCCTAACCCTGCATGTCCTTGCCTATTTGTTTTGTATTCATTTTGATCTAGCAGAATTCATGTTTACTCCCCACATATGCCTGTGTTTTTCCCTTTGCCTTTCATTTCTGTGATGAGAACACAGACTGACACATACTTAAAAGGAACCTATTCAAGAAAAAGGAGATATAATTTAAGTTTATAGCCATGTTGCAAACATGATGATGAATCCATTTTGTGTCAAACCAAAGAAACTACAGCGAATTTAATTACTTCAACTCTGAACTTCTGTTTTACTGTGTTTAAATAGGTTTAAACTTGTGACATTTAATATAAATTTTGTAAGCATCTTGGTGCATTTTGGACTGTATGGATAAAAAAGAGATGCACTCTAATAGCTCAAGGGATTTCAAAGGTATGCCTGACTTAACAAAGGAACTTTCTTTCTTATTCTCATTCCTTTATCAGGAGTCTTCCCACAGTATTCAATGCAGTCACAACTAAGGAAGAAATGTATATATATTCCATCTAAATTGCTTCAGCCCATCATGTTTCAGAACTGAGAAATCAGCTGCATGACAAACTGCAGGAAAAAGAGGGGAAGAAGTGAGGAGGGAAATTGTAGCAGATTATAACATTTTGATACTCAAATGAATAGGGAAATGATGCAGGATCATAGGATATGTATGTTAATTTTTGACCCTGTTAAAAACAAAATCCAAAGAAAAATATATTTGATACATGGCTATCCCCATGCCTCTTAAACTATTCCAAAAGATATGGAAAAATCTGGGACAGGAAGAAAAGCTTGGGGGATACCTCTCTCTAGTTCCATGAACCTTCCTACTTCTATACCAAGATATGGTAGCTTTGAATTATGGTCTCTGGTCTCAAATTTATGCATTTCTTCTCCTCATTTTAATAATTCTAATAAAAATTCATAAGAAATATCTAAAACAAAACAGAATTTAAAAGCTCCTAAGTAATGCAAAAATACAGGTCAAATAATGTGGACTCTAGTTATTTTTGGTCTGTATTTCTGTAGAGGGCTGATCTTGGCTGGAACTATCAAAAACCCCACAAACAACCCCAGACTCATTTCTGAGGCTTCTACCAGAGGGCTGCATGTGATCAAAAGACAGTGCAAAACTCCCCCCACCAGGGAAGACTCTTGAGTATTCCCACCTGAAACTGAGCATTTGCTAATCCACTGGAATTTGTGTTTTTTGGGTTTCTTCTCTCCACTAAATGGACCAGGACTTTTGGCCATCCCTTTGTCCAAAGGCAGCCATCAAATCTTCTTGCAAATCCATGGGTGGTGATTGCATATATTTCTACTCTTCTTCTTCCTTTCTCCTTCTTCCATTCTTTCCCCCTATATTCCTTTATTAAGTGATATTTTTTATGCTTTCTTATTGTCATATTTCTTCAGATAACAATAACCAAAATGGCTACACAACTGCTTTCCATTGCAACCAAATTCTAAAACAAACACTACAGATATATATATATATATATATTATTTACAAAGGTCAATGATTGGGTGCCTTTTCACTCTAATCAGCCTCACAGGATCTGTTAAGAAGAACCTGGGTTCCCCTCATCTCCAGGAGCAGGTCACATCCCCTGTTCCCCTCACGGGCAGTACTGATTAGTCTTGGAGCATTCCCCACCTCTCCTCAGGCTGCACTAGGAGCACAGAAATCCTCATTAGGACTCAGCCTTGATGAGCAGCTCCTTGGCTGTGCAGCACCACCTTCCTTGGTGGGCTCAGCCTGGGCCAGCAGTGCATCCATCTCGGAGCTGGTTGGCACTGGCTCTGTCAGACACTGTGGAAGCTTCCAGCAGATTCTCACTGCAGCCACCCCTGTACTCTCCCCTCATACCAAAACCCTTCTCATGGAAACACAAGACAGTTTGTCTTCTATACAACCAGAGCTGATGATAACCTATATCAACTTCCAGCCAGAGCTGATGGCAGATTTGTAAGGGTTTTGTTTTATTTTCTTGTTTTCTGCTCAAAGATTACTGTGTAGGTAGCAATTTACAGTATTAATGCACCTTTTCTTCATTTGAACTTGTACTTATATTTTCACCTTACCCTACACATTTATTTCATATCAGAAGGTCTCGTTAAAAATGGCAGAAGATTAAGAGGGCAAGATAGTGTTACATTCCATCACTATCCAGGGAATATATACATTGACTTCAGTTTGTTTTTTTCCAGATGCTATAATAATTACAAAGACCATTCACGGAACCCACTGGTTTTTAATAAACTGCTCAAAGTTTAATAAAATGTGACAGAGACATAGGCTTTCACTAGGGCTTCTAATGGTTCAGGTTGAGAGTGAAATATTTCAAGCCAGGTTCTTAACAGTGTTCTATTTTCTGCTACAACTGGTGAGTATCAGGAATCTGAACACCTTTATAAATCAAATGTACTTTGGCCATACAACATAACCATTCCTGACCAGAAACTACACAGTTGGGTACATTTTCATGTACTCATAACTCCAGAAAAAAGTGACAGTCCCTCTCCATCTACTCTCCCCATTAAAATGGCCACAACAGGTTTTCTACACACATGCACTGCTATTTATTGCATTGTGAGAGCTGCAGTTAAACAAAAAAAAAACAAGGCAAAACAAAACAAACAAGAAACCCAAACAAAACAACAAAAAAAGTGAAATTATGACTCTAGGTCACTGGATTCAGAACTCTTGATTAAGTCTTAGCTAGAAAGGGCAGCTCATGAGGAAAAGGAGAGGCAGTGACCCAGGAGAGTCTTTTTGGCTGGCAACCAAAATCAACCACGCATTTCCTCCACACCTGCAATGCAATGTCTGTTTTGCAGGATTTTCTCAAAAAGTTTCACTTTCTGATTGAAACTTTCACCTTTTAAGTGAAAGGTGAGCTGGCTTTTTAAGGCAGGTGAGCTGGCTTTTCTTGTTGCTTAAGACCAAATTGGTAGTGCAGAGGTTCATAAAATTACAAAATAATTTAGTTACGAATCTGTGTGATTTCAACAGAGAAAAACCTTTCTTGTTAAAAACACTCCTAATTGACTTGTGGAGAGGAGCAGGGGGAAACTGGGCATTTATGATGTTATAAAATGAGCTCTTTGCCACAGCAGAGAAAAAAACTGTCATAGGGATTGCTGCTCTGGCATCTTGCATGGGTGTCTGATGTGGAAAATTCAAGCAGAAAACTTTTCATACTGGTCCTCTCCTGCAGAAAGGAGAAAACAGCTCTGATAATAAAAATCTGTAAACTCATCAGTTGCTTCTACAAACCATGGTTTCAAATCCAATGTCCTGATTAGTGCTGCCATGTTAGCTTCTAAGAACAGGTTGCTTTCTTCCTGCTCCGTTAAAACAAGTTAAATAAAACCATCTGACCAATCACACTATGATCCTGCTGGTAAGCACGGGTTGGTCAAAGTCCTTGTTGCACTGAAGCTCTGTTGCAGCAGACTGTGGAAAGGAATCCCATGACAGGCTCGTAACCAGCCTCAGAGCATAATAAACTGAATAAACAGTTGTTCTTACGCTACTCCTTTGTCTGATTATCCAGAGAAGTCAAGGAGGTTCCAGGGGACAAAGCATTTTTCAGGTTCTTCTGAGAAAACCTTAGCAGAAAGGTAGAAAATAATAACAACTCAATTTTGTGTTCCAAGTCAAGCATCTCTCACAGGTCTGTCACAGGCAAAAAAATTCTGTGTGCTGCTGGAGACCATCCTCTGTCTCTAGGAGCATAATCTTCATTTTCCTAAATCTGATGCAGCTCTGGACCCCACACCTTTCACAACCTCATATAATCACTTGCCTGGCAGAGCTGGCATCCTGCCAGAGACCTGCTCTAATTCCTCATCCCCTACAAGTCAGCAGACATGAGTATGTTTGAGATAGTTCAAGTGGTGCATCTAAGACGCCTGTCCCGAATTTTGATCTCCTTTTGTGTTGATCATGACAATCAAAATGAACTGAGAACGAAATAAAAGATTTTGTGACACTCTGAGTGCTAAAGTACTTCTAAATTTCCAGAGAAAGCCTTTCCAAAAAATACGTATTGTGATCTGAAGTAGTTAAAAGAAAATCAAAATAACCAAAAATAAACCCCAAAGGCAGTAACTAAAGTGTAGTTAAATCCATGGACTTTGTTGAATTTTAAGAAATCTGTTGGGAAGGAACTATCTGTATTTGTTTTTAGAATAATGTACTATACTTGTACATGTGCTCCCAGACACATGCTGGAAAACCTCTACAACCCAAGTGTGATCCCAAAGATGGAAAGGACCTATGCTGGATGCTAAGCTGTAAATGTGGATGCCTGTGTGACAAATTACCTCCTTCTGAGCCTCCAGCACTGTCAAACATCAATAGAACAATCCAGATCTGGGATATGACAATGAGCAAGGAGACCAAAGACAAGTTCAACCAGCTTTTGACACCTCTTACCTGATATTAAAATCATGAAGATCTAACGAGGATGCTTTGGGGTGAGAATATAACTTTTCCAAGGATTCTGTCATGCAAAGGGTCACGTTTTTGTTGCAGTTACTACCCAAGGGCATTCCATCAAATGTGGAGAGCATGCTATCTTTGGAATTTAAATTCCCTAGCAAACATGATTCCACTCACCAAAAATAATTTGAGGAAATTTCTTGGCTGAGCATGTAAGCAAGTAGTCACACACAGGTAATAGGATTGCAAAAGGCTTATTTTCCTGGAAAAAAAAACTTCAAGCTATTTCAGAACCCCTACAGGCAAAAGTGCAGTTTACTGAGCTACCTGAAAATGAAGTTTGGACTGCATGTGGATGGTGTGACTGAAGCCAGTGACAAAACCCCATTGATTTTTTTGAGAGTTAGCTACCTAACTTTTATAAATATTTTCATAAACACTGGGTGATTGATCTGATTTTTGGGAGCTCTAATTATACATATAGATTTTGCTTGGAAAAACTGTATGTGGATGTAAATATTAGCTGCCTTAACTTTTGCAGTTTCTATCTTTATGTGTTTCAACTTTTCAGAAAGTTTTGGATCCCTGATATGCAAACATTGCATTCCCTTTCCCCCAGCTCCCTTCTTTCCAAATGAAGTACTGAACCTTTTTGACATATAAATTAGAACATCATAATTATATTTTTGCTATGTAAATGACAGCTGATGAGCTACAAGCAGGTGTACATTAGAAGATGTAGAAAATAAATCACCAGTGTGCTGTTGTTATTTTTAGTTGTCTAAATTGTGGAAGTGTGTGTGCAGGAGAGAAGAAGGAATGACTAACAATTAAGATAATAGTAACGGATGCTTCTGGGCTTCTGTTTAATAAGTTAATGAAAAACCTTGCTTTCCATCAATATCAAGGTTAAGAGAGAGAAATCTTTGACCTCTGCAGAATCTCCATATATACACCAAAGAAATCACTTAGAATTTATGAATCCTGCCTAATCAAGCTTTTTTTATGTCTAAATATTTCAAGAGATTTTTGTGTTTACTGTATACTTTCTAAAGTACACTATCAACAGGTCTGTGGATTTTCTAGGACCTTAAATTCCACATTAAAATATTACAATTAAGTTTGCTAGTTCTTATTTGCATTGTGGTATTTTGGAAAAGTTTAATAGCTTTTCGGGGTGGGTTAGATGATTTTCAAAATAAGCATAAATTTCAATAAAAGTGCGACAGCAACACACACTTAAATGGAAATATTTTAAAGACTGTTTCTGACTGTGCCTGAAAACATGTGTGGATGTGTTTTCAAGATGATGAGGAGTCACAGTGCATGCTGACTTCATTAGTCATGTGGGAGTACATCTACTTTCATAGAATTTTATTCCAAAGTAGTTTATGGAGTTAAACAACAGAAGACCACATATGCCATAAATCACAGGGAGCAGTAATGTTCAGACATTATATGGGGAATAAATTAAGGCATTCAGTCATAAAGACAATAACTTATGGAGAGAAAAATTAAGAAACAGTCAATAGGTTTCAAAAAGAGATGAGAATAAAGAAGTCAATGAGGCAGGATGTTCAATGAAGCCTCTTTTAGGTGATGAGTGCTAAGGAGAAAACTTCTATATCAACAGCCTGCA
>VZTN01024620.1:357-27857 GCA_013400515.1 Erpornis zantholeuca | reverse complement strand
CCCAGAAGGCAAATCATATTCTGGGTTGCATCCCAAGCAGGGCAAGGGAGGGGATTCTGCTCCTCTACTCTGCTTTTGTGAGACCCCATCTGGAGCACTGCATCCAGCTCTGGGGTCTTCAGCACAGGTAAGACATGAACCTGCTGGTTTGGGTCCAGAGAAGGACCACAGAGGCTGAAGAGAGGGCTGAAGCACTTCTCCTGCGAGGAAAGGCTGAGTTGGGGTTGTTAAGCTTGAAGGAGACTGAGGGGACTTTAATAACATCTTTCAATATATAATGGGGCTTANATTGATGCTGATATCAAAGTGTGAAGAACTCGTGACCTGTCATTGTCCATTTTGGGATCCACTGAGGCAGGACCCTCTGGAGCCCAAAGTGTATCTCTGAAGGCCTTTCAAATAAATCCCTCCTTTATTCCTGTCTAGTCTCTGTTTCTAGGTAGCCATTTAAGGCATCAAAAAAGACGGAGAAAGACCTTTTACAAAGGTCTGTAGTGTCAGGGCAAGCGGCAATGGTTTTAAACAGAGAGGATAGATTTAGACTGGACACAGGAAGAAATTCTTCACTGTGAGGGTGGTGAGATACTGTAAGAGATTGTGCAGAGAATTTCTGTGTGCCCCGTCACTGAAAGTTTTCAAGGTCACGTTGAATAAGGCTTGGAGCAACCTGATTTAGTGAAAGATGTAACTGCCCATGGCAGGGAACTGGACTAGATGATCTTCAAAGATGCCTTCCAATTCAAACCATTCTAGGATTCTAAAGATGCATATCTATAAATATATACATAGCCTCGTTAATGCAACTGTTCATGCAATTTTATCAGAGACTCAATTCTTTCCAGACTTCTTCCCTGATGTTAACATAACATTAAAAGACTACGTTTTACACAAAAAGGAAAGGCAGGGTAAAATTACATCTACCTTTAACCACTCATTCAGGATCTGAAAGGCCTGCCTGGTGTTTTCCTTTCCCTGAGGCCATTTTAACCTATGTCCTTTTCTTTCTTGTTTTTTTAATGTGGCATCTATAGACTACTTCAGAGAAATGGAGGACCAAAAAGTAGACTCCCTTCTGTTGATAACCTATTTTTGAAATTAAAAGATAGTAGATCAGGAAGAAGGAGGTGGAATATGGTCCAAAACAGCCCTGGACTGCAGCCAGCCAGCAGATTGCCCAGGTGGCACTGCTTTCTCACCGTGGAGCAGCCTCTCAAATAATGAGCAAAAGCTTTCCAGCTTTTGGGCAGGATTGTGCTGGACTTCAGGTCAGGGTAGCATGTACCCATGGGACTACATTGGACCATGAAACGATTCTCCATCTAAGAATGGTGCTTTTTCTCAGTCCTTTCCAAGGCAGCCAACTCCTGCCTTGCTCTGAGGATGGAGACTGTTCCAGGCAACAAGATTGAAGAGCCGTGTCCTGTGGCAGTACCCTGGAATGCTAGACTACCTACAGGGAACAACCAATACAGAGCAAGAGAGGGCAGCTATTGTGTAGCATTTATCCATCCCTACTTCATATGAGCAATTGTTATGTCACTAATAATTTAAGGATATAAAAATGTAAAAAATATATTAGGGTTGTATGTAGAACCATGTGCAAAAGGCAATTTTAATAAGAAAAGTCTCTCTTTTGGATGCTGTTCCATCCTATTTCACCCTTTAGCTGTACAGGCCAAACAGTTTTGATATTCATGGTGCCCCCTGTATCAAAGAGCATGCACATATATTTTAGATGGATCTCCCTGG
Organism: Erpornis zantholeuca; assembly: GCA_013400515.1. Lineage (NCBI taxonomy): Eukaryota > Metazoa > Chordata > Aves > Passeriformes > Timaliidae > Erpornis > Erpornis zantholeuca. Next base: position 26,108 of record VZTN01024620.1, on the reverse strand, counting down.
CATAGCTCTGGGAAGCAGGAAAATACCATCTCTGAGCAAACAGTATTCCTTCCTCTGCCTCAGATCTTCTCTTCCCAGAGGGACAACAGGGGTACTGCCCCAAATCATCAGCTCCAGTTCTCAACCCTTCCCTTTGGACCTTGCAGGGAATTTGGCAGCTGGACTCATTAACCTTAATATTTATCAGGCCTTAGGAAAGCTAAAAATGGGTTAAAGTTTTGTGCAACAGACTCCAGAATTACATTCCATATTGTGACTAGGAAGAAATGTAAAATTAGCAATATAATTTTATACTGTGCTGTGCGTGGCCCACAAATTACAGGAGGAGAAATAACATAAAGAATAATTCATGTCCAAGATTCCAACTATAGTTGTGGGGAGAAAACAATAATTGGTGGGAATCTCAAACACAGATAAGGTGGCATAGCTTTATTGTAAAATGATAAATACTTTCAGATCAAAGTGCAATTAGTAGTGAAAATGTTGCAGTTTTAATGTGTATGTTTGTTAACATGGCTGGCATAACTCATTTAGGAGATGCTTTCTGTGTAGAGTCCTGTACTACATGTATCATAACCAAAAATGCAGTACTTACACATATATATAAAATGTACACAGAGACAACATTGCCAAACAGCCTTTTGGGACAGTTTAAAAGAATATCATTAATTTTTACTGTATACTTACACTTCTGGCTCAGTTCCAGCACTGGCTTTCTGTAAAAATAATTTCAAGTATAGAATTATGCTATTTGCTTGCAGCAACATCACAGGAACAGTAGTGAGCCATATGTTGCTACTTAGCAACTTGGTCTGTAAGTCCCAAAGCATGTACTGATTTGAAAATTGAACAGAAATGATAATTATTGTTGAGGGATGCTGTGAGGCAACTTGTCTTGGATTACCAAACTATGCAGATGTTTGATGTTATATAGAAAAAGGAACAAAATTATATTTTTCCTGTCCAATGGCTGAGCTTTTATTTATGTTAGCCTAAAGAGGACAAATTGATTAAAATCCATAAAATAATATAAGGTGATGTTTTTCTGGATATGAACACTTTGCAGTAAACAGACAGAACTGAGCACATATCAGGACCCCAGCAATCCTGCTTTTATGGTCACATAACCCTGAAGACAGCCAAGTGGAAACCCCTCGGTACTTGGTGTTACATACCATGACTCAGTCTGCCAGCCCACTTCACAAATAAGCTGTGTCAGACTCCGAAATTAGAAAATGATGCTCATGTCTGACTCAGTCAGCATGACCAGAGCTTGAACAGAGGTTTCTGATAGGACCATGTATCTCCTTACATGTAGGATTCGTATTTTAGTCAACAGACGTGAATCCGTCAAGAAAAGCAGAGTAATTAATTCACTCCTCATTCTGACAGGTTTCAACCTCTCGTCTGTGATCTTGTGAGGGACCAGCCAAGTTATTAAGGGTGGGAAGCAGCCTGCATCTCTCTCACTGAGGTCATGCAATGGCAAGACTCATGAGCAGAAGTGCAAAAGGACAAAACTATGAATGGAGCAACTATGCCGTCACCTGTTGTCCTCCTCTCTTCTTACCACTTTATGTGTTTTACATCCAGTAACAGTGGCAGGAAAATGAACAAACAGTCCTAAAAACTATGATCAGAAAATGCAATTGCATCCTTTAAAGTTCCTCTCCCCATCCCTGTAAGCTACACAGACTTTCATGCTTTGTTTCCAGAGCAGGAAATACTTTATTTTTTTTCCAGTTTTAACCACCAGGCTGGATCTTGAAATGGTAGTCAATTCACCAGTTTTGGCTTACCACCAAATGCTTATGCTCAAGAAAGGAACAGCACCCCATTACAGTCAGTGAAGACCTCACAGATCCTGTCACTGCAGAGTTGTTTAGTTCCTTTGAGGAACAACTAGCAGCTGTCTATGTCAGGAACAGGTTTGGAAGGCTCCTCTCATAGTCACAGGTTCTTGATGAAACATGAGAGGCAGGTTTCCAACACACCCCAGATTCCTGCTCCCAGTGAAGTTGTTTGGTCTCTTTTTTTTCCTTTTCCTTTTTTTCAAATACTGTTATTATTACAGGCTTTCACATATGCTCCAGCCCACACAGAGCTGGAGCACCTCTTCTGTGAAGGCAGGCTAAAAGTGCTAGGATTGTTCAGCTTGGAAAAGAGAAGGCTCCAGGGAGATCTTAGAGCAGCCTTCCAGCACCTAAAGAGAGCCAACAGGAGAGCTGGAGAGACACTTTTTACCTAGTGATAGGTAAATATTTACCTGTGATACATTTACCTGTGATAGGACAAGGAGGAATGGCTTTAAGCTGAAGGAGGATAGGTTTAGACTGGACATCAGGAAAAAGTTCTTTGCTATAAGGGTGGTGAGACACTGGCACAGGTACCCAGAGAGGTTGTGGACTCCCCATCCCTGGAAGTGGTTGAGGCCAGGCTGGATGGGGCTCTGAGTAACCAGGGCTAGTGGAAGGTTCCCTGCCCATGAAATGGGGGTTGAAACTAGATATCTTTAAGGTCCATTCCAACCCAATCCATTCTAGGATTCTTTATATTCACCTAAAACCAACTTGTAACAGTGTAAGCACCAGGAGAAGATCCCAGCAAGGGAAAGGAGGTTGTGACAGCTGAAAGGAGGCTGACAGCTACTCTCAAACAGGCACAGAAGGCTGGTTGACTGGTATACACTTGGTAACAACTTAAAACACTGTGCCTGGCTTTTTGCCACATGGATTGAGCTCTTTCTTGCAACATGGATCCCCCAGCAAAGGACAGGGAGGTTGCCTTTGGGTTTTGAACTCTACCTGGGAGCCAAGAGCTCAGCTTTGCCATGGTCAAACTTTAAGTCTGTAAACCCTTTCTTGGTTCCAGCCCTTAGAAAGCATTCAGGCTTTCCATATTTGAATTTGGAAAAGTCACATTTGATAGATTTTTTTTTTCCTTGAAGACAAAGTCATTTGCATTTAAAATACCTAGGCCTGGCTCTTTAAAGGTACTTTAAGCACTTTTCACTGCAACCAGTGAGTGTTAGATGCATAAATATCTCTGAGAATCTGGGCCTTGTTAGCACATGTAGAAACTGCATAAAATATTAAAACTTATACTCTTAATTTTTCAATATGCCATTTAAATTATTTAAACTACATGAATACACAGTACAAAAATATCAACAGAAGAAAAATAATTCTGATGTATAATGTGGCTTTGCAATTCTTTATTCAAAACTATTTAAGACAGACATAATGATTCTCTGAAAGGTAGCAGCTGCCTGATAACAGCAATCATTCACAGTTTGTATTTCTACTGTTTCAAACAAATTCAATTAGCCCTTGCACTTCAAAACCCTTAAGGCAAAAATGAGATGATACTAGGCTGCTTTAATCTAATAGTAATACTAAAACTTGTCAGTACAGTTTTTGGATTAATGGTTAGAGAAAAATTAATAATATAATTTTTCATTTTTTAATCAAACAGTTCTATTCTAAACTACCTCTGGATCTTGGAGGGTTCTCAGCTGAATAAGTTCAATCATGCACAGTTCCTAAATGCAAAGTACTATTGGTCTCTAGAGGTATTTCAGAGTGACTTCAACAGAAAGTTGGGAACCAACATGGTGGAACACTTTAAAGACAGTCTTTTTGACTGAACCATATACACATCTCACACAACCTCCTGCTTCCCTGCCCTCCGATGCACCTGTGTACCTGAGGAATGCTACTTCATGAAGACATTTAGTTTTGAATGCCCAAAGCTTTTGATTCCGAAGTTACATCCAGCTTATCTAAACATAATCACTCTTCATGCAGACTTATTTCCCACCTAATGAGAGTTCTACACATAAGCCTCCTGGTCCTGTCAGGCCAGGCACTGCTGGCCTGAAATATTGCATGACATAGACCACAGGTCTGGTCATTCATGGCAATTTCTGACACAATCTAAGTGACCTGCAGCACTATCCCCATCACTTAATAGTGGTTAAGTTAAACTGAAACGCGTGAGGCAAATGAAAAATTCTCTCCTCTATACAGATGTAGCAAAAGTTTCAAAACTATTTTTGCTTTTTAAGGAGTAATTAAAATATTTAATTCTTAGAAACCTACAGGATCTTTGGGTTCAAGTGGAAAGGTGGAAGATTTTTAAATACACATCCAGATTTAAAATTTAGTGTGTATGGTTCCCCAGAAGGAAAAGATAAATACCTTTAAAGAATCCATATCACATTAAGCCTTTTGGCCTGCAAGCTACAGAAGGCTGAGTCATTGTCTCAACCCCACTACTAATTGTGTAATAATAGCAACATTCCTCAGACACGGGATTAGTGTTAAAAATGCAATTCTTCAACTGTCCTACGAGTGATAATTAAAGCTATTCATGACACGTATAGCTTATAATGATTAACTTGTCTGCAGTCAGATAAACAAATAACCTGCACCTGTAAAGACTTTATTTCCTGAAGGTAAAACAACTGTTTAGGAAAGATCATGCTGGCAAAACAGCTGCTTGCATTCTGGAGAGGAAACAAGGTAGTATCTTTCAACAAACGCCAACTCTGGTGTTTTATCAGCTCTATCTCATTAACTGGAAACAAGGCTTAAATGCTTTGTTTATAAATTATGATTATTCCTGATTGCAGCAGTTACTGATAGTGCCACTCATTTGCAATGCAACTCTTTGAATTTTTTTAATTACAATTTGAAACAAGGCAGAGAAGATTAATTAACCCACCTGGCTGGCTGGCACATAGTCCTGGCTTGGTTCTGTCATACTCATATACATGTTCTCACCGTCAAACTGCAAAGGAAATAATAGTAAACATTCAGCAAACTTGATTTTTAGCATTGACTGAAAAAAACAGTTGCTATAAAATAATATTACAGCCTGGTTTTAGAGACTTGTAATTGCATGTGTGCATCTTGTCTTTGATGTTCCCGTTGTCATCCTTATTGACCCTGGATGTCAGTGATTTGGAGTAATTAGCGCTCTAGTAATTACAGCTAGCAAGGAAAAAATGAATGGTTTCCTTTCATCTGCAATCTGTTTTAAAACAAAATGGCTCATTTTGTGCACCATGTATACATATTGCTGTTGGTTGCAATGAAGTACTAAGTGAATTGCACACTTACTGAGAAAAGGAAGATGAGAATAGAATCTGCAATAAATGCATCCTAATGGATTCCAACTTTAGCTTCTGAGCAGAACGGGAGTTGAAATTTCAAAACAAATTAAACCCCCTCCTATTGAAATGTTCCCATATCAGAAAGTAGGAAATACATTTCCAGACAGCTTTCAGACATCTGAATGTATGAAACAGTACACCTCCTGTCCGTATGGCGTAAGAGGAGAGCTTGCTTGATGTGTGAATAAAGTAAACGTTCATAATCAGAACTGCAAAAATAACCTGTAAATGATAAATATCATTCCTGGAAATATGTACAATATATAAAAACCTTGTTTCCTTTTTTTCTTTCTTTTTTCTTTCTTTTCTTTTTCCTTTTTCTTCTCTCTACCGCAGCTAAGAAGGAACAGAAATGTCATAGAAAGAAGCTGATTAAAATCTGAAGGTCTAGATGGAGAAAAACTGTCAGATCTGAAGCCTCATCCTGTACCAGCACAAAGAAGTGTAAAACTACTGATTTCTTACATAGTCTGGAAAATGTCCCCGCAGAGCTCTCGTCACACCCACTCAAGTGGCAGCGCCAACAGGGCGACGATAGTCCCAGTGTCTGCTCAGGAACCAGAGAAAATCTTTTCAAACCTTTCAAGTAGAAATGAACAACAGCAGGAATTCCTATCTCCAGTCATCAACCACAAATTTCCAGCTGTTACGAGGTCTGTTTGAAATAACTTGCACCTGACCCCTCGTGTGAATGCTTAGAGTGACATATTTTAGACATGGACCGCTGTTTCGCATGACGCAGCAGCATTTTTAAGAAGTCCCTACTACTGAGATTGCTCTGCTCCTACAGAAGGTGCCTCTGAAATATCCCATGGAGATTTCTTGATCAGTGCTGAGCTTCTGGGGATATCCTACCTGCAAAGTGCAGTATATTCAACTAGCCCAAGGTGGCAAAGTTAAACTGTGGCTTTGGCAGATAGCTCTACCAATTTTTGCTGAGGTGGCTGAAAAGGTTTCAGCTTCCAGCTGTTCATCCTCTTTCTTTGCCAGAGGCTACAAGGCTTGTAACAGCAGCAGTAACATGAACAAGTGCCAGCTCCTGGCACAGCAGTTGATGGTCTGCCCTTCCCGGTCAGAGCTATTTAATAGTCACAGACTATCTGTCAGAAGTCCCAGTTTCATGGGAGGGAAAGGATTATGCCACAGACACAGATCTGCCATAGGGAATAGAGCATTTCCAAATTTTGACAGAATAGAGATAGTTAGATTAGATCATAAAACAGAGATTGATGCTTGTTCTTTTTTTGTTTCTTGTTGACATGTAACACTTCTTTCAGCCTTCTCATTCAATAATGCTCTTATTTATAAGCATTCAAAGTAGAGTTTTGGAGAAAAAATGTCAGTATCTGGATTGTTTGCACTGGAAGAAAATGCATTGTTTCTTCTACTCAGATGGACAGGTAAAATTCTGAAGAGAGATTTCACAACCAGTAGTTGGAAAGCAAGCACTCCAGTGCAAGGCCTACAGGAGCTCAACTTATTCAGCTTGTCAGACGAAAGGCTGAAAGGTGCCTTGATCAGTGTGATTGGTACTTACACCCTGGAAAGATGTCTGATAGCAAGATGTCAGCCTTCCTGACAGTGGTATAATGAGATCTAGTCTTGAGAAATGGGAGTTATAGAAATTCACTCTTGAAATAAGATACAAGTTCCTACTTTAGGAGGTAATTAAGCATTATGTCAACAGCAAACTCATCATTTCTCAGACATTTTAGAATGAAGTTTGATATCTTTTTCAGAACAGATGCAATCCATATAATATTTATAAGAAATCCTATGGATGGCTTAGTTGCACTTGCTGGTTATGGAAGTCCTATCTGTCCTGGAAACCATAATTCCTTGAGTTTCCTCTTTTGATTTTCCCTCATTATTGTCATACATTTGGTGTGATACATTGCAAACTTGGCTATAATTCAAATACTGTGTTGCATGTATTTAGTTGCAATGAATATGAAGAAATTTCTTTTCCTCATACTGACTAGATACAGTCAAGGGTTATTTCAATTTATTTTGCCTTCCATAATGCATGAGACTGTGATTTAAGAATCTTTATGAAGTATACTAATCTTCCATATAATTCCCACTTTTGAATGTTTGGTCATCTGTCCTTGCTCCCAAGCTTACAACCACCAAACCTGCATTCTTTGAAGAATTCCCCTAAGGTATTTTTCCACAAATACTGAATTTTTTATAATTCTGTGTGTTGTACTTGGGTTATCTGCCTACTTAATCAGTGCCTTGCTATTAGTGGTCCCCCTGGCATGATAGGCTATTGGATCCTGTTTGTTGCTTGTGGACCTCTATTTAGCTCTGAAATGTTTTTATTCTGCCATGGTCTGTGGGCTTTATGTGAGCACGTTTCAGAGAAACCAAAACAGAAAAAGTATACCTACATTTAAACTTCCTGGTCTTTTGACCTTACATGAGAAATGTAAGGGGATTGATGCTTACATGAGAAATGACCTTCTGTAACATTTTGGATTAATTTGTTAGGGTAAATTTTCAGAAAAATATATCAGTGCTTAATGTTTGTAAAATCTGAGTGACCTGTTAACATCTAAAAATACCCAGCAGCTGTCTGATTTATTACTTAATTTCTTCAATATTCAAGCATGGAGATTAGTCACTGCAGTATTTAGCATCTGCTTGTCAGAAGTATGTGTAAGATGTTGTGTAATAGGTTATATAGGTCAGCAAGGTTTGATGGGATGTGTATTTTTTGTAGTGTTTATATATGCAGATTGTGGACTGTAATGCATCAGCTGACACTAACACTCTTGCCATGTTAGTATTTGTACTACATTTACCACTGTTCAAGTTATTATCTGTCCTCAGTCCAGTGCAGTGCAGTGCATGGCTTCTTGGAAGTTCCTAAGACTTTGGATATGAGCCCGAAAAACACCCATAAACTCAAAGCATGAAGCATATACACATGCACTTCATACAGCAGGTATTGCCAGGAGATACCTCCTTCACATTCTCAATGTTTACTAAAATGTTTATAAAAGAGCGAAATTATGATCTTCGTAAACCAGAATAAAACAAAATATTTACTGCAATACTGAATTGTTTATTCATCATCCCGTTTCCCAACTACCAAAGCAGCATGGAATACAGATGACCTGTACATCCCACTCCAGCCAAAAAAAGAGTATACAAGCCTTCAGCAACAAAGGTTTAGAAAAACTGAGGCACCACAAATACAATGCTCACCATGCCCAAATGTGACAATCACACATCAAAACTATAAACTGAGGAAAAAATGACAACAATTTGATCAACTGGAAAGCTTTATTAATGTTATTTTCCCCACCGGTTTAGAAGCTTCTAAAACATGGCCCTAAACCCCAGAAATGAATATTGAATCATTTCACCTTTAATAGACTGCTTTGTTACATGCAGGCTCTGCAGCATGGCACCTCTCAACAACTCTCCACCCAGACATCTTATTCATGCCATATCCACCTGGAATTCAGCTTTTCAAGTAAGTGACGTATGCAACAGCAGGTCAAGCAACATATCTGGATCAGAGTGAGTAAAAAGATGAGCAGATGGGACTCAAAGATGCCTCCAACTACCAGAGTTTTCTTCCAGGTTATACTGTATGCCTCCAAAATTGTCTTATTGTACTCATCATTCTCAGGTCGGCAAGAATCTTGTATTCCCTAAACTTTCCTGCCACTCACTGTGCTTGATTTTAAGCAAACAAACTGCACAAGCATCACTTAACCTGTGGATGATTCATCCCAACAGAACAGATGAAATACAAAGGCAGGCAGTTAAATTAACTGTCTTTTATGAACCTATGTATGATGTATATATATCACATGACATTTCATATAAAGCTTTCCCAATATGTCTCCAAGATCCTTCAGTATCATTAAGAGCAGATTTCAAAATCTTTCATTTTAATCTATTAAAAGTGAATGCTAATACAATATTCTGGTGTGTGATAATAACTACTCTTGACAACATTTCTTTTCACATTAAAGAGTAACTGCATGAGAAGTCTGAGTGAGAGCAAACGAAGAATATGACTGTCTTATAATATGAAAAGAAGTATAACTGGGAGCTACTTCTAATTTAAATTGGAGTAATGGATAAAAGAATATTGGATAATATTCTTATTTAATGATAATTATAAATAAAACACAGAGGCAACACTATGGCATGGCCAGTTAGAAGCCCCCTTAGAATGACCCTTTGTAAGACAAGTTGTAATGTTCAGCAACCAACATGCACAGAATACCCAACTGCTGTTATTAAATACAATTTACTCATAGAAGTTAGGGATGTAATTGCATAAACACTGGCTGACTGCAACTGATGCAAGAGGTATGACAGAGTTCAGCAAATGCCCAGAGTATTTTAAGTGATGCAAGGCTGGCTTCTTTCTTCCATTAATATGGTAAGATACCAGTCACACAATGTATGGCCAGGAAGCCTGTTTTCATATTCCCATTTAAATTGTGGCAAACTTTAACAACATTTATAAGAGGGATTATGAAGTAGCAAAGCTTGCAAGAACAATTTTTTTAAATTCTTAATGTGCTGTAAATTAAAAACACCTTATGTGGACTATGGCACAAAGATACCATAAAAAGGTTGAACAGACAACAAAATTTCTCATGGTGACACCAACTGAGAGAATGTTTATTTGATCGCCTACATACACAGAAAATTTTGGAATACAAAAAGGAAGGTGCAAGATGGCAGAAAAAGCTAGAAGAGCTTGAGAACCAAAGAGGATAATGGGAAATAAAATATATTTATATACTGGTATGTATTTATATACTGGTAACTGTATGTGCGCATACAGTGAATATAAATGCAGATGAATATCTGCATTGGCTTCATGTAACTTGTTCAGATGACAGCTACCATATAGACACACATTAAACAAGCTTTCAGACTAACTTCTTGTTTTCCCCTCCACTTAAGCTACCTTCTATGCCAAGTCACTCTGCTTTCATTGCCAGGATCACCTGTGCTATCTGGATTACAGGGAGAATGACATTTCTCCCCTCTACCTCCATCTTCCTGCTACCTAATACTTCTTTGCCATTGTTGTGAAATGAGGGTTTATTTTTTTTTTCACTCCTTTTTTACCCAGTTTTTGACTTCTGAGGTTACTGCATAGCTGCTTTCTCTTTGTATGCACATATATATATATATAAATGTGCCCTAAGTTCTTCAGGAACAGTTATACGGGCTATGTAAAAGAAAAAATATCAAGCACATGAATGTTTCAGCTTTTTCCTGTTCTTACTGAAGAGCAGGACAGTGTGACAGTACTGCATCTCATCCAGCTGCAGTGTGGGCAGGGAAGCACCAGGAATATGAGCCCACACGGCTTTTGATGCCAAAACAATCTTGGGACAGGGGTGCGAAGGGGGAGCAACTTTGGACAATGTTCTGTGCCCAAATATATCCCAAGAGTGATATCCTAAAATGTAAAGATTAAAGGAGAAGAAGAAAGGGGAGAGATGATGACATTGGTGAAAGGTGCTATGTTTAATAAGTTCAGCTTCTGGGAAAAACCACTTGGACCTAACATCCTGATTTCTTCAAAAGACATTACAGATCTTCAAAGCTGGTGTTGTTAATCATATAATCTAAATACAAATTTCTCCTATCTTATATTGGAACTGGAAGACAGGTTTAGATTTAAATATAAACTTTAGTTATATCATTAAACCATAGTTTACCTTACTCTGGTGGTGCCCCAGAACAATTTGTTATGTTTCATTTTAAGATGTTGCAAAAGCATTGTGTAAAATGATTATTTATTTCCAGTGATTTAGTGATTTTTCTGCTTACAGCTTATATATATCATTTGTAACTTACATTATCTAAAAGCCACTAATCCTGAAAAACCTTTAAAACTGGGTAATTTTGTTTATTTTAAACCAAATGCCAAGAGTGGATATTGTCTCAGGTTGCTTGATGACAGAGTGATATTTTATTTTACTCAGAGCTGCTGAAATGAGACTAAAATAATAATGGGATACAACATAAATCATCAAATTGCTATGCTAAAGAAACAGTTGATCTTGTTATGGCAACCATTAGAGATAAAAACAGAGATGCTCTGTAAACATTATAGACGATGGAAAATCCCTTTCTTGACACAGTTTTGGCAAAGCGGTATGTTTGTATTAAATTGAAACTCCATTTTGTCTCCTGAACTCCATTTTGCATGCTGTACTTGAACAGGTTGAAGTTTGCCCAAGACAGGTTACAGTAATACATTCCAGACAGGCATCCTTCCCAGGAAAGAGGCTTTACACCTCACTGAAGGACTATCACAGGAAAATTGTCAAAAAACAGTCTAGTACTATCCACTTTGATTGTTCTGCTGTCTTCCCTCCCTCGTCCATAAACATTGTTTATCAGGAGAGGAGCATTCTGGAGGACCACGAGATTGGGTGAAAATACCTGAATGCAGCACCATGGCAAAAAGAAGCCAAATTCTTTGCAGAGCTGGATGTCCCTCTATGGCCAAAGGAAGGTGATTGATTAGTGCAGACTGGCAGGACCTGGAGGAGTCCTGTCTCATCTGGAACACTAGGAGCCCTCCAGGATACAGAAAGTTTGATGGACCAAGTAATAGAGTGGAGATGGCATGTCTCAAGCTTATTATCATTATTATTATTTATTATCATTCTTCTTATTATAATCATTCTTATTATTACTATCAATTTTAATTCTGTTACTTGTTTTCAGGAGCAAAATATTGGGAAAATCCTTTATGTCTCTGGTCCTTTCCTTCTCTTCCATGTTGCTGAAGACTCTGAACCAGGAGTATGGGGTATGTTGTCTTCAACTGATCCAAGTATAGTGATGTGTGGACTAGGCAGATCGGAATTGGGAAGGAATCTGCCCCGGTCTTAAGGGCAGCCACAAGGAGTGTGAGCACTGGCAGCAGCCCCAGAGCAGGAAGCAAGGGCGCTGCTTTGCGAGGAAATGCTGTCAGACATTTCCTATCTTAGAAAAAGCCAGAAACAGCCACAAAACTCTCTGCCCACAGCACCCAACAGACTCGGACCCATTCAGTGCTTGGGTCCACGTGTGATAGGGCTTGCACTGCATAGCACTGCACTTTGCCTTTTCTTCCGGCTTTCAGACAAAATGTTTTGTAAATATGTGGCTTTATTCTCCTCAAGCGAGACCATTTTTGCCTAATTTTCCATTTATTGCACCTGCTATTGCCTCAAAAAAGTACAGACAGTGCTGTCAAAGTTTTCTCTCAGATTTTCCTTCCTGTGCCATAAAAGCCCAACCCAGATCTACCACCACTGCATTCCTCTAGCTAACTCACTATTTATCTCTCTCACTGGGAGAGAGATATCTCACAGGGAAGAGACATAGCGTTTGCTGAATATGTTCTCATAGGTGGAGAGCTGGCTGAATATCTAAATATACACTGGTAGTTAAAACCTGAATAATGGCACTACAGCATTTGTGTTTTTCCTGCACTTAATAGAGGTTAATGTGAAACTGCAGGAAAGGTGAAGGGGAGTGTTTAGCTTCCCGCTTGGAGCCTGCATGTGTCAATGCCTGACAGAGCCTTGAAGTTGTTAGCCTGCATGCAGAGCACTAGCTGAATGAAGTTACAGTGCTGAGCACAGCAGGCTAAAAGAAGTAGGATCAGACTGATAGGAGGAGTGGCAGAGTCCAGGCACAGCAGAGTGTATCAAAGACAGCCCAGGGGAGAGAGGGTACTGTATTAGTCCTTTGTGTACATTTAAATGGAAGACAGTGAACATGCAGAGATGAACTCTGAACTCTCTCAGCTGGGTTCCTGCTCCTTTTAACCTTGGCTCTGTAAATAAAATAAAAAAAAAATCCAACTGTGGTCTGGACTCCTATGCGCAACTATTTTTTGCATATGGAACACTCATTAAATAAACATATCAAGATCAAAGTAGGAAGTGCTTTTGTCATTATTTTACTCAATCTACACTAAGTCATAGATGTAGGCACGCACTGGGATATTAGGTGATAAGGTGGAAAGGTTTGAACAAGTGAAGTAAGACCCTTCTTTTTCTGCCCAAGACCCTTCTTCTTCTGCCCTTCTCATTTCCTCTAGTAGCTGAGGAAATTCGTTTAACCTGGCAGGCTTGTAACATTTTCCAACACCAACAGACCAGGCCAGTTTCATTACAAGGTCTGGTCCTGCATCATGGAAGGTGAAGGGAATCATGCTATTGCCAGTTGGACAGGAACTGGATAAGGAACCAGTAGACTGGTAAGGGAATAGGGATCTTTGCAGTTTTCGTCAATGTTCATTTCGGCCTTATAATGAAAAGTGGTAAATTATGTAATAAAAAACAGGAAAGCTTAATAGAAAGTATCTACAGAGAGCAGACAGATGACCAAAAATCACTTTTTATATATCCACCTGAAGTCCCCACCCTGTGCTGGAGTATTGCAGAAGAGAAGTTCCATGGACCATAGGCCACAAGTTCTGCACAAATAGGATAGAATCACTGTCTTGCATGACTACAGCTGGAATATTGCAGAAATCCATGGACAGAATTCTATTTGCTGTGCTATTTATAGTGAATGGGACACATATAGTTCCTATGGGCAAGTACATCTCCTTCTGCGCAGCAGAATCTTAGAAATAAAAAAGGCCAGAAAAACATTAACCAAAAAAAGCACAAGCAAAATTCCCCTACTATTCTGAAAATCCTATGAAAGAGGATCTTGAGAGGCAAATAAATGTGACAATTGCCAGATAACTAAACAACCTTGCCTGAATAACTCAGATTTGAAAAAGTGGGAAAAAATACATGGCATATGTAGAAATATTTTTTTTATCTATGCCATATTTAGAAATCCAATTTTAAATAGTGTCAACTAATAACTTAAGCACTCTAGACCAATGCAGCAGGTCATTTGGATCACATGCACAACATGTATGAAAATTATCCTGTTGAAAGTAATGACAATGTGAAAATATTTAAAATCAAGCACTCATTCAAATATGTGATAAAATAGAGCAAGAGAGCTCAGACATTTACAGGAACAGGAATAAAATATTTAGGTATGTACCAAACTCACATGGAAAAAATCAGCTTAAATTTCTGATAAACCAAATTATTTAGCACAGTCTGATGGGATCTCATTAGATAGAACTAATTCAGACCTGGAGAGAGTGATAACAGAAATGACTAATTGCAAGGACTTAGGAAAACATGGACATCTGTTAAATGACAAGGGTGTTGTAGGGCTGATATACAATCATAGTCTACCAAAACAGCTACTGTGGCAGCCAAGTGGACAATCCTACTTCAATCCACACTTACTCTGGGTTTTGATCTTCATTAATTTCAACAGGATTATTTTCATTAAGAATGACACGTGTTTATTTCCCTGTCTGCATTAAATAAGGAGACAGAGCTCTATGAATGTTCATAAGAAGAATCTGAACCAGCATGGATTTTTACACTTACAGTCTCAACAGATTCAGAACCTTGTAGCTTGACTTACTCCTTTGCTAGGATTGTCTGCAGATCAAGCTGAGATACACTGGCAGAGCAATGTAGAGAACTTTGCAGTATTCTGTCCTAAAATAGGTCACTCAGGAGTAGATGTGGTTAGAAATGTTCAAAATATTACTCAAAAGCAGAAGAGGAAAAGTTGTTTTACTTTTTTTTTTCTTACCAACTTCAGTAAAGACATGTCCTTGATGTGAGATCACTTATCTGTTCTCAAAAATTCTAAGTGTTCTCTCTACACCTTTTAAGATAAAATTTGACCTTCAAGTTCACTTTATGACTAAATTATTCCATGACTGTTTTCATCTTTTCTTGATATTTTGTCAAGTTGCACTCATAACAGCTCTTTTAAAGTCTGCAGCAGTGTTTCCTTTATACACTTGATATATTTTCTTTTAAGAGAAAAAAAGACAAGTCCATGCAAATATATTTCGAATTTTTCTAAGTTTTGAAGATAAAGAACTAAAATATGAAGCTACAGTTGTACCTGCCACTGTGTTATCAAAACTCTCTAAAGACAAAAAATGTTCCAACTTCTCCTCCCTCCTGCTTGAAGAACTGGTGCCACCCTCAGCACTTGGCTGCTGCTTTTCCCATGAATACACTATGAATCTATTACCACTGTACATTCCTCACAGCTATCCTCAGACAGCGAAAGTTACTCAAACCTGGCATTATCAGCACCATGGCTGTTGTCTTTCTAAGAGGCCAAGCTCATCAGCATGAGGCAGTAACATTAGTGCTGGGAGGGAGTTCTTTGAGCAGGCAAATCCCTCCCCTGAATAACAGCAGAATAGGTTTCACAGAGCTTATTGTCAATTCCTGCCTTATAACAAGCAATGGTATTTTCATGCATTTTCTCGTTTTGATTCAAACTCTTCAGCCATTTTGCTGTTTTATTTTAAGACCTTTTCCCATCCCTCCACTCTGCTGAGACTAATGATTTCTACCTTTTACTAACCCTTGTGAACACAAAGACAGATACTCCGTCCTCTTCTTCAGAAAGCCAATTTAAAATTCCTTTAACCTTCTCTGGCAACATGCTTTGTTCCAAGCATTTTTTCATTTGTAATCACTTAAGTGCTTCCCTTTACTGATGTCCATTTCACCATCTCATGTGCTATCCAAAATGAATGTAGTGCTCTAGGCAGTCATGGATAATCGTGAACAAGTTCTCTATTCCAGGGTTCATCCAGACCTTGGGTATGCATCAATCTCTTTCTCCCTGTACATTTTATTTAGAAAATGCTCTGCTTTTTGCCAGCCTTGATAAATGAAATCTCTGGAAGTTTATCCTGACTCTTACAATAGTATGGAAAGTTGCCAGATAATTAGGGCACATAGCATGATCTATGACAAATGGTGAAGACCTAAGCTCCATGGCTTTTGGCCCAAGTTAGAGCTCTATGGTTTTTTTCAAACAAAGCATTTTCAAGATGAATCATGATGAAAGTGACTTTTAAACATTTACAGGAGAAATGAAAAAGACACTTTCACCAGAAGAATGTGGCAGCTCAAGCACAGAGTAGCACTGCGGGAAACCTTGGTTCAGTCCTACTCTGCCACTCCCTCACACATCACTTGCACACCAAGGCGACAGGCTGGGTCTTCCCATATCACTTCTGTGGCTGTCAGCTTCCTAAAAATATCTGTTGATGAATGCTTGAATTCATCTTTCTCACATCTAGTGGAGTGCTCTTACTCACAGGACATTATTTACTGGTATCAGTCTTTCTATCTTTGAGCAGAAATAATTTCAGGCCCTGAGAAATTCCTATTAAAAACAGAAAAAAAATTGGCAATTATCATCTTGTCAAATGAATGTTGGCAAGACTCTGTCACTTCAGAATTTCCAGCATGATGTACTTCAGAAGTCCCTGAATGCAGTGAAACAAGCTGAATTCTGTTACAATGGCCATGCAGAGACATGAGGAAAGTGCTTCATTTTCACCAGTCACCATGAAAGGAGCTCCAGGCTGGGCTCACTGCTGGCCAGCCAGGGCTTCGATTCACTGGAAGTGATTCTCCACCTGCAGCTGCCCAGAGGGACACAGGCACTCTGAACCCCATGGCTAGAAGAGGAGTTGTGGACAAGGTGGACAGAGGCTTCCCTC
Source organism: Erpornis zantholeuca (assembly GCA_013400515.1). Taxonomy (NCBI): domain Eukaryota; kingdom Metazoa; phylum Chordata; class Aves; order Passeriformes; family Timaliidae; genus Erpornis; species Erpornis zantholeuca. The sequence continues at coordinate 9,312 of VZTN01024620.1, read as the reverse complement.
ATTTTGGCTGGAATTAAACTACTAGCCCTTGCAAAGCGTGTGTCAGCAGTTGAACTGGACCATGACACCAGCGTAAAAACAAACCTCTTGAAATACAGATAATCCTATGGTTCACACAGCACAGCCTGTGCTTCAGTGCACTGAAATAGAAGCAGAACTCAGTGTTTGTTAATCCTACTCTAATTATAACGATCTATGTTATAACCCTTGCTAATGAGCTAACATAATTTTTTAAAAAATGTTTATTATAACAATGTGATTAAAGCTTGATGGAGCTGTTCTTATGCTTTTATGATGTAAAAATGGTTTCTTATTAGCTTTTGATGTTTCATTTTCCCCACAGCATCACAATATCTGCTTCTGTTTTACCCAATTGTACAATAATTGTTGTTTAACTTCAGCAATCTCATAGCCTAGTCAGACTCTAGCCATTTGATTAATCAATGAAAATACTCTGCAGCAGTAGTGCCACTGAAAATATGCCTTATCATTTTAGTGCTCCATATTATATTCTCTCACTGCTCTGTAAAAGCTACTGAAATATTAATACACTGTCCTCAGTATTTGATAAAACTTGTGATGAAAATTATCATAATGTTTTATGCCTAAAGACCATTAAATTAGCACACATTGAACTTGAAATAAATGGCTTGAATAATTTTTGTTTAAAAGTGTTCTTTTTTTTGGAAGAGTGAAATGCATATTGGAAGTTTCAAAGTTATGGAGCAACCCACTGAAAATTACAGCCTCAATGGTCATACCTGAGATAACATCTCTGCTGTATATACACAGAATAAGCTTTCTTCACTAAGTCAAACTCATTTCCAAACTAAACTTTCCCAATCTAGAATAACTTAATTCTGTGTTTATTAGGTTAAAAAAAAATCCCCCAAAACAAACTAGTAAAGAGGAAACAAAGAAAGTGAAATGGGCAAAGTTGCTTAGATTTGCACATATACAACTCCAGCAGAAACACAACAGCTGCATAAATATTTCCAAACCCATATTTGGCTCCTTCCCTCCCACATTAAAAGGCAAACACGACACCAGTTGAAATAATCATGTATTTGCTGATGGAGTAAAATACCCCTGATCTGAATGCAATTCACAATTAAACACCTTTTCACAAATGGGGCTAGTACCAGGAAACTGGTCTGGATCTATACTGGTATAATTCAATTGATTTCAAGATGAGAATTGATAAAGTTCAGGAAATTTAAGTCTTCTTGAGGTGCAGTTTTCTTTTTTTCTCATCTTTAGGAAAGCCATTACATGGGCTCATGCATTCAGCACACAGCTTCTTTTGGTGTCAGCAACAATCTGTTTTGTGAAATTCTTCTAGGAGAAGTATTAAGAGACTCCAGGGTTTTGCAGAGGCTCCCGAGTCTTAATAGCTGTATTCATAAATTGCTAGTCATACAGTATCACTGTTTCTTCCTGTGCTTTACAGTTCATGTAATACTCCCCAATTTCCCTTATGTCAGTGCCTACAAGTCAAAAGTTCAGAAATAATAACAGAGTACGGATGTGCGCCGTCATTAGATTCATGTTTTGATAGAAAATTAATTTGGTGTTTTATTCATTTGTTTGAAATAGTAACTACTGCCTTGAAAAGTATAAAGTGATTAATTTCCAATATTTTCAGATCATATTAGCAATACACAAGTGTTTTGACATGCCTAATAACTTTATTCATAATCAAGATTTTGCAGTTCAGAAATTCTTCTAGCTACGTGAGCCAGAACCTTACAAGTTAAAATAGTCAGAACATTGATTTAAAACCTGAGGAAGTATTTTATGCATTACAGTGCATCACTGAAGATCTTTTGTTAACACAGACAGCAATGTGAATTATGTATCTGATTTTATTTCTTACTGTTAAATGCAGCTCATTGTAAATGTATATCCAGCTCTTTTTTAAGAATACACAGCAAAAGCAATGTTACGTATTATGCTACAGCAGGTAATTCAGCTCCTTAGATAGGATTAGCCAACAGATTTATCAAGCAGTCTCTAAGGAAAGCAGAGTTCAAGTCTAGGCTCATCAATAATACATAAATAAACTGAACAATTAGGTACAAAGTGGCTATCTTGTCAGACAACTTATTAACCGATAAATGATACACTCACTGCAGACTGTAAAAAGGGGAGATATGTAAAGATAGGAAAGACCTGAAAAGGGAGGAAGGTACTGTACTCCTCAGTGTGTTTATGGGCTTGATAATTCTCTCCAACTCTCCACACTTGAGCTGAGAGCTATGATGTCTAGACAAAGGTGGTTCAGCAACACTTCACTACAAGTAATCACTTGGGTTTTTTTCTGATAGCTAAACATAAATATATTCTCTTGCTCTTTAATCAATGGTCTAAAGAAAAATGTGTATCACTTTTCCAGTGATGGCTACTACAGCCTCAACTTCATCTTAATCTTCAAGTTTTACATAATAAAAATTACATAAATAAAGTCATCCCCAGTGTGTAATGTCGCCACTGGGCACTGCTATGCTACAGTCCAACTACTGAGATGCACCATTTCCTAGAAAAGGGTAGGTGAAAACGGGCTTACACAACAACCACATCAGGTCTTAAAAGGCAGTTCTATGTTATTAAATATCAAAATATGGGACATTTGGTCCTTCTTTACCATCAACAAACTCAAATTTTATTTTCTTTTCTGTGCTGGCCTGCACTCTTCAGACAGAAAACAAGAAAACCAGAGGTAGGAAGGGCTGTTGCTTTTTTTTCCCCTCAGCCAAGCAAAACAAAAGAAAAAAGTCTTCATTTCATTTTGGATCAACAAGTAAGCAAGCATACTTAGTCCAAATAAAATTTTTTCATATCTGCCTCAGCTCAGAAATTATGAACATTTGAAGTACAGACTGCAGGATTTAACTCTGAATGAAACTAATATTTACCCAATATGATGTTTTTCATGCTCAAGTACTCCAAAGTGCTTTGCAAATATTGACTAAATATTGACTAAATTCTGCTTTTTTTCTGTGTTCAGCACCCCTTGACTCCAGTAGCCATTTTGAGGGGTACATGGAAACGAAGAGTTAAGGCCTAACACACTTTGCTAATGGAAATGTAAATTATCAGTGAAACACAGCCACTTTTGTATCGAAAAGGGGACATTACTCAGAGTACCCTCCAGAGCAGTATAAATTCAGGAATTTATAAATATCCTTGCCAGATGGAAAAGTAATGTGGATGAACTAAAGAAGTCTGCGGTGATTTCACTCCATGGTCACTGTGTCTCAGTTAAACAACATGGACAATTTTAATAATACTCACTGTCATTTTACTCTAGACTCATTTGAGTGAACAGTCCTTCAATTTTGCATCTGAGTACCTTTGAAAATGCACTTTTACCTCTGGTCCAAAGACAGGCAGAGCCTGAAGAATAATGTTCCTCTGCCACTTACAGGGTAAATTAGTTCTCAGACCAAGAACATCATCCCTGTGGGCTCCTGAACCCCCTCCTGTATTCATGCTGGGCCTCCCTCAAAGATGACAGCTAATGCAAGCACAGCACCTGCAGAAAGACTGGCATACAAGCTGGACTAAAGGAAGATGCAAACGTGGGTAGGAAAGACCATATCTTGCCTGGGGAGCCAAAACAAAAGATGAAAAGAGAAGGAAGACAGGCATTAGAGCTGATTTTCCATCTCTGGAAGCAGGTTTCCATGACAGACCAGCTGAAATGTCTGTATGATTTGCATATTTTTCTTCTGCTAACTATAAAAGGACTCTAGGACAAAGATATCAAACTTTAGACATGAAAAAGTTGTGTGCCAAGCCCCAGACACTGCACACCACAAAGTGACTGGGATGGTGTAAAATGTGCCCTTACCCTCTCTGGGACCAGGTGTCCTCTGTGCCCTCCATCCCTGAGGAGCTGAAGTGGCATCACTGAGGCATTGTGAAACGGCATCAGAATCCCAGTTCTCTGCTTCTTTCAGAGATCAGGGCTAGGGATTACGAAGAATCCATGGTATGGTTTTGCCTGCTGTATTAAAGGATTCCCTTGTCTGAGGGTAACAGTTCTGTGCATCTGCCGTTTTTACCAAGATTAGGAAAAAATAAAGACTGGGTCAGATTGTGGCATATGGATGCAGGCATTTTATGCAGCACTACCTGCAGACTCAAACTTGAAAAAGCAGCCATGAAGGGTCTTCCCAGTGAAGAATTTTCATAGTTGCAGCCTGTATGGACAGGCTAATGGCACTAGAGCATGAAAATATTGCACCCCTGCCCACAAACACAACCCATTATTTATTAGGTCAGACTATAAGTGAAAGAAGAAACAATTTGGCACAATGCTTAGAAGCAAAATGGACTTCTGAATTGCTATAGGATAATTTGCACCCAATTTATGAGTTTTGCAGATCTATGAGATGCTTTGATCTGTTTAATATAAAACTTGGTTGAAAATATGTTTCTTAGAGTGAAGTATGAGGTAATAAAATTGTGATTAAGGTGTGCTAGCAATTTTATTTTGGCAACTTTATGCTGCTCCTTTGAATTCCATTATATATAAAGTTTGGCTCTTTTTCAGTTGATAGTCTATCAACTGAAGACTCTACATACAGAAACATTAATAAACTCACAGACAATAAAATAAAAGCAGTCTAAAACTACATGCTATAATCTCTCTCTTTAAAAATAAATGTAGGAAGTCATAATGTATAGTTTATAATTACGATATCCAAAGAATTTCAGTTCAGTGAAGCCAAAGGAANAAACCAGTTCCAAAATCCCCTAAACTGTAAACATATTTCTTTACAGCCCTTACAGATATAAGCCTAAAGTAATTTTAAAGGAATGGGAATTGCTTTTAAAATCTGAACTTGAACCTCTCTTTTCTACACAGAAATTTCACCCCCTCAGAGTACTGCTTTAATTAATAGTTGGCATAACACGAGATGTCTTTCAAAGTTTCTTGTCCCTATATCTCTGCAAAATGTAAATGAAAATTAACCTTCACAAGGTTATAATAAACAAATGCTTAGTGGAGGAAAAAAAAAAGGTTTCCATGCATAACTATCACTTTAATATCTGTATGTGTAAAGATACTTTATCCCCTAACAAAGAGCTAATCCGCGAAAAGCTTCACTAAACATTTTCTTGTACTGTTCACATTTATGAAAGTGATTTCTGAAGCCTTAAGGAAGGTTAATGCACTCTCCGACTCTAATCAATGAAAACAGTGTGATTTACACAATCTATGTTCTTTGTCAAATTTAAGCAGTGTATCACTGCAGAAGATCTTTTGCTGACAGGAACTTACCGTATGATAGAGATGCTGGAATCCTCCTTACACTGGTTCTATCTGGCATACCATGCTGTNTGAAGCCAAAGGAAATTGCTTACTATGGAACTAAGAATGCGATAAAAAGAAAATTAGGCACTGGCCCTGAAGCTCGAAACTGAAGTAAATCACATATTTCCTCAAGCAGAAAGGCAGTCTCATTTTTCAGGGGGGAAAAACTTTCACAATAATGTTAAAACACAGAAGTCCAACTACTAATCAGAAGATACACATTAAAAGTGAACAAAACCAGTTCCAAAATCCCCTAAACTGTAAACATATTTCTTTACAGCCCTTACAGATATAAGCCTAAAGTAATTTTAAAGTAATGGGAATTGCTTTTAAAATCTGAACTTGAACCTCTCTTTTCTACACAGAAATTTCACCCCCTCAGAGTACTGCTTTAATTAATAGTTGGCATAACACGAGATGTCTTTCAAAGTTTCTTGTCCCTATATCTCTGCAAAATGTAAATGAAAATTAACCTTCACAAGGTTATAATAAACAAATGCTTAGTGGAGGAAAAAAAAAAGGTTTCCATGCATAACTATCACTTTAATATCTGTATGTGTAAAGATACTTTATCCCCTAACAAAGAGCTAATCCGCGAAAAGCTTCACTAAACATTTTCTTGTACTGTTCACATTTATGAAAGTGATTTCTGAAGCCTTAAGGAAGGTTAATGCACTCTCCGACTCTAATCAATGAAAACAGTGTGATTTACACAATCTATGTTCTTTGTCAAATTTAAGCAGTGTATCACTGCAGAAGATCTTTTGCTGACAGGAACTTACCGTATGATAGAGATGCTGGAATCCTCCTTACACTGGTTCTATCTGGCATACCATGCTGTGCCTGTGCAATGATAAAATGAAAACTTGCAGGACAACCTCAGGCTATCCATCTCTGATGCTCAAACTAGTGGATATAGCTCACCGAAGGCATGTAGGAATAGTTTTTCACAGAAGTAAAACAGAATTAAACCAGAATTTGACAAGTATGGGTTACATCAGAATTATGCTACTCACATCCAAGAATAAAAAATTCAGTTTCTCAGATCTTTACAATTAAATAGAAATTACAGTCAATTGATGAGTCCCTACCTCCTGTCACTCAATACCTATAGATGAGGACTAGTACCATAAGCACAGTATAGGAAATGAGTTACTGCATTTCCTGATTTGAAAGTGGCATTTTAAAAACTTTTATTTCACTGAGCTCCCCCATTTTCCATCTCTATTAGGAAAAAAATGAAACTTGTCCATGCAGCTTATGTGTTTTGGATAACCTTCTGCAATCACAAACCCCTGCTTGCCCAAATTGCAATATAAGTAAAGCAGACACACATTCACAGCTTACCTGACTGGCTTACCTGAAGCTAGTACATCATTCATAATTCTACCTGCCTGTGCCAGCTGACATACTGAGACCATAAAGCACATGGAAAACCATGCAAACAGAAAAGGTATATCTTTGGAAAGTCACATGAGGCCAGAGAACTTATTTTCCCTTGTTGCTCCAGAACATGCAGAATTACTTATGTAAGAAAATCAGTCTGTGCAATCACTTAAGGTATAAGTCCAGAGTAGGAGATAACTTAGAAATGGTTGCAAAGATACTTATTAAAATAAGATAATACATGTCTTACGATTTTAAGCAATATATTCTGAATGATGGGATAAGGGCTTGTTACAGAGGAGGAGAAATTCTTCCTCTTCTAATCTGATTAACATTTTCTGAAGAAAGCCACAGGGAGTACTTATGTTTGGAATTTGCACAATAGGAATTGTGGTATCTGCTACAGCGTTCATCCTTGTGTGAACCATTACACACCCTAAATAAAGTGAATGAGTAAGGAATCATTGTGTGGTTTTATGGTGGGAACAGAGAATTATTTTGCTTGACATATCTAAGCCATTGTTTTTAATCAATTTTTCCTTGACAGGTCTTGATTCTTCATTCCTTAGTGGAAGGCATATAACTCTTTGCATTTTCTGGGGAAACTAATTTCCACAAGAACACATTCAGAGAAGGAGTTAAAACTGAATATACATTAAGTTATATTTAACTCTTTAAGTCTTAACATAGCACTGAAAATGGACTAGTAAACACGGACAAAGTGTCTCCGCAAGTTCTATAGAGGCATGAGAAGAAAACCCAAATAGGGTAGGGGGGAAGATTAATAATAAGGCTAACAGTAAAGCAAATTATTTTTATGGTATAATTTAATAAGTTCAGAAGTTTGCTAAGAAAAATACAGAAAAAAAAAAGGAGACCAGACATTCAAATTGATCTTTCACATATCCCACATCTCATGTAAATCTCTGCCACATAGTCATTAAGATTCTACAGTTACAAAAAGACATATTCTAGGGGTACACATTTCAGTGGCTGTTGGATCTGCTGCATTTCTCCCTCTATTCATCACTGTGTAAGCTTAGAAGGTGTGTGTACATCCACATAAATTACAGGAAATATTTTTCATTGTACTAATAACTCCCATTGATTTTTTTCAGCAAATACAACAATATGACACATTTGGGAATGAGTGCATTCAGTTGCATTTGAAAATGAAGCCCTATCAGTCAAAATAAAATAAAATGAAATTTATAAAGGTTATATCATATTTATGCATTTACTAAATATAAAAGTCAACATATGGTGCAATGTTACCATATGTTTGATTTTGTAAGAGCAGATTTCCAATGTAGTAGGAGAGTTCCCCACAATAACAGATCATTAGCTTTGCATTTCCTTTAAAACACATTTTGAAGAAAAACAGCCAAAAAATATCCAAGTATGAGACACATGATCTATATGCACACCTACAATAGATAAAAAGATGTAAAATGGACCCTACCATCTGCATTTGCACAATGCACACAGAATGTCTATTTATTACTACTTAATAAGCTCTTATTGCTCACAATACAACAGAAATGAATGAGTATTTTCTGATCTACTAGGTGTGTGAATTTGAAAAATACACCAAAAGAAACAAATGAAACAAGACCTACAGAAAGCCTCTTTCAGAATAAAATCATGAGGAAACAATCTTTTCTCTTGTTGTTCACTGAGAGATTATAAAAAAACCATGGTTTGATATGGTCAATTTTGGTTTGGACATCTGCCATAAACTACGTCTAATGCAGTTTAGATATTCTGCAATAAATGTAAGTGCACTTTGAATTTAAGAGTAAATTATAAGCTGTCAAATATTTTACAGGAAAGTGATAGCATAGATCAGAAATCTAAATATTTCAGTGGAAACATTGTTGATCTGTTGAGTTACACTGCTGTACACCTGGTTCTGGTTGCTTTAAAAGGCACCTTAGCTCCTTCTTCCTAAACAGATAAATATTGCCACTGGACAGCCAGTAAAAAATTTGGAAATGCCATTCTTGGTCCTGTTTTTGATTTCCCAGTGTGAACTTAGGTTAAATATTTCTTTATGCCAATGGCAGCAAAATAATATAAAAATGCAACATCAATCCCTATTTTGAGTGCTTTGTGGAAGACTTATTTTTAAATGTCTTTTGAAAGTTTTTTGATCTCTGGTGCCAAGCTGACAGAAAAAGAAGACAAAAAATGCCAAAAAACCCCTATTACTACTTTTCCTTTGGTGTTAGCACTGTCTAAAATGG
>VZTN01024617.1:106449-117919 GCA_013400515.1 Erpornis zantholeuca | reverse complement strand
CGGCAGTGCGCGTGCGCCCCGGAGAGGGCTGGGGCTGCTGCGGCACGGCCCGCACCGGGAGCAGGGCCCGCACCGGGAGTTGGGGCCGTGGGCCTGCTCGTGGTACCGCGGCAGCGTCGTGGCGAAGCTGAAAGGATGAGCAGCAACCCCCCAAAGGCGGGGCGGTCTTGGGGCCGGACGTGGTCGAATTTGTTCCCAACCTCCGCCATTACCTGCGCTTGGTCGTGCCAGGCAGAGTTTGCTGCTGGTAGTGGGCCTCAGGGTTCCAATTGCATCATAAAACATTCCAATCCAGCTGGATGCCTAGCTCCTGCACCTTTTGTATTAAACGTAGGGGAGGACTTAAGTCGCAGGGGCATTTGCCACCAAAGGACAGAGGGCTGGGATAATGATGAAGTGGCTTTTAGGAAGTGGGGACAGCAAGGCTGATGAAATGCAGACTGTCTGGCCAAGAACATTATCTCCAGAAGAGCTCTTCTCACCAAACAGCTATCACATGCCCAGACCTCCATGAAGGAAAATCCCACAGTGCATGCTGCCTGCACAAGCAATAATCGGGAGCCCGAGTCTGTCAAGAGAGGGCCTGGAGGTGTAGGAAGGGTGAGGACACAGAGCTCTGTTTACTGTCTGTTTATGCAGGAGCAGCCAAGAGTTTCAGGAACATGTGCCAGCCCAGCATGCATGGCTCCAGGAGTGCTCTCTCTGTTCTTCCATTCCCCTACCCCAGTGCAGGATGTGGTCCTCGTCTATACCTGCTTTTTGCAGGTGTCTGCTTCTGAGGGGCGGTGCACAGAGGTGGAAGAGTGCTTGAAGCCATTTTTGCCTTCACATCTTTAAAGCATTGTCCCACCTCTGAAATGGTAAAGGCTGCTATGAGTATAATTACATGTGTGTTCTCTATTGTAAAAATGAGCTTAAACATAGTGATTCCAAAATCCTTGAGATTTGTAAGCTTAGTGCTCATTGTGTCTTGTCTTCTCTTTCTCCATGTGGGTGTCACCCCACTGCACTTCAGGTTTTTGGGTAAATATCTGCCTGCTCTTTTCTGGTTTGAGGTTTCTTAGGAAGTAGTGATCATGGGCTTGGCAGATACGTGTTTGTAGCCTTGCAATGACATGGAGATTCTTGAGAAAATTCTTCAGGTGGTGATAACATACCTTGAGCTATGGATTTTCACAGGGAAATCCTCAAAAATCTTCCTGGAATGGTTCTTTCATCAGCATATCACTTTTGATGAGGCAATGAGAAGTGCCCTAACAACCTCTTTTAAGTAATAGTAGCACCACTGCACACATCACAACCTACACATATATCTTAAAGAGAAGTCAGCTACAGGGAAATGAAAGAGAAAACCAGTTGAAGTAGATCAAGCTGCCCATCTTTTCAGCAGGGAATCCAGAGATTTTCTTCTGTGTCAGCACCTTCCTTTTCATATGGATGTACATTACTTGAAAAATAGATGCTTCCAAATTTGGTCTAGGCTCTCTGGTGTGGTCCTAGGCTTTTTTAAGATGGCAACGTTGTCTAGAATGGCACTTATCAGAGAACAAGTTCTTTAGTTCATCCATTGGAGTCACATTTTCTGCCATGGTGCTGCTTTGAAGACGGCAAATTGCCTGTGGGTAGATTAAAGGCTCCTTTGCTGCAATGTGAAGTTAAAACTAGAGAGCATTATGTGTCATGCCAGAGGTCTTCATGCAGTTCCTCAGAGCTTGGGCAGATCACTGGCTCAGCTTTGCTCTGGTCTGGGGTCCCAGCTTATCAGGGGTCCCAGCGGTGTTCTCTCAGAAGCATGAGGAGTATGTCTATAGAAAAGCAGCCTCAGAACACTGTGTGTCCAAAGAGAAGACAACTGGTCAGTGACCTTGTTCTGATAGATACTGAGGATATTGTGGCATGGGGGTTTTGTCAAGCAGGACCAGGAAGTGTTTGTGAAAGGCTGCAGGTAGCAGTAAAATGTCAGTAATTTATGCTATGCATACCATTTCAGCCAGTGTTGACAGCTTGTTTTGCAACAGCACAGAGATTTCAAATGGAGTCAGTGAATTCCTTGCTGCAATCTTGCTGCAGAAACTTTGAACCTGTTTTAAGATACCAGTATTAATAAGGCTTCAAATTTTTTGCATGTGAGATTCCGTCCTGTCTGCACCATGGTTGGCTGTCTCCCTTCACAGCATCTTAAGGCTTTTGGGTTCCCACAGACCCCCAACTGCATGTAATAGACCTACCCAGTGTCCTGCTGCAAGGACAGGCTCCTCAGTTTGCAGCTGGGAATACTGGTCATGGGCATTCCAATTGAATAGTAATACTAATCGACTGGAATGCCCATGTTGAAGCATTTGGAATTGAGACGTAACAGCACACAGCATTGCAAAGCTTGAGTCCTATGAACGTATTTCCAATATTTCTAGAGCTTCTGACCTTGAGACATTCAAGGGTAAGAATGCGAACTCAGAAAATCCAAACTTGTCTAACCATGGCTTTATACAGTGGTCCTTTTCCCCTTGTGTTTCCTTGTAAAGCAGGGATGTTGAAAGAAAATATCTTTTACCACTAGGTGGCGTTTAAGGATTGTGTTTGGTGGTTTTTGTGGTTTTGTTGGTGTGTTCTTGCTTTATGGTTTTTGTTTGTTTGTTTTTTGGTTGGTTTTTTGTTTGTTTTTATTTTTTAATGCCCTGAAACACAATATTGAAAATTGCCTAACTAGGCAAAATGGATTGGTAACCTAATTTCCTCTCTCCCTCCAGCTGCTGGAGACAGTCGCTGAAATTGGCTTTTGGCTATTCCTTGAGATGATCTGATCTAAGGGCTGCCAGCAGAGAAAAGGGGCAAGACTTGTCTGTTGTGTCTTTAGGAGTTGGTACCCTAGAGAGTAGGTACCTGCTTCTAAGGGACGGCTCCTTTCTACCCTTCTCCTTAGGAAACTCTGCTGCTGAGAGATACCTCTATCCTTAGTGCTGTAGAGTGAACAGATACCTTATCAGAGACACCCGAGTTGCTCCAAAGTTGCAATGTTCTTTTCTGAACTTGCTATTGATGCAGAGGAATAAATATGGATGTGTCTTTCTTGCTGTACAAGAGATAGCATTGCCTGCATTTTGTCATTACCCCCTGAGCAGCTTGTCTCAAACAGCACATGCATCAGAGCATGTGTGAGTCACCATCCACCTGCCAGCAGGGACAGGTCACAGGGACAGCATCAAGCTAAACTCTTTGGCTTTGTTGCTAACTGTGCTTACATGTTTTTTAAAGACTATTCAACACAGTTTTTTTTGGTGGCATAAAGCTTCCAAACATCTGACATCTTTGCTTAGTGACTGCAAATAAACTTTGACAACTTAGCTCAGCTACAAAGGCAAAAATAGATTAATGCAGGTAAGAGTCAAAGTAGTGAATGAAGGCTGGTCTCTGAAGACAGCAGAGTTCGATATCTGGGGCTTGGGCTGAAGATCCCAGAAAAAACAACATCTGATATTAACAATGCCAAAATAGTTGCCACTAACCCTCTCTGCAATGCTATATCCCCATCTTGGAAGGATCCCACTGCCATGACAATCATGATGGATTTTGTACCTTGTGACATGCTTGCCCCTTTGTCAGTGCAGCAGCAAGAGAGATCTTTCTCTTTTTTGGGTTATGGCATTGTTGTGTCCAATGCCTGTCACGTGCTTGCACCCAAGGAATATGCCTTCCCACTCTGCTCTTTCCAAGTACCTGTGTGCAAACCCGCTTCATCTGTTCCATATACACTTCAGCACCAGCCTTGCTGACATTTCTCTTGCTCTTCACCCTGGCCTCTGGCAAACCTTAGGCTAACATGGCCAGGCAATGACATAGAAGTGTGTGGTTTGCCTGCATACTGCCTACAGGGCTGTTCTCTGCCTGTAAGCATGTAAGAATCAAAGATGACAGTGCTTCTTACAGGAAGAGAAACAGTCACACAGCAGTCACACAGGTCAATAAAAAGTAGATGGCTAAAACCAAGAAAACTGCCTGTGTGGGTTTTTTTATCACATAATAGCAGGGCAGAAAGTGTGCCCATGTCTCCATGGCCAATCACATGGAGCAAGAACATCAAACAGGGTTTTACACCTGTTTTATAAGCAATGCTTAAATATTAGTAATTGCTACTAATAATACTATAATACTTGTAGTATTAATTATTACACATATGTGTGGAAGTTGCAGTATTCCCACTTCCTCTCATCATGCTACAGATTGCATAATTTTTATGTTCTGGTTTTAGTAAAGAAGGAAAAGGAACACGAAAATACTCAATGATGTGAAGGTGTGACTTTGAAACACTTAAACAACTTGCGGACAATTAAAAAGCTTTCTTTGAAGGAATTTTTCTTGCAAATGCAGTACTTTTCCATCTGGGTCATGGTGGGAGAAAAAAAAAAGCGAAAGGTACAGTTTTGTGAGGGAAAAAAGGAAGCAAAGGCAGCAAACTCATCACTGGATTAATTAAGCTGGCAGGTTCCTTCCTGACTTGTATTTCATGAGAAATTCTATAGTTGTATTATCTGTTAAAAAGTAGCTGGAGTAGTGATCCCAAAACTGCTGTAGTAATTTATAGCCATGGACAGATGCTTGTACCTATTCATATTGCAACACTATTATGCTGAGGCTCTGATTAAGAACAAATTGGGTGTGACCGGTTTTAGTATATATGCCATAAGAATTACCTGACATTCCGTTGGAAGCCTGATGAGTTGAAATTATCTCAATAGCTTTATTATCTGAATTGGAGCCAAATGGAATTAAATCTAGTTAAAACAAAAAACCAAAAAACAAAAAACAAACAAACAAAAAGAGTAAAATTGTAGTATTAGTTATTAGATAATTAAATGAGAACCAAATGCAACTCATTGTCAGGCTATCAGCAGTTTTGATACGAAGCCGGATTTTTAATTTTTACATTTCTTTAGGTTGACATAGGCAATACATCTGATTTTTATCTAGGGTATCTATTTTTTCTGCAAAAATTTCCATCTTTTCTATTCTGTGAAAAAGTAACATTTAGGATTGTGGAGTTTTAGCTTTTTTCATTCTCGGCAGCCTCTTGAGTCTGATTCATTCCTCACATCCAGAACAGCTTCCATCCCTTTGGAATGGAACAAAAGTTGTGTCAGATAAGCAATGTTCAACATTATATCCTGTTCCAAATTATATCCCTATGATTTTCCTGTGGTTTCTTCTTCTGGGGGGCTGCTAGTCCTGGAAGAGAACATTCAGGTTGAAGTATTTTCAGTTTGCCGTGTGAAACAGGTCTTTCAGTATAAACTTTAAAACTGAATTTGGGAATATACTGTCGGAATTTGTATCTGCATTTAACTTGTATTTTAATGTCACACACACACATGTGAATCAAAGAGGGTTTAGAGCTTTTGTCATGCAGAGTTTTCTGACAAATGCAGAGTTTTCTGAGTGACTCTATTTAAAGGGGCATACCTTATTCCCCCCACATAATCTCATTCAGAAATATTAATATCATTTTCCCAGTGTATTCTGCCAAGTCCTAAAACAGATTAGGAATAGTACCTACTGCAAAGAAGATACAATGCCTGACTAAGAAGGTTGTGCTCTCAAAGGGACATGCTGTACTTTGGGTCAATAGCTGAGGTTCAGCTCAACTCCAAAAACACTGCTGACAAGCCAGAGTAAGCAGATGTAGCAGGTGTTTCAGAGGGTTTGCTCTGCATGATGGTGAAACTTGTGGTGCCTTTCTTTTCTCACCACTCTGCTTAGTTGGCTTCCCAAACATCAATAAATCGCAAAAATCAGTGTTTTTTAATATGAGCAGAGCTCTGGAAAAGTTCTTCTCTTGTTGTGTGTTAGAAAAGTGCAGCAATGCATCTGTGCAGGAGTGCATCTGTGTTTTGAAAACAGGAAGGCTAGCAGTGAAAATTCTGCCAAAACCATGATCTCAAAGCAGTCCTCAGTTCATATGGCTTTTTGTTTTCTCCTGGAGCTGTTATGGTGTTTTCTTTCCACGTGGAGATTCTTTTTACAAATCAGCTGCTTTGAAACCTTTGGGTTTACCAAAGGCTCTTCTTTTTAATTGTCATCTCCGTGTGAGTGTGTAAAGAAACATGTAGGAGAAGGTTGTTCCCCAGGTGGTAATGGCTACTTTTCCCTCTTTGCCAACACAAATACACCAAATTTCTTTGCTAGAGTTATCTTGATATTGACTAGCCTACATTGTTTGTTTACCACTGTATTAGTCCCTTAAATTTCTGTTGATATTTACATGTGCAAATAAACAAGTCACCACAAAATTTCTGTCTAGATCCACATCAGCTGCAGAGCATGACAGCTGCCTCGTTGTTATTCACACCAAAACTCACTATTTGTACTTCTTGCTCTCTCACCAGAGTGCCAGTTTGCCTGCCCAGTTTTTGAAGAGTATGAGACTAGCTACAAGTGAGACCAACAGAAAGCCAAACTTCTCACTGTTACTGCAGTTTTTGATACCGGATCCAGCCACTGAATTAGTGATGACAAACCAACTTTGAGGTAGTAGCAAAACGGAATGAAAGCCTGCATTATATATGAGGCTGCTAGCTTTTTTTCTTTCTCTCCTCTTCCTTGCTGCTAGTGTTGCCTGTGCCAAGTCATTCAGCAGTCCTCTTTTTCATTGAAGATGGGGCACAAACACTTCTAGAAGTTGCTATTCATGCCCACAATGATGTTCAAAACCCACCTACACGTCAGGAATACTGTAGTATGAAAGTGTGATGCAACTCACTGTCATGCCTCTGTTCAAATGACTTCTTGGTCAGTAATCAGTCCCAGCATCATAATTCTGGTGCAAACATCTGTATTTTTCCTGTGCATAATGAGGGTTAAGGAGAGAATTTTATTACTACATTGCCAGTATAACCAAATCACCTCTACCCCAAGGAACATACTAATAGCTTTTCACATGAGAGGGGGAAAGAAATCTGCCCTGTGCTAGCTAGATTTGTCAAGATATTTTAACACCAAACAATTTATTTTTTGCCAAAGTAGCCATGCTGGACAGAGAGATAAAAATACTGGGTGATTTTGATGTGAAACTGGGCAAGAATTAGGAACTTATTTCAACAGCTATAATGTACTGGGAAATAAATATATTCTCAAGCCATTAAAACTCTCAGAGGGGCTGGATAGCTGTCAGTGTCAAAGGTCTGTGACATTGATACATGCATCCTTGTCTAATAGCTCTTCAGAGAAAACTGGAAAATTTCAAAACACAAAAATTCTTCCTTATAATCAAGCATCTCAGACCACTTTGTTACACAAGGTGGTGAAATTTCCCCCTGGCCACTTTGATCCTTCTTCTCTCTCCAGTCTTTCTGATACCCTTTAGGTTATATGAAGAAGCTGGGAGCTGGCCTGCCAGTCCTGACTACAGGTGGTTACAGCTGATGGAAAACATCTCTGAAAGGCTCAGGGCTGATACCTGCAGCCAGGAGCTAACTTGTTCAAAAGCCATCAGCAGCAGCTGGAAATCTGGGCCCTCAAGCCTGAATTTGGTGAATAAAAGCTGCAAGGAAAGTCAGTTCCTCTCACAGGAGTGGAGAACTGACAGAGCAGGTAAAGGCCACAGGTGCAGCAGTGGTTACATCCTACATGACCCCAGCCCTCAGCCTCTGCACAGTTCTATGAGTGCCTCTGGAATATGCAGACATTAAATTGGGAAGGGAAAAGCAGGTCCTTGGTGGTTCTGTGCCCTTCATGCTCTCAACTTGGCATAGTCAGAGCCAAGAGGCACTGGCTCCTCTGCCAGCTGCCCACCACCCCAGGACAAGGGTGGCCAGTAGGGTCCCTCCTTCCTGTGCAGGAGCTGCGGGGCACAGGTACAGCCAGTGTGATGCACAGGTGTGCTGTCCTGGGGAGCTGTGCTCAGGAGTGTCCCCATGTGTGCTGGAATTTATTGATGTCGACACAACTGTGCTGTATGACTATTCAGCCCCGCAGCAGCTTCGACTCAGCTTCCAGAGTTACACAAGCAAGCCTACTCCTTCCCTGCTCTCGCATAGCTGTGTGCAAATACTGAATGTGTGTGAGAGGACTCTTCAAGACTCTTGTGCCTTTCCCTTCTTGAGACCAGTTTTCTTGAGGTGTTGTGGTAAAATTTTGAGATCAATGGGCTTTTATTCAGGGACTTCTAACAAAATTTTTAGGGTGGGAGTATTTCAGTACTCATGTGGGTTGCTGAGATGCTCTGCCTCTCAGAGAAAAGATCTTGTCATTAAGGGTGATGTGCATGATCTGGTGGCCATGAATAACTGCAGCTCAGACCTGAGCACAGCATGGTTTTGTGTTTGGGCTTGGGAAATATCTGTCACTTTGCTTCATCCATCATCTTTGACTACCCCAGGTTTTATGTAAAGAACTGTAGTTCTCCCTAACTTTTTAACCTCAGAACATTGCAGACCAACCAGGGACTAACTTGCTTTAAATAATTAGTATATTCTTGTATGCATATATTCCAGGTCTTCAGTCAAAGAAAACCAACCTTTATCTGGGATTCAAATCTTTTAGTGACAGGTGTAAGGTTGAGCAAACTCTTGCTGCTGCCTTTAATGTACTTGGATCTGGTCTGTGCATGGAAATGTAATTTAACTTGGGCAGGTATCACAGTACCACAGCTGAACCACTCCTTGAACTGGTAACAGACACCACCAGGGCTAGCACTGTGCTTTGTAAATAAACCTGCTTGCTAGCAACCACTCTATAAATCGCTAATGCAAGACACACTGTACAGCACAGATAAAGCTTCAGAGGCCGATCTTACAAAGCATCCAGCACACACAACGAACAGCTGCCATATCCCTTCAGTTGCTCCCCTAACCAGATTAGAAAGCCCATGCTGAAGTATTGAAGACATGTGACAAGCCGTGTCTGTCTCCTGCCTTTGCTTACTAGTTTAAGCACATTGTGAAAAGTTTTGCATAGTTCTCTTCAAAACAGCAGATGAAGTATGAAGTTACATATATGGATCTTATTTCTATAAGTTATCTCTACACAGAATTGATATGTAAAGGTGGTGATATTCACAAAGGGTTGACATTCAGAGTTGCCCTGTGAATAAAATAGAAACTTCTTTAGTATGTAAGTAAGTATATGGTGATTCTTAAGATACCTCAGGGATACCTGACTACAGTGGTTGAAAATATGGTTGTTCTAGTCTAGTTTTGATCCTGAGGTACTGGTAGACTGCAGTGCAAGCTCATGCTGCTGACGGCATGGTTTTCCAAGGTGATATGAGCTTGTTTCACCCCTCTGGGTGAGCCCCAGCCCCTGCCCTGTGAGCACAAATGGAACTGCAGCAGTTCTAATGGGGTCATAACAGGGTGAGTCATTTGATAGCCAGGCTTGAATTTTCTGTCATAGCCAGAAAATCTGCCAGTCACTGAATGAAAGAGAAAATGAGAAGGCTGGGGCAGGATTTGGAGGGAAAAGGAAGTTACTGTTTCTGTAATCAGTGACCTTTGGGGTGCAAAGATCTTCCAGATCACAAGAAATGAGAAGGAACTGTTCCCCTGAAATGCCCCACTGATGCAGAAGATTGGCAGAAATGCAACAGACCAATATCTGTAAGAACACACAAGTGCTGGGTGAAGGTGTCTCTAGCTAAGGGAAGGCATACTTTACACATGTAGGGCATGAGCAGTCACTGCTCATTTCATACAAGCCCAGACAAGCCAGTGCAAACATTTCTGTATGTGCTAAGTTTGCTGAAAACATTTGTTTCCATTATATAAGATTAGAGCTCCAGACTGTTTGGGTTTTTTTTCCCAAATGAAAAAGCAGGGCAACTTTAAATCCATCTTAGTTGTAAGACTTTGCAAATCTTTAATGTTCAGTGCTCCATCCAGATGTTATCAGTGCCTGTAACTTATCTTTTCAGCCACCATGGTAATGGGTCATGGTAGTGTTCCACAAGTTATATATTCTTCCCTATAGCCAAAAATTAACTTTGCTAATAAAATGCTTCATCCTTGAAAATCGGATCAAGTAAATGTCTTTCTCCCCAGTGACTGCTCTATGAAATCCTCTACAATAAAAGGTTTTAAAATTTAGAGCCTTGGAGGGTTCTTTGGGTGATGTTTCCCCTTGGAATCCAGTAAGGCAGCATCTGCATTTTTCAGAGAAGGTTTCAGGTGAAGTGAACCGTAAGATTCCTCCCAAGTAAACATTCATCTCTACCTAGAAAAGGCCTCATTACTCAGCAGGTTATACATTCATTACTGGTTCTCATCTCAGGAGCTTGCAGAGTCACCTGGAGCCTCGTCTAAGTGTTTTAGCACTGGCAAAAATGGGTATTAATGATTGGACCTAATAGGGCCACATTGTAAGGTTTGATTTGAATGCCACTGAGTAACTGGGCCACCTGGTGTTGACCTGCTTGAAAATGTCAGCACAGCATGTGACTATTGAGAGGGTTAGGCACTGCTGTTTCGATTAGTCATTTTATGACTCTGTCCCTAAATCCGTCCATTCAGCCTTTTTTGGGCTTAAAGCCAACCCCAGCTCCTCAGGCTGGGAACTGCCTTCTCTTAGGAAGACCAAAGGAAATTATTTGTGCTGTGTCTATTTGAATCAAAGATCAGCAGGGGAGACTTTCTTCCCATCACAAGTGAATTCAAGGCTGTGGGTGACAGGTAGGCCACCACTGTACCTTCTAACGACTCCAGTTAAATCCCCAGCTGCATGCTTTAATTGCAAAGTTTAAATTAGGATATTGTACAAAGAGGATTCCAGATGTAGGTGTCTTGCTTTCTTAAAATAATCCGTAAAGAGCAGTCACATGCCTAAAGCTCTATGATGTGGCAAAACTTTCCTGTCAAGCCATGACAGGTACCAATGGGCTACGCAGTATTTGAGAATGCAAATCTGACTCCAACTCTAACACTTAAAAGACGTTGTCTCTTCAGATAGCCATCTCTGGAGTCATCCCTCTTATTCAGAAGTGTAGTTATACACTAAATATAGACGTCAAAATTATAAATAAAGTGAATTTTTTGAATTGAATTAAGTCAGTTGTGGTGACTGATTTCAGAAAAATGTGGAGATCTCCACTTTTCAGCAACTATATCTGTATAGTTTGTGTCTGATTATGGGATTGAAGGATAATTCAATAAGGGACCTTCAAAGGTCCTTCGAGCAAACTCCTGCCCTGAACAGAGTCAGAAATGAGGTCAAAGCAGATTATACAGGGTTTGTCATATTACTTCAATGTCCATCAGTCTCTGCAAGAGTTTTGATCCTTGCCCTCACCTTCTTTCCCCCTGCCCAATCTGAGCGTCACATACAGCAAGGTGGTTNTAAAATGAATTATTTTTTTTAATAGACAAAAGATTAACAAACAAAAAATTTTAATAGACTACTTACTACCCAGGATAAACAAAAGAACTCCCAGTAGATACATAAACAGTGCATGATAAACAGCTAGTGAAGAAATAGCATAGATTTAGGA
>VZTN01024617.1:37401-104359 GCA_013400515.1 Erpornis zantholeuca | reverse complement strand
AGGTGGGAGTTGGCTTCTTCTCCCAAGTAATAGGCATTAGGATGAGAGAAAATGGCCTCAAGTTACACCAGGGGAAGTTTAACTGGATATTAGAAAAAAAATTTTATTGGAAAGAGTTGTGAAATATTGAAACAGGCTTTTCAGGGTAGTGGTGGAGTCACCATCTCTGGAAGTATTTAAAAGACGTGTGGATGTGGTGCTTCATGTGTGGTTTGATTGTGGACTTGGCAGTGCTGGGCTAATGGTTGAATTTTATGATCTTAAGGGTCTTTTTCGGCCTAAACAATTCTATGATTTTATGGTTCTAAATAACTATTCAAAGTGAAAACAATCTGTATTATTCCATACAGTGGGCTAAAAAAAGAAATATAAATCACAGAGGATTCACGCTGAAATTTCATTCCGGTGACTCAGATAGTTGTTTCCAGAAGAAGCCCCATACATAAAACATATGATAAGAGAAACATAACTGATCATTTCTAAAACCTGTAAATTGTAGAGACTCATTTCCCCCTCCTCCCCTTATCTGCTTCACCAATGCCATCACAAAGCTATCACCCAGCAAGCAGAGCAGGTAGCACTGCAGAAAATATGTGCAAGGAATTGGGAAGCAGGTACTATGAAAAAATGTAATTATACTATATAAAAATATATTTCTTTCAGGACATTCATATTAAAGTGACAGCTACATCCCAAGAAATACATTATATTTTTCTAAAATGTGGAAGTTAAAAGTTTCTCTGCAAGATTCTATCTAAACCTGCAAAAAACACGCTTGATTTCTAGACTTGCTGGTGAAAATATATAGCAGTTTTACAATTTGTTCTGTGGAATAAAACAGCAAAAATGAAAGATGTATTTGGTAGCTCTTGGGAGAAGCTAGTGTGAGGGACAAAAAAGGAAATGAGGGAAAAGCTCTGCATTCCTGTTGTGAGCTCTGGGACTTTTTATTTGGATTTTGACTGATCATATTTCGTACTTTCTACATGATCTTTCTCCTTGAGGTACAAATTGTTAAACCCAAGAGATTCACAAGGCAAAAAATAAATAAATTATGTCTTCTGCTGTATAACTATAGTGATATATTTAATTACGTGAAGTTACAGCCTTAGCTAACTAGTTGACAAAAATTACAATTTTTAAAGCCTTTCCTCTGGATTTTTTCATGGAACTGAGGATGTTTGTTTTTTCTTTAGTTACCTAATAATAAAAGGCTTCAGAAAATACTCATCATGAGAATAATGACTGTTTGGAATATGCATTTTTCTTTCAAATCATCTTTTCAAGGAAGACTTAGATACATCTTACCAAAACACTTCCTGTTATTTCTCCTGGGAAAGGTTCACTGCTGCATGTGCTGCCTCTACAAAATTTCTTGTGCTCGGCTCTTTAGGGAGCTAAAACTGAATAGACCAATTTCAGGGATGCCTTGATGACTGGTAATGCATGAATATCAGTAAATACTGGTCTGATTTAGTTTTTATTTTTCCTTAATACTTGAGAAAAGAAGCAGATATATAAAAATCCATACCCTATGAGCTCATAAACAGTTAGTCTCATCAACATTTGAGTGCATTTAGGAGATGAAATTGGAGAAGGGGGTTTATATTATATTTGCAGGATTTTATTTCATTTCCATCCTCATCTATTCTTGATTCTTCAGACAATCCAAAGACATCAGCTGGGATCTGAGGGCTTTGTCGTACATACAGCTAAGTGATCAATTTGAAATTTGGAAGGACTTTCTGGCTGAGTCATAACCTCCAAAGACACGTCTTCTGCAATGCCAACAAGAATTTCCACCTTCTGCTTTGCAGCCACATATTACCATAATACTGTGAACCTCCTATTTGAGTTTGTCCAACATTTTCTGGCAATAGCTAGGAAAAAAAAAAAGCTTGCTTTTTTCCTCATTTATACCTCATATTCCTGTTCTGCTGTACAGGGTTGCCCTGTCACTGAGTGGTGGGAAATAACCAGGTGGGATCTCCAGTACCCCATACCAAGTGATGAACTCAGTCAAGCCCTTCCTCAGCAGAAAAGATGGATTTCAAAATGTTTTTCCCTAACAGCTGCTTCTGCTGTGATGCAGCCAGCCAGGAGCTTAAGTAGGTGGCTGGACCAGTCACCAGAGCCAAGGGTTGCAACAAGTCCCAGCATATGCCTCTGGCCCCCAGGAGGGGATTTGTGTTTACATCCATAGGCAAGTAAAAGGCAGGGGCAGTGGCTCTCAGCTTGGGGGACCATGCTGGTTGTGATGGGACTGGGGCTAGGGGCCTGCCTCACTTACCAAGGGTAGCCAGAAAACTTCTACCTGGGGAGGCTGGGAAGAAGCTGGGAAGTGCAGTGTGCCAAAAACCATCCCTAATTTCTTTAGCCTTGACTGCCTGTTCATTTAAACAATATAATTTAGCCTTGTAGTATAACTAATATTAAGGTCTGTGTCCTGTGCAGAAGTTGCCTTGCCTGGGGAGACGTGATTCAGGAACCAAAAATCATGGAGAGTTTGGTTCTTGCTATGTGGAAATGTTGGTTTGCAACCCAGGAAGGTGAGGTGTTCGTCCAAAAGAGGATAAAATGGCTGTTTTCCCATCTCTAATGTCGAGGTCTTGGCTAACATTTCCTTTTCCAGGCGTACAGCTTATTTGTCTTCAGTTTCCTTTCTCTCTCTGCTCTAGAACTATTATAATGGTGATTGCTATTACTTTATTAATGACTCAGTGCTTTCAAGTGGGACTTTTACAGTGATGTTGTACTAATATCTAATTGAAAATGCTTTAATTGAAGCCTGAATTGTGTTGACATTTTAACTTCACCTCTGACTCAAATAATTAATACATTAAATGGGCACTGAAATATGATAAACAGCCAGTTTTGAAGTAAAGTATTTTAAATTGAAAAAAAATTAAAGCTAATTGAATGTGACATATCTTTCAGAAATTTGAAGTAACAGTTCAGATGCTCTGAATACCAACCCCTTCCTTCTCCCAAGCACAAAAAGTATTTGTTTCTTTTAAACATCAAAATGTCATGAATGTACCTTTCAACCACATTTGTTAAGAAATGCACTGAGGGGTGGTTAGAAGTAAACATGAGTTTTAAATGTTCTTAATTGTTTATCCTGCTCATTGTACAGTCTTGGAGCTCATTCACCCCAAATGAGAAAACAAACAACAGTTATTTCCATGACTCACAAGCAATCAGAAAAAAAATGTGGAGACTTTAGAAACTAATCTGAGATTTTCTTGCTCCTTGAAGTAAAAACATATTCACGGCTAGTAAAAAACCACTTTGGTTATAGCTCTAGTCATAAAGAACTAGTAGCAATTGCATTCAGGAGCTCAAAATGTCGGTGCTGCTGTCACCCCAGTCTTGGTCTTTGCCCTGTAATGGACAAGACATCATCGAGTCTTTCAGTAAGACAAATAGCCTGATCTCCTCCTTTGAAAGTTAAATAAGGTTTAGGGCATAGATAGAGACCTTTACTAGCTTTGTAATTTGAAAACAATTGCTATTAATGAACAGCTTTCTTACAAATCACACAAACCACTTTTCATTTCCATTCCTATTCTGCCAGTGCAGTAAAAGGCATCTGAAATGTCAAGAATGGTTTTCATGTAATCAACATTAGTGTTTATTCATCAGTTGAGAGATTTGTTAAGCAGCAGTCCCTAGAGGAAAGATGAGGGGGGCAGGTGATGCATCCTTTTGACTGTGAAGCCTTAGACAAGACAAACATGCAGAGACCATGAGAGGAAACAACAGCAAAGACAGAAGCCCCTGTTCAATTTCTGGCATCTCTTATTCTCAGCTTCATTGCAGGCGAAATTCAGGTGTAAAACACTTAAACCTGTTTTTCTGACTTTGATCTCACAAGGTCATATGGAACTTTTAAGGTCACCCATCTTACAGATTTCTTGGTGAAAGGCTCAGCTCAATGGCAAAGGATAGAGATTAGGGCATGCTCAGAAGAAGAAGTCAACCAATGTGATAAAGAAAAAAGATCTGAGATGAGGGGGGACACTCAGATCTCCCACCCCATTGAGGATACAGCTGTCTCTAGAGGAGCTGGCAGCATCTTGCTGAACACAGTGGCCTGTTCTGGATAGTTTCATACAGTCACTGAGGCCATGCCAGTCTGGGAACACCCAGGCCATCTGGGTCTCCAGGTCTTGGGGCACAGTGACCTCTCCAGAGCATACCTGGTACCCCCCAGCACATTTGACATATATGCCCCAGCATGTGACATCAGTTTCTGCAGCATTCTCAGCCAGGCTGGTGTAAAGGGAACAGCAGAGGGGGGACAGCACTGAGGTAGCACCTTTTGTTGACCTCAGCTGGATGACATCTCCCAGCCACGTCTGTCGTCTGTTTTACTATTGGAAATGTTAGTTTGACCTGCAGTCATAACGTGGTCTAACAGCTCTTGTCCCTTGTGTCTGAGGAATGTCTGAGGGTACAAGTCCTGCTGGTTCCTGATGTTTGGTAGAGTAAACAAGTCACATGCAGGCTGGTTCATGCTGCCTGGAACATTGAAACATGCACAGGTTTTGTACTGAAGAGATCTGGTACAGAACAGAGGCTGGCAGCAGGTCAACACTTGCCCAGACTGATGGTTCATCAGCTGGGTTTGGTTGCTGGCACCCCCTGGTTAAATGATATAAATGCTTTCAGTGAATCTCAAGAGTCAGCATTCAGGATAACAAATTTATGCTATTCAATTAACATATCCTACTGCTTTGTGAACTTACCTGAATTGCCAAAAAAGGGGAAATTACTTCTCTGTGTTTTGATCTCCCCAAAACAGCTGTATTTCAGCATTTACCCATTGTATTTCAGTTTTGACCCATAGATCTTCCCAACTTGCAATTGCCTTATTTGATGTATGCAAACTCGGGTTGTGGCTTAGAATAATTCTGTATTATCTACTTGAGGCATCTTCGTATTAAAGTCCTATACCTCTAGATTCCAGTTCCTACATACGTATTAAAGTACTATCTCCTTTCACTTTATTCAAGTACCAGTAAAAATAAATGCATAGAAAAACCTACTATCATTACAGCTAAAAGAGGATCTCACTATGTATCCCTGCAATCCTTCTCTTTAAGCCAGAATGAAGGGAAGAGGGGTCGGGGATTTTGGACCCTTGCCAGGATCCCTATTAAAGACCAATTTATTTTTCATTGTTTAATAGACAATGTTGAAAACACAAATATCAGTGGGATAAGAGATGGTTTATGTAAGTGGCAGTGGGAAAACCAAACTGTGGTAAACCAAAGGTGAGACTAATCCCCTAACAGAGAGGAGTGAGTAATCACAGCTGAGTCAGAGGAAGGGTTCAGTGGGTGCTGAGTGCACCCATGAGAAACTGAGCATTTCCACTCCTGTGACAGTGGTCATTACAGGCAAGGTAAGACCTATGTCAGCACCAGAACAATTTGGAGAAGACAAGAGAAAGGGCTGCTTGAATTTTTAGTGAAACCTGACCAAGTGGCTTATTACTATCTGTGTAAAGAGAATTACCACCGAGCAATAAATTACTGGGGATAAAAATGCTCCATGACTGTCCTGCCAAAAAACGAGAAAAGATTCATTACTACGCATTTCTTTAAAAAGGCCAGATAACCTGTTCAAGAGCGCTATTAAGCCAGGAACAGCATTATCTAGAAAAAGAGATATATTTCCAATGCTCAGCTACGATTGTGCCACTTTATAGTTCTTGTTAAAGGTGTGCAACATCATGAGAGACTTTAGTATGCCATTTCTCAGGGGAGCCCTTTGTCTTATATTATTTGCAGTTTGCATAAATAGAGGATGAGAGGGAGTTGATTCTGAATCTTTTTCCTAGGTATAAGTACTGAAGAAAACAAATCACATGGATGCTCTGAAGGTTGCAAAGGGAAATCATCTCTTTTAACATATTCCATTTGCAACCTTCTGTCTAATGAGTTGTCCCTGGAAAGCGAAGGTGTGTTCCAAAGTGCTATCAGATGCATAGTTAGTTGTTGTTCCAAACAAACTGGGAAGTCTCAGGCTGTTCCAGGAACCTGTCACTGCCAGAAAGGGGAGATTGTGTTTCCACCCTCTCCTAGCCTCCGTTTCTCGTGCCTGGCCCTGAATTGCAGTGGCTCACTGGGTCCTTTGCTAAACTGTATTGTCTTGCTGGCTTGACAGTTTCTCCATGCAAGTGGCACAGAGGAAGGTCAGACACACTGGAGAAGCCAGAAGGAGAGAAGAGGATGACATGAACAATGTGACTCTTGTGACACCTCAGAAGAGCACAAAAAACCTACTCTTTTCCTGGTTTCTTTTATTTTTAAAGGAGAATTAAACAGCTTTAGACCCTTCCTTCTCCCTGTCTCCACCATCATGAGGGATGATGATGATGGTATGAACAAAACTTACTGCTGCCTTCATTTGCTGGTGTGTCTGTGTAGGCTCCTAGCACCTCCCCTTGGGTAGTTTGCTAGCACCACACTACAGATTCCAGTCAGATGTTCACTTCTAAACACAGACTTGACAAATAATGCTCTATCAGTATCAATGCACATCAGTGACCATATTGTTCAATCTTGCATTTGGGAGTGATTTCCAATTAAAAGCAAATCACTGAAAGAGACTTTCGAATTGGTTTCATTGAAGAAGAAGAAATGAAGGGAAGCTACTTGAGATCTGACAATAGCTGGAGTGATTTGTAAGCATGAAGCACGCAAGATAACATTTAATTAACAGTGGCAAAAATAGAACATCACTTTGAATTTACGTAAGTTCTCTTGTTCTACGTATGAGCAATGCCCTTTCTTTAAGACTCTCTTTTCAGAAAAATGTATTAACCCTCCATTCCTGTAGATGATATACCAGTCACAGGTTGGGCAGCATTTGCCCTCCCTTTTTTGAAGATTTCAATACTCACATGCAGGGCACCTAGACAGTATGTTCCAAAAAATCTCAATCAATTAATTTTTCCTAAAGCAGTGAAAATGACTGTTTGTATGGTAAAAATTACAAATAAATCCTTGTATCTGACTGTGCAGAAACATGTTCATTAACTTCTATATGATTTTGAAGTACCTCTGTGGCTTAATCAAGTATTATGTCCAGAGCATATGGAGAAGCTGGGATGCCTGCAACTCAGGTGACAATCCTGGGCCCCCTGCTCAGCAGAGCCAAACAAACAGGGTTTTGGTGCTATCAACTGATCCGTTTTGGATGCCTGCTGTTCCCAGGCTCTGTTTCTCCCTGCTGACCGGTGAGGGGGCCGTGACACCGTGGATGACTCCAAATATTCAGTAAGGCAAATCTTGAGAGGGTCTCAATTCAGAGCACATTTCCAGCCCCATTATTACTCCAGTAATCACTACAGATGGGAAACCCTTTCTCACAGCCTCTGCTCAGCGCACAGTGTGACCGTATTGCTGTCTGCATCCAGTTTCCATCCTGCATCAGAATGTCAGTGTAGGGACACCGCTGAAATGGACATTAGAGGTTTGCTCCAAAACCCTCTCCAACCCATCTGGCAGGCTGCATCTCCCTTCGCAGTGAAGCTGGGAAAGTTGCCTCTCTAAGGACACCATTCCTGCCCACCTGCTTTGGGAGTCTGTAATGATAGGCTGGTGACAGAACAGCAGACATAGTAGAATCCGTGGTGCTACAGGGTGCCTACCTTGTTCACTGCTCCTCCAATTCCCTTGTGATGGAGAGGGTGTTTTAGACCTAGGAAACAACTGTAGGGACATATAATGCTGAGTAGCCAGGTTGTGGCCTCCCTGTCCATGGATAGCTCCACACTTCACTGGCTAGGGCCCTGAGCAGCTTGGTGCAGCTATGAGCAGGTGCCCAGATGGTCTGCTGAGTCGTCTCCAGACAGAACAGCTCAGAGGGGCTGGGGCCTGCAGTGAGCACACAGCTCACCGGCATTTGAACACACTTGGTTTTACTTCAGTTTTGAGTTTTGCAAGCTTACTGCATACTATACTACACTTATGTAAATTAGAAAACATCAAAGAAACTATACACCAATAGGAAAAAAAACAGTAATTAGTAGTAATACTAAGTTGTACATGAATTAGTAGTTAACCCACTAATAATCAATAACTGACTATGCATGGCAATTAATCAATTCTACAAGAAACATGAGCATAGGTGGTATCTGTTTATGTGATCTTATTATTCAAAATTAAGCTGTGCTCTAGAATTTAGCAGGTTTTGTGACAGTTGATTTAAAATTGCTGGCAGAACTGAAGGTTTTTCAATTCTGGGGTCTCCTAATCATGCCCCTGGGTTATGATGAACCAGCTTCGTCTTTTCCAAATGATTTTCCTTTTGCATTTGATGCAATGCAGGCTCCAAAACCTACTTGACTTTGATGCGTCCTCTGTAAAGTCTGCAAAGACACGCTTGTCAGAACCTTCCCCTCCTGCTCCACTGTTCTTTAATAAGACTAGTAAGGACAACTGTCCAAATCAGTCAAGAGATGGGAGCACACTCTGATGGATCAATTTCCTCAATTAAGCTGGTTTTCAATGAAAGCAAGCTACAACCACTGGGACAAATCTCCCAGGATTCAGTCTAGTTCATTCTACATTTTAGATTAGATCATCTAAACACCATTTCCACTGTATCCTCACCTCCCCACAAAATTGTACCATTCACTGGCTGTAGAGATTGACAGCTCAGATGGGCTGAGAATGAGCAGGTTTCTTACTTTTGTAATGCCCATTATCTGTGTTCAATCTAACAAGATTATGATAGCACACACAGCAATTTCCATGTTTTGTGAAGAATCTGTTTCTAACATGGAAAATACTGTATTTGGAGAGGTAGGGCTGATATAGCTGTAGTGACAAATGGATCAGCCAAAAACAATCTCCTTCCAAAAATAGCTACATATTTGGATGTAACGAGATGATAATTGTGGGTGTCAGCTGCATTAAGAATGGACTTTATTATGCAAGGATGGCTCTGTGAAGCTTCCCAGATTTACTTCTTTTCTGCCTCTTATTTTGAGGATCCAATTCTTCCTGCTGCTAAGCTGGTCTTTCATATTTTTCATCATCTCCTCTACTTAAAGGAACCCAGTGTACTTTAACAGGAGCCTTTTTTCATCAGTCATACTAGTAATACTGCTTCTTCCCAAAGCTTCAGCTCAACCCGGGAGCTTGCAGCAGCATGAAGACAAAGGATTTTTAGTACAATAAGAAACTGCCTACACATCCCCAAAGGTGAGACCGGAGCTTGTCTGATTAAACCATCAGAGACCCTGTTTGGTTATCACTTCATTTCTGGCTTCCAATTTATTGTTTTATCTGGAAGGACTGAAGGAGAATTTACTCTAACCCAAGTTCAATTATGGCAATGTGAGAAACATGCCTTATCAATCTCATTCACCTTGCAAACTGGCCAGATTTCCAAACCAAAATATTTTTAAGAGAAACCATGAACTTGGATCTGTGTTTGGACCTCCTTCAAAAGATGCCCAGTTTAATGCTCAGTTTGCCACAACACCTGAATTTAAACAGGATTGAGACCAACAGCTGCATAGAGATATTGCTGATTTTGTCATGTCTTGTGTCCTCACAGAAGGGACAACAAAGTGCTTTGAATGTGCTTGTTGTCCTATCTCCTTGGTGCTGTCTTTGGGCCCAAGGAGCTCATTGGAAGAGTATTATTCCTTGTAATTATAGACTTCCCGATTCAAAAGGTTGTGAAATCTTTCCAGAGATGTTAGGTTTTGATTGTGTTCCTACGCACCCAGCTCCATATTGAAGGGCTTTTTGGGATCTTCAAAATCCACATGCAGATAGTTCTGATACAGGAGGGGTCTTGGCTTGCAGTAGGTGACAGCTGTAGGTCGTGGAGCCACATGTGTCCAGCTCCTCCTGAGCCATGTGACCTCATGTCACCTCATGTGACTTCTCACCACTAGCAGGGCTTTTGCACTGGGGGAAGCCAGGTAGGATCAGCTGAGACTCTCAGCAAGTACCCCCCTCAGTGTAATTGAACTTCTGACATCTGAACAAGCTGACAGAAGGAGTCATCACCATCCAGCTTCTTTGAGTTCAGCACATTCTACTGTGCTGTAGATGTCTGCTGATGTCTGACAGTTAATTAAAGCTGAGTTTTCCAAAGACAGCAATTCTTCTTTGGACAAATTATTACCATTTTTTTATCATCTGCCATTACGATAATTTTGTAATTTTTTTTTGTCGTGTGATAAGTACTCAGTCCTCCCCTCTGCTATTGCCTCATATTGTTTTAATAACTGAGCTTTATATAATGATTTATTTAAATGCATGCCAGTGCCTGCCTCTAACTGCATGTGTCCAAGGTATGCACAGTGGTCAGTGGGCCCTGATGATGGTCAGACTGAATGATAGAGCAGCTTCTGCTGCTCTCCTCTACAAAAGAGAGCCCTCCCCAAGAACATCCTCACCACCAGCAGTGGGGAGCTCCCAGGGCAGGAGAAGTCCTGTAGGAGAAGAGCCAAGATTCTCCTCAGTTGACAAGTTTGCTCAGAGTCCCAGGAACTGTGGACTGTGGTCCTCTCTCATGGGGCTTCAGGAGCCTGGGCAAGGCAGAGCCAGGGATGCACCAGGGGAAAGGAGGAGAGCTAGGGTGTTGTCTGTGAGCTTGAAGTTCAGAAGATGTTTCTTCTCCAGTTTTGGGTCATGCCAGCTCCTAGAAGAAGCAATGAGGCACTCATATGGCTCCTCCTCTAGGCCCTTTCTCTTCTCCATAACCCTCCTCTGGATGCTCTCCAATAGCTTTATATCTCTCTTATCCTCTGGCATCCAAAACTGCCCCCAGCACTCGAGGTGAGGCCCCCCCAGTGCAGAGCAGAGAGGACAATCCCTCCCTTGCCCGGCTGGTGATGCTGTGCCTGATGCCCCCCAGGACACGGGTAACCCTCCTGGCTGCCAGGGTACATTGAGTGCCCAGTGGTGGGACATCTGTGGGAAGATAAGGACAGACGAATGGAAGATCACTACTGGGGTAGGAGGGGTTGCATACTTGGGGTGATTGTTATCTCAGGGGATGGGGGGAGAAAAGACCTTGTTACTTTCCGTGACATCGCGAGATTTTCCGTCTGCCTGTCCTTATCTTCCTACATGCATGAGCAATGTGCCCTTCATGAAACCAGCATCACTCACCTGACATGAAGGACATGCTTGGGAGTCTTCAAAATGCTGTGTGAGTCCTGATGAGGGACACCAAGCACCAGTATATAGATGGAAGGCAAATTTTGGTTGTAAATCTTCTTGCTTTCCTGTTGAGGGGCAAAGTTATAAAAAAAACTATTAGTCAACACTGTAATTGATGGTTTGATGGTAATTTGCAGCAGCACGGTACTATGAATATCAATTTTATTCAAAAGAACAGATAATGAAAACTTTTCATTTTGTAGTGACTCACGTGTAATACACTGCATTTCCTTTAATAGGAAATGATGTGCGTACAAAATCCGTAGTTGCTATGATTAGTTGTTGCTGATCTTTAAAGATAAGAAGCAAAGTGGGGGGAAAAAAATTGAAAACTGTGTCAATTTATCAACAAGAAAGTTACTCAGATACCAGAAGTAATGAGTCTCTGAATAAAAATGACTATAATGAATCACTTCCTTGAAGTATAATTTAGCTGTGTTTAGAACTAAGTACAGCTTTGCAGTCCTAAGAAGTGTGCATTTCATGAAGGCAAGTGAAATTTCTTAGAGTCATTAAAAATTAGTTTGATCTCTGTAACATAATTGGTACTACATATATTCTAGTGAAGGACAATGGAATTCAGAGCTTTCTGTACCCTATGTGCAAAAAATAATGTAGTCCATGCAGATACATAAAATCAACTTGGCATGTGAAGCCAGTGTAGTGTGATGGCACTGGAGATATATTTTAAATTTGCAGGAGCAGACATTAGGTGGGAAGCAGGTTGTGCAGTCAAGCACTTAATGTGTTCTGCTGATCTGCTTTCCTTACCATTCAGTTTTGTGCAACTCCTCCCTAACTGTTGATTGAAACTTCACCACAGAGAAAGCAGGGCATGATTGCACAGACTCAGTGTTAGTAGAGCAGATACTAAGAAGATGTTTCAGAAGTTGCTTAGACTGCCATTCAGAAAGACCAGACTTGTCCTGCTCTGAGTGCTTATTTTTATTGTCACTTGTGAAAGATAAAAATCACCATAATTTTAGCAGAAAAACTTTAGCTTAAGAAAAATATTGTGTATTATTACAGGGAGTTGCACGTTACTGCCACTAAACGATGATTTTTTTCATAACTGCTTTATGAAGAAAGAATCCAATTCTGGGAACAGATGGTCACTTCACAAAACAAGAAATCATTATAATATCTCACTATTGTCAGTCTTTCTAAGTTACAATTGTTCCTCTGCATTTTTACCTCTGAAGACAGAAATCAGTAGAATCAAAGAATCATGAAACATCCCGAGCTGGAAGGAGGCCACAGGAATCAAAGTCCATGTCCTGGGCCTGCTGAGGACATCTCTGTGAATCACACCATCTGCCTGAGAATATTGTCCAAACTCTTCCTGAACTCTGTTGGGCTTGGTTCTGTGACCACCTGGTGACAGGTCCCGGAGAGCCTGTTCCAGTGCCCAACCACCCTCTGGGTAAAGAGCCTTTTTCTGATAACCTTCCCTATTACAGCTTCAGGCTGTTCCCTTGGGTCCCATCACTTGTCACCGCAGAGAAGAGATTAGTGCCGGCCCCACCTTTTCTCCTCACAAGGAAGCTGTAACTGCAATGAGGCTTCCCCTCAGTCTCCTCCAGGGTGAATAGAACAAGTGACCTCAACCACTCCAGCTGTGGCTTCCCCTCAAGGCCCTTCACCATCCCCGTTGCCCTCCTTTGGGCACTCTCCAACAGCTTTATATCTCTCTTATCCTGTGGCACCCAGAGCTGCCCCCAGCACTCGAGGTGAGGCTGCCCCAGTGCAGAGCAGAGGGGACAAGCCCCTCCCTCGCCTGGCTGGTGATGCTGTGCCTGATGCCCCCCAGGACTGGGTTGGCCCTCCTGGCTGCCAGGGCACTGCTGACTGGGGTTCAACTTGCCATCCAGCAGGACCCCAAGGTTCCTTTCCATGGCACTGCTTTCCTGCATCTCATTCCCCTGTCTGTACATCCAGGGTTGCCCCATCCCAGTGCAGAATCCAGCACTCTCCCTTATTAAACCTAACATGGTTGGTGATTGTCCATCTCTCTAATTTGTTGAGGTCTCTCTCTGGGGTCTCCCTGCCTTCCCAATTTAGTGTCATTGGACCAACTTCAATAAAAGATTTCTAATGCACCTTACTTGTTGAAAATAACCCTTAATTTCTAAGTGGTTTTTTTTCCTTAAAAATCCCAAACAGGTTGAACAAGTCTGTATCTGTTCCTATTTTATAAGGCTCTCGGCTGAGGTTATCTCAGTTTGTTAGAGCACAGTGCAAATAACACCAGGATTATGGGTTTGATCTCAGTATGGACCATTCACTAAAGAGTTGGACTTGGTGATCCTTGTGGGTCCCTTTCAACTCGGAATACTCTGTGATCTGTGATTGCTCCATGTTGGTGGGTCCCAAAACCATGTTCCCCTTTCCATTGCCAAAAAACTCGTGACAAACATTTTTCAGTTGACTGATTCTTTCAAATGCCTGGGATCACTTCTCTAGCAACAGATTATTTTCCCAGTACCTCCAGAATATTTCCATCTTCTCTTCTGAATAATTTTAACAACAAAGACTTTGCACTCTCTATTAAATGTCTGCATTTTTAGTCACGTATTTTGTTTATACCTTGTAGAGATGGAAAGACAAACCTCAACATTTCAGCTGAAGAATTACTGCATGATTTTAAGTAGAAAAGTTTTCATTGTCAAATCTCAATGGATTTAAGACTTTTAAGGTGGGAAATTCAGCCTCCCTCTGGGCAACACATCTTTTTTTTTTTCTGAACATCATTTTTTCTGAACACCCTGGACTTAATGTTAGTCAGCAATGCAGAAGTTGATTCATGTCTTGTATCCCACTGTTTCTGAAGAATTTTTTTTGCAGCAAGAATTGCTGATTACTTCCTTTCCCTGCAAACAACGATTTCTAATAGTAGGATCTTTAGTAGTTTTTGCAGTGCTTAAGAGTTTTTCAGTCATTGCTTGAGTGTTGGTGAGCCTATCAGTTCAAGGTCTGTGTTTTTCTTTCTAAGTCTAGCACAGTGCTCTTGTGCCATGTGCTGTTGTGGTATCATGACCTCTTTTATATCACTTCTCTACAAAAAAGTCAGTGGTGATGCCAAGTAAAAAAGATGAAGATAAGTGGTTTATTCTCAGACATCAGAGTCTGCACTAAGTCTGTCACTCATACCTTTCCCCAATGACTTTGTGGGTTTTATTATTCATTGTGAGATTTGATGAATTTACCTGCAATGATGAATGGCAGGGCATCTAAATACTGGACATACAATTTGTCATTAAAGCCAACATTTCGAAACACTTCCTCTTCAAAGACTTTTATTACCTTTTTATTTTTAGGAGCTTGATTTCCTTCTTTATTCTTAGGAGGCTTTCCACTTCCTGTCATCCTCCAGGCTACGACCTTGCTAAGTTCTTTCCTTGTTTATTTCAACAGATATTCAAGTTATCAACCTATTTCTAATCCTGCTTTTTTATTACTATTCATTTGCAGATTTTCAATTGCCTTTTCTTTTCTTCTTGCTGTGCTTTTTTTTTTCTTTCTTTTTTTCTTCCATGTATGAGGATACTTATTTCCTTACTTCTCCAGTACTAAACCCTTGGGGATTCATGTCATTTGACATCTAAGAGCTTACTTCTTGTGACTGAACTTCTGCAACTCCTGAAATTATGAGGGCCTCCATAAATGCACATACACAGATTGAAGTGACTTGATTTTCTGCATAAGATGTATCTTAAAGCACAGACCAGAGGATGCCTGGTTG
The DNA here is from genome assembly GCA_013400515.1 of Erpornis zantholeuca. NCBI lineage: Eukaryota > Metazoa > Chordata > Aves > Passeriformes > Timaliidae > Erpornis > Erpornis zantholeuca. The sequence continues at coordinate 89,416 of VZTN01024617.1, read as the reverse complement.
TCTGGGATCCAGGTTTGTCTAAGACAGCCATCAGAGAGGAGTGACACCATTGATGGTGATGCCTAAATTTATGTTGATTAAAAGACAACCAACTCTGAGAAAACCACTATATACTTGGGTATTAGGCATGAAATAGTATCAACAGATGGTGCTGCCCATCATATGCAGAGTGTAGTTTTTCATTCTCCTTCATTTTTAGCAATAAGTTTTCTTATTAAGTCCACGTCTGTACAACATGGAAGGTGAAATCTCAAATCTCTTAGCATTAAGAATCTTTTCTACAAGGCCTTGGTGTTTTATGCTACATTAGCACTGAAAAAAAAGGTATTTAAGCTACGTTAGCACTGAAAAAAAGTACCACACATGAAGCTGAAAGGTGGAAAATCCCACTATGAAACTGCATGAAGAAAAAGACTCTTGAGTTTACCTTCACTGGTGACTTAGTCCTCAGGTATTGGATCTGAAATCTGTGGTTGAAGTTTCAACTCCTCTGTTTCCTGGTGACCAAGGTGTAGTGCTTTAAAGACCTTTACCTCTCCCTAGTTTGAAGGCAGGCATATACATGGGAAAAGTTTGACACAAGATCTAATTCCCAAATGGCACAACCCAGAAACTGCACTGAAGGGTGCCCAGGAAAGGCTGGTGGCACTACTTGCAGTTAGGGCCACCCTGACAGGAACCCAGAAAGGATGAGCTGAGTGAGATGTTTGGGGACAAAGATGCTCTGTCACTTCAAGTTTTCTCATCAAAAAAGCTTTTTCATTGAGCCCTGATTTTTCTCTCCCTGATTGACCAAATCAGTGGCCTTCTATGAGGGAGTGACTATATCAGTGGGCAAGGGAAGGTTACAGGGATTATTTATCTGGTCTTCTGTAAAGCCTTTAACACAGTCCCCCAAAATTCTCCAAATTGGAGAGATGGATTGTTAGGTGGATAAGGATTGACTTGACAATCAGATGCAGAGTGCAGTGGTCAATGGCTCAGGGTTCCAGTGTACATCAGTGATAAGTGGTGTCCCTCAAGGGGCCTGTACGGGGACCAGTGTGATTTCATATCTTCATTAATATCACAGATAAAGGGATCAAGTGCACCCTCAGCAAATTTGCAGTTGACACAGCTGAAGGATGGGATGTCATCCGGAGGGACCTGGACAAGCTCTAGGAGAGAGCCCATGGGTATCTCATGAGGTTTAACAAGGCCAAGTGCAAGGTGCTGTACCTGGGTCAGAGCAACCCTGGTATCAGCACAGGCTGGGGATGGACAGATCAGAGCAGCCCTGCCCAGAAGGACTTGGGGGTGCTGGTGGCTGAGAGGTTGGACATGACCCAGCCATGGGCACTCCCAGCCCAGAGAGCCAAACGTGTCCTGGGCTGCATCCAAAGCAGCACAGCCAGCAGGGCCAGGGAGGGGATTCTGTCCTTCTGCTCTGCCCTGGTGAGACCCCACCTGCAGGGCTGCATCAGCTCTGGGCTCCCAGCACAGGAGGGACATGGAACTGTTGGAGCAAGTCCAGAGAAGGCCAACAAGAGCAGAGGAATAGAGCATCTCTCCTATGAAGATAGGCGGGAAGAATTGGATTTTTTCAGCCTGGAAAGGAGAAGTCTTAGAGGTGACCTAATTGTGGCTTTCCAGTACCTGAAGGAAGCCTACAAGGAAGATGGAGAGAGACTTTTTACAAGTGCATGCAGTGACAGGACAAGGGGCATGGATTCAAACTCAAAGAGAGTAGGTTTAGATTAGCTGTTAGGAAGGAATTCTTTACTGTGAGGGTGGTGAGGCACTGGAACAGGTGGCCCGAGGAAATTGTGGATGCCTCATCCCTGGAAGTATTGAAGGCCAGGCTGGGTAGAGCTCTGGGCAACCTGGTCTAGTGAAAGGTGTTCCTGCTCACAGCAGGGGAGTTGGAACTATATGAGGTTTAAGGTCCCTTCCAACTCAGGCCATTCTATGATTTTACAATTCTAGGATTTGATGTTTCCGATGCTGGGTGGTGACACCAACACTGCCAGCACGTCAGCAGAGCTCAGAGAGCCTGCAGTGGTTTGCATAAGGCTGGAGCAGGGATGTAGTGGCCAGGGATCCCCCACTCAGAGACCTGAGTCAGGGCTGCTTCATGTCGTGGAGTAGCCAGCAACACTTTTGTCTGTTTTCTTTGGAAGAAAGTGAAACATTCCTACAATCCTCACTTTTTCCATCAACACAGCCCTACCTGAGTTGGACCAGTCCGCCAAACACATCCATCTGTTCATGAGTCAGTTACAAAAACAGGGCTTCCAAAACCAAAAGAGGGAGAATCTGAGGCATCCAGTGGTTTTCGTCCACTTCAGTCAGGGAGATTAACTGCAGAGCTGCTGAATAATCAAGACATTTGATTTTGGGTGAATGACTGTAAGATTAAGAGCCATAACTTAGAGTGAAAGATTCCAGGAATGCAACTGGATTAATTAGGTTTCACCATTAACTGAGCCTTGGAGAAAGAATAATTTGCTCTTCTTACTGCCAGGTATCACTCCTAGAAAACATACCAATCAGTCTTTGCTCTCAAAGCTGAAACACAGCTCTGGTCCTCTGCTGAGCTTGTGCTTCCTAGAGCTCTTCAAGGCTGACACTCCTTTTCTGGGACACCAAAGGCCTGGAAAAAATGAATCTATATTTTTGTATCCTGGCCTTCATAGGTCAGCGGGACACCTGACCACAAAATCTGAAAGAGGGAAGGTACCAGTAAGTGTACTGATGAAACTTATTCTGCATGGAGGTGTAAGCAACCTAGACAAACCAAATTTTTGCACATAATAGTTCATGGTTTTTCAGCAACATGTATTCAAAATTTTAATTTCCAGAAGTCAAGACTTAGGAAGTTTAAATAGTATGTTAAAAGATTTCTTCAGAAAAAATACAACATAAGAACTCTTTGCCAAGTCTTTGAATGTATTTATTTATGTTCGGATTTGTGTAAGGAAGTCTCATGCTATAAATTTTTATTAAAAACATGTCATTAGAAATAAGCAGTACATTTATAGTCATAAATAAACCAGTAGTTTTTACGCACACTGATGTTGGGCTTCCTCTTACAAAACTGGAAGCGTATTTCCCCATCTTTCTTTTATTGTTTGTTTATACTTGATATAAAAGGATAAAGCTGCTGCATGAAGTTTATATTTATTGTGGGTTTCATATATCCCCAGATTAGTGTTTTTGTCTATTTTCCTAATAATATTTATACACGAAACATACCCTTCTATTCTTGCTATTGATTTTGGATATGATAAATGATCTTAAACATTGCAGAAAGAATGTAATGATAATAACAAAGATTAATAGATCTGTTGCTTTTTCCTGCTTGCTCATGGGAATGACTGCTTTGTATGAAAAAAGAATTATGCTTATAGAAAGGCTTGACACCACCAGCTAGTTAATGGAAAAAGTTAATTATAGAACCTTATTATCTATGTGAAGATGTGTGTTCTGGTTTCTCAGATACTAGGAAAGCAGAATTCCTCAATGCTGTTCTCCTTTCTTGTTTCTGTTTCCTGCAGATCAAGTTGATGATACTCAAATGTCACACGGTTGATATGTTTGCCACTGGAGACCATTCGCAGCACAGTGTTGTCACAGCCGATCTTCATTTGGGCTAATCAGGGAAAAGAGATATAAAGGAGATATAAAAATACATTTATATGTGAGAGAGTGAGGGAAAAGAGGTAAATAATGATGGAAATTATAAAGCACCAATACATGCACTTATTGAAATAAGGTGAATTTGCGTGTAGTAGTGACCTGCTGGTGGTGATATTGCTAATTAACCTTTGTGTTTGTTAGTTTTGCTTTACAACGCTTGGGTATCTAATCAAGTATCCTTCTCTCATGCAAATGCCACTCCACGTCTATGTGCTACTGTTAGATACCATGAGTGATGGGTAAGGGTAATGGCACTCTATCCTGGAGATAGCCAAAATTAGCAACATTGAAATGTTTCCTTTTAGACGGATGAGTGGGTTTGTGTGTAAGGACATTCTTCACAGAAACAAAGACCTGTGAGAGTCCCATCAAGACAAACTCAAATGGTAGTGCCCAGCACATGGACACACTCTGATGGAAATCAAGTGTACAACTTACTGCTGCTTTAGACAAGCCATTTGAGGGGAGGCTTGGCTAAGCCTTTTTTGGGGGGGAACGTGGAGCACCTTCCTCATTTGGGGAGAAATACAGTGTGTCACTGGGAGAGCGGGAGCTGCTGAGATGTATTTTCACTTCCTTCACACCACCAGGAAAACACATTTTAATCTCATTCCAGTGTTCAGTATTATCATTCAACAGCAGCACTTGCCGGTTAAATCTTTGAAGAGTGCCTGGACTGTTAAGGTGTGGTGTGATGAGAGACAAGGGAGACCAAAAGGGCCAGGCACGTTCCTGCTCTCCAACTCTGTGGAATGTCACTTCTCCAGTGCTGATATTCCTGATTTATGACAGGTGTGACACAGGAGTTAGTTTGTCATATCACTGCCACACTTTGCAGTGATATACTTTGTTGAGAATTAGGGAAACTGGAAATTCTTACTTTTATGGGGAAAAAGAAGTCACTGGACTGGCATGATAGTGTAACAGTTTCAGAGCCCCAGCAGGGTTCAAAGTAGAGAATGGGAGCTCTGAGGCTTTTGGGGTATGTGTCACACCTGCAGCAGAAAAGGCCTTGAAAACACCGAGTAAATAAGAGAAAAGCTCCTTTACTGAAAATATAAAAATTTTTTTGTTGTAAACTTCCAGGCCTTTTTATGTGCTGACATTCTAACATTTATTTTTGTCATAGGACAAGAGTTTTTAAAATATGTATAATTTAGCCTTGTCATAATGATTACTGAAGGGGCAAATGAAGGTGGTCATGGCTGTGCTGTAAGACACAGCCAAACCACAGGCTTGAATAGCTTTAGCTCTCATGTTCTGCTAGATGTGAAGTTCTCTAGTCCAGCAGGAAGTCCAGGTGTGTATGGGGGTCTCTGCATGTCTTATTATGGTTAATTATTTTATTATGTGGAGGTAATTGGAAGAAGGAGATCTTACCAGACCCATGAAAGGAGTGACAGAGGTCAGCTAGAGGAAACATCTTGGATGGGTCTAAGCCAGCTCCTCCAAGAAGCTCTACAAAATCTCCCACTCCTGCACAGCCTGCAGATGGTTTCTTAAAAATGCAGAGGCTAAAAGTTATTTACCATTTATCTACAAAATGTAGCAGTTCTCCATACATGATTGCAGCCAACAGTAGGTTTTAGAAATCCCCTGTGCTCAAAGCTGTGTGAAATCAGTTTCTCATCCTCACCAGTACTACCTTGATTTGACATTAGTTAATTTTCCTAAGGGATTCCAACAAAAGACCTAAGTAGACTCTGAAAATTAGCAACAAGTAGATAAGATGTTGATTCAACTTCTTTTAATGTAGATAAGCAATCTGGTTCTGGATGCTTAGACGTGTAATCAAATTAATGCAGGCACGGGCTGCATGTATGCCTATATTCAGCTGGCAGGCAGGAACTTCAGTTCCACTATACCACACTTATATTAATGCTAAAATGCACCATTGTGGCAAAGTTCAGTTAAAGCAGAAATTAACAAAAAGAGTTATTTTGTCTGAAAACAATCGCTTATTGTATATTAGAACCACAGTTTTCCTGAAATTAATGCTGTTTGCCCAAAATATCTTGCATAGACACCTTCAGCACTTTTGGGCTGTCACCCCTATGCTGCTATTTAAGTGCCTGGTTTCTTCATCTTCCTTTGCTGTTGTCCCTTTTCTGCCCATTACTACTAGTCGAATAAGTCGACTAATTCACTTGCCCATCTCTCAAAGCCTGGCTTGCTCAGACACTGGCAATCTCCTTGAAGAACTTAGGCTGCCAAACTCACTGGCAGGAGAAAACAAATTTCCTTGCTCTATTCTTCTGGACATTTTGGAACTGGCACCTTCTTAGATCTCCCAGGCACAGGCATGGCCAACAGCTCCTGTCGTCTTCTGTCGGTTTGTCACCAAGAACCAAATACCCCACATCAGAGCAGATGGAGCAGAAGATGCTCAGCATGTGGAGCAGGAAATCAATTGTGAGCACATTTGTATTTTCTCTGTGATAATACCTTGCTATCTAATGTCTCCTTTCTCTCTTCAGAGCATTTAAATTAATTCTTTCATTAATTTAAATACAGACAGACAGCTCTCGGGGAGAATGCTCTTTTCTTTATAATGAAATCCTTACCCTTTGTTATGGCAAGCAATCATTACATGCATTGATGGTACTTTGCATAATTTGATTGCTGCTGTAACATTACAGAGGCAATAGCGGCAGAAACAGTCCCAGCTCTCCTCTCTGGGGAGAAACCAGAGCCCTCAGCGTGCACACAAGATATCCGGAGCACACGTGCCTTACCAGCAAGTGCCACAGGCTATCCCTGCTCCACCCCTTCTCTCTTCCATGCCCAGGAAAATTGCACTTAAATTAAGATCTCACCTTTAAAAAGAGGCCATTTAAATGTCCCAGGATAAGATCAGATATTTTTATCACCACCGGGTAGATTATGGAGAAGCTGCAGTTTCTGTGCTGGTGAGGAATGACCATGGTAAACCTTCCTGAGGGAGTCTGAGAGATGACATTGCAAGCTGGGACACGGGAAAAGGTACAAGCGTTACTTGTCCAGTCATCATTGCATGTAGCAAAACTACATAATTCCGGTACCAAAAAAACAGAGATCATTTAATTACTGTGACTTACAACCAAATGCTGAAAAATATGTGTGTGACATTTTCTGAGGTTCATGCTTAGCATTTGTTCCTTAAAAATTCCCTCCCCATTGTTTACTACATAGCATGAGGTCTGGCAGAACTTGAGGATGAAGCAGTCAATAGGAGAGCTCACACCCCAAATCTAAACATCAGGGGCCGATGCTGTCAAGGGCTCATGCAGTTTTTCAGTTTGAAGGAGGCTAAACACAGGTGGAGGGAGGGATTTTGTTTAGTTTTGGAAGCTTATTGCCTGATATTGCCAGCAACCCCCTAAATCCTAATCTGCTCCTCTTAGAACTGGAGTTCCTTACCCTACAAAATATCTCATCAAAATGAGAGCATGATTTGAAGTTCAAATTTAAGAGTTCAGGTAAAGGAGTAACTTATCATCTATGTGAGCAGCCCAAGGGGTCCTTGACACAGACATGGGGTCCTGCAGCTGCTTCAGCAGGATGGTGAAAGACACCAGCCCCCTCCAGCAGTTGAATACAATAATCACATCCATGGGCATGAAGCCCCACCAGAGTGGGGACCCAGCTTGCAGGCTCAAGTCTGAACAACTTGGAGTAAGGACAGGGCAGGCTGCTGTCACCTCTTGCCTTTTTTTTTTTTTTTTTTGTCACTTTGCATGGTTAGGCAGAGAAATCAGATTGGCCTGAACAGCAGTTGTTAAATGTCCTGTCCTCTCCAGAAAAAACAATTCAAGTGAGGCACTGGAACAGGTTGCACAGTCAAGTTGTGGGTGCCCCACTCCTGGAAGAGTTCAGCACCAGGTTGGATGGGGCCATGGACAACCTGGTCTAGTGTGTGGCATTCCTGGACATAGTGGGGGGTTGAAACCAGATGATCTTTATGATCTCTTTCAACCCAAGCCATTCTATGATTCTGTGATAATGTGTGCCTTGCCAGAGGCTTAGGGAAAGACCTTGCAAATAGTTCCTTGTGATCATATCTACCTCTCATAACTACCTATCTATCCTCTCATAACTACCACATAACTATTCAATACACTGATTTTACTTTTTAACTTTTTCAAGTATTTTTTCCTCATTGTTCACCCAGATCTGGAAAATGCTGAGATTGAAGTTGCTAAAGGAATACTATTTGTTCTAGCTAAATGTGTTGGAACGTGCCAATATTAGATTGGGAGGGATCTTTTTTGAAAGAAAGAGCCTTATGGTCTTGCATATTGAAACCTGTGTGATCTCTTAGGTTCCTTTATTTTCCTTTGGACACACACTGAGCCTGAGCCAAGCCTGCAGGCATGCAGGTGTGCATGGCTCTGCTGGCCTTGCTGCAGTCATGTCAGAGCAGATAACCACAGCAAGAAAATTCAGTCCAAAGCAACATGTTCTTTTTGCATCCTGCCCCAAATTCAAGCCCCTTTGGTGGTACGAAAGGCAGACTTACGGAAGAGATTGCTGTTTTTCTTGACTGTGACAGTAAATCCATTGCCAGGTTGCTGAATCCTGAAGAAGATCATCGCCACGTTCTGTGATGATCTGATGCTCCTCTGAATATTTCCACTTTCACAGAAGTCTACATATCTTTGAGAAGTGGTAAGGGGATGGTCAAAGGAACTGGGAAATTTCTCCCCCTTGAGTATCCATCCATCAAACACCTACAGAGGTTCAATAATTTGAACAAGGCTTTTGCTTATTGCTCTGTTAGTAGAGAACAGGAACATGAAGTATCACAGACAGTCTTTTATTTTGACATCATATAACCTGTTCAAAGTCACAAACTGAAAACAAAAATTCTTGTATTTATTTATTTCTTAACATTTAACTAATTATTCATGCTTTAACTAATGTTTAGGAAAGGGATACATATAGCTTTTAATGTTGTTTTCATCTCTGTCAGGTGACAATTTTGATTATCTCTTTTTTGAGGGAAGTATCTCTTTTTGCTTCAGCATCATCACATTCTCGGGGGTTTTTTGTAATTTTGTTGTTACTATGATAAGTTTTTGACCAGTTTGATTTGGGAGCCACAAGAAATATAAGTAGCCTTTTCAAACTCTGGGCATTATGTCAATTGATCTGGCCTGTATATATGCTACCATCCATGTTTTACAGCTTGTCATTAATGGTCCTGGTAGCCTTCCAGAGACATTGGAACACAAAAAACTTCGGGGAGGAATTATTGGCAGAGGTAATGCTCTCACTTGTGTTGGCTCTGTCACCTCATCCTAACCACTAGAAAGCAAAACAAATCCTGCATACTTTTCTAGACCTTAAGCATCAACTTCTACAGGCTTTCCTTCATAACAAAAAAGCAATATTTTTCCCTCACCATCTTCAGAGAAAGGTGTCAGAAGTAGTAACACCTATTAATTCTAGCATAGATATGCAGTTGCCTGCCTCGCTGTTTCAATTCCCTCCTAGCTGCTTGCACATTCCTTAAACACTCCACTCGATTCTCACAAAATTCAAGGACCAGGTTCAGCCATCACTTCAGTCCATAATTCTGATGGGAGTATGTGGGACTTCATCAGGATCAGTGTCTGGATTTGCCAGAACTGTAAATTCCTGAAGTAATGAGATGCAGGCGCTCAAATTACACAAGGGGAAAGCTGCCTGTATATATACAGCAATATAATACACAAGTTTGGCACATCATTACCAAAGAAAGGAAAGCTCAATAAAACAAAAAGATCTCTTGGCATTTTTCTAGTCTCCATGAGTGACCATAAGTCCGGGTACAAAAGCCTTGGACCCACAAGAGACTGAAATCAGCCTCACTGTAGCTATGTGGGGAGAGATCTCAGCCAAGATACAGAATGGAAGGACAGAATTCTCCAGGGTAAAGGGAGCAGGAGACAAGGAAAGGGCTAAAAGGCAGATTTCCTCCTTCTCCCCATTCCTGGACCTCAGCTGGGCATTACATGGGATGTGGTCTGTGCTGTGCCTGGCCAGTGCAGCACAAAGGACAAGGTGCAAGGCGAGGGGAGCCAGGGACCATCGAGCTTCCCCTGCTCTCCCTGATTGTGTTCAGATCTTGGTGAATGTTCCTGCCTGCCAGAGAAACATGCTGGTAAAGTTTTTTGACACTGGAATATAAATGGCTCTGAGTCGTGAGCCTCCTTCTGTTCAGAGCCAATGTCCTGAAAAGTTCTAGCAGGGAAATTTTAAGAAAGCCTGCAATGATCTGCTCACTATTAACCTGATGCTAAGTGACCCGTGAGCAGAGGTCCCAGAGCAGTCCACCCAGAGAGCTGTGTCGTTATCTGCAGGGCTCATGTGATTCACAGTGCAATGAGAAAATCCTACTGACCAAATTTTCAGCCATTCCTGCAGGTATGGACACTCCATGGAGGCGCTAGCAGTGCTGTAGTTTGGAGAGGGATCCTCATTCTGCATCTGGCTTTGCATTAGCGGAGTGGTGATAGGGGGACACATACTCAGAGTGCCCCAGGGAGGAGAAAGAGCCATCCCAGGGATGGTTGCTCTGCAAAAGCCTGTTCTGCACACACAAACACACATACAGAGAGATGTGCACGTGCGCTCGCCTGCCCCTTGCACCCTGACAGCAAACACCTCACAAGTCAGAGGAGAGCAGAGATCTGCAGCTTCTTACCTTCAGGAAGTCTCCCCCTTGGCAGTCGATGTTCACAAAGTCATAGTCTATTGTGATGAGCTCCTCGGGCTCCCCGATGAAGAAGGTTGCGCAGTGCAGCTGTGGTTGTTCTGCGGTGAAGGTGAACTGGCCCTCTATACTCAGCATGTCAATGCACCCTGGAGAAGCAGGGACAAAGGGCTGCTGCCTCTGCCTGCCCTGGAGGGAGACTCAGTGCCAGCTCCCACCGTGCAGGGAAGGAGGGGGAGAGGAGAAACACCCCGCTCACTGGGATCTGGCTGGCAGTGAGGACAGGGAGAGCCAGATGAAGCAATTAGGAGCCTGCTGAGCGTCAGAGGATAAATAGTAACTCGCAGGTGTGAGCACAAGCATGCGAGGGGGGGATGTGGGGGATGGTGTGTTAAAGCATCTCTGAGCAGAAAACTCTGTATGTATATGTGCACGAGTGCACAAACACCCTGTTCTTTCAAATTTCTCTCTAATCACAGCTGCTGCACCTGCCCCACCCCTTAGCAATGTGATCCTACCCAGGGACATGGGTGTAGAATCCCCATCCTGCTCCAGTTGTTTGGGACCATCAGCTATGTGCCCCAACCCTCTGCCTCAAACCACAGGTTTCTGCGGTTTTGATGTTTTATCCTTCTTCTCCCTAGTCTTGCAAAAAGCTCCTGCAGCTCTGTCATTCCCAAGTAGCCTTTCCTTTCCCTGAGGTACCCCCGGGATTCTCCCACCCACCAGCTGTCCCTACCAGAGCACCAAAGAAACTCACGGAGCGACCGCCGGTAAATCTGTCCTGCAGACAGCTCTCGCTTCAGATCTTCACTGAGGAGTAGGAAGGGGTCATCCTCACCAACATCTCTCACCTGGTGAAATGGAGGGCAAAAAGAGTCTGGGGCAAAGTGGAATGCAGCCCTCTCCCTGTACCTCTCAAGAACAGGCACAGCACACTACATCCCTCTTCCAGAAACAGTGCAGCTGTGGAAGACCTCAAGCAGAAAGCTGCCAACCTGCAGTAGAGGGGAAATAAATCTGGTACCTAAGAGTGACCCCAGCAGCTAAGTACACTGAGAGTCTCTTAACTCCTCAGCAAAATTGCTGAGGATAAGTAAATGGAGGGGTCATACAGAATACATGGGACTGTTGCATTAATGTTACTCAGGTGTAAGTTCAATGCAGGACAAGTGGGAATAGGAACGAGAGAGACAATAAAGCACAAGGCTTGAAAACTGACAAGTTAGAAGATAGCAGCTAAAAGCACAGCAAGGTGTTTAATTATCAGCCCTACTGCTCACCTCTAAGTATCTGGTTTCTCCCTTGGAAGCAGCCAGGACGATGAGAACGAGGTGGCATTGAAACTGGAAAGCAGACGGCATGCTGACACCTCCTCTGGCGGCCGTCCCCTCTCTCTGTGGCCAAGTTTCTCCGGGTCCGTGCCGGTATGCAGGAGCCGCTGGGGTGTCTTGGAGCGACTCTTTTTATAGAGCTGTTGGGAGGGGAGGCACTTGGTCCCTGTACTGATAGGGTAACCCATGGTAACTGAATTCCTCTCGCAGTGACACAGTACGTGGGCATGACGAGGGTCCAAATTGCAGCCACAAATTTTCAAGACGGCTGAATTCCCCTCTCTGGCAGATGTCTCTTCTACTTATCTGTCTGGTGGAAAAGCTGAGAACCTCAGGGAAGGGAGCCCCTCCCTGTGCAGATGGGGCACTCATGCACTGTGTTTATTTCCAGTTACTCCGAAGTGAGAAACAAAGAGCATCCCTCCCTCCTCCCAGTGCAGTCCCGGGGTATTTCAGACCTGCAGGGCTTCCTGCCTCCCTTGTGCTGCTCTGTGACATGCAGCTCTCTGCAGTGCCTGTGACAGGTGCTTCCTGCTGGCCAGGCCTGGGTGGGTGTCCCGGGAAGGCTTGCAGCCTGTGCCAGCATCCCTCCAGGGCTCTGCAGCAAGTACACAGGCAAAACCAGACAGGTGTCCCCACCAGAAACAGCTATTGTACAGAAATTATGAAAACTTAGAGTTCCCAAGGGCATATTCATCACAGAGCTGCTGATACTGCTTCAGCCTTGATCCTCAAAGGAAACCTGAGAAGATCTTTAAAAGTTGAACCTGTGAGTGAAAATGCATAACTCTGCAGAGTAGTAAAAATCAGGAACTCAGCAGAGGTATTAAATGTGTGTATATTCTTGTTTTCCCTGACCAGGATGAACTATCAATACTTTACAGAGGGTGACTACCCTTTCCCTACCTCAGGCTTCTTGCTAATGTATCATTTTGCTCTATGCTTTCATGTCCAATATCACTTTGGTTCAACAAAACTTAGAAATAATACAAGCCAGACTTGCAAAGTTTAAATTTTGTTGCTCCTGGTTTCATTGCAAGGAGTTATAAACATCAGAAACATTTGTTTGCTGCTTCACACAATTTGTTGGTTGAAAAACAAATAAATAAATATTATTCTGTCTACACACCTGCGGCTCTGACCTTATTATAATGTAATTCTTATCTTACAGTTTGCTTTATTGTAAACTATAATACTGTTCCATATCTGTATGGAACTTCTGTGATTTCTTGAGAAAAAAAATTACTGAGGAAATGGAAAATACTGTTTTTGAATTTTAGCATCAGGTTGGATTCAAAAGTTGGTAAAATTGCTTTGTAGAAATGAATTATTAATTACTGCATGAACTGAGACTGAATTGGTTCTCTTCATGGGCTTACCCTGAATCTTTTAAATACTGACATTTTAGGCAAGGATTATCAGAAAATTATACAAGGGAGTTTGGAAACTGAAATCCTTTGAAGTTTCTTGGGAATTACAAGTTTTTCTGGAAAACTGCAGGGTTTAGTCCCAGTCTGCATTAGAGGATGGCTGGAAGGTTAATCAGGGAGCGGAGAGGTGCCTTGGAGACCATCAGGATCAGAAGGGGCTGCAGGGGAGCCCAGCCTTACTCGCTATTCTTTTGCTCACTATCTAAAGAGAGTGACGAGGTTAAAATTATAGCCTGACCCCTCCACTCTCCCCCTTAAGAGGCATTTTGCAGAACCCAGTTCCAAATTCTGGCTGCAGTGTCCCAGTTTGTCCTGCCAGTCCCCAGCATAGACCTCAGACGCTGAGTGTTGAGGAATATTCAGCATGGGGAACTTGGTGAGCAGCTGCAGTGAGAGCTGTAAACTGAAAGAGAGAGCCTTGGGGCAGGAGTCCGAGCCCAAGGCAAGAGGCTGTGAACTGCTGACCAGAAGGCCCAGGGACCCGTGGCACTAGCCAGGTGACCAGACACTTGGAGACACAGCAAGAGTTGAGAAATCAGCTGGAAGATCACAGATGTTCACAAACACGGACTGTGAGGGTATAAAAGCCCAGGCGTTCCTTTGTTCAGGGTCCCACTCTGGAGGCACCAGCTTGAGGTTTTCATTCTGTTGCTGCACCATTATAAAATTGCTTAAAGGAGACAGAAGTCTGAGGCTCTGCTGTGGGAAACCTGGGGTTGAGCTGATGAGGAAAGCTGGTCTGCCTGTGTGAATGTGGGATGTGTAGGGAGTTGAGGGGGGACCCATTGGCTCAGAGCTGCCTGCTGTGAAGGGACCTTGGTCCCAGCAGCTAAAGTCTCTGGTGGTGGGAATGTGACTGCCAGAGTGCCTCCTGAATGGTCAGACTGGGACATTATCGTACTGTGAGTCCTTGAAGATCTTCAGTGAAGGAGAGAGAGTGTTTGATTGTGCATGAATTTGTCACTGAAGATTTCAGATTTCAGATTTCAGAATTCAAAATGAGTGAAGGACACATGCCACTGCAGCTAAATTATTATTACCCTATTAAATCAAATGTGAGGTGATCTACTCAGAATGAAGCATACCAACAGTGATGTCAGCATAGTTAAAACCCTTGCCTGTGAAGAGCTGAGATCTGGACTTAGCACAACATTCACCAGTAGAGGTGCCCAGAAAAGCAGGAAGACCCACAGTCTGGAGGACGTCCTGGCAGATGAAATGAGGGCACTTCTCCAATAAACAAGGTGGTGGAAAGGATGATAGGACCTACCTCCATATCTGTTGTAATTTATTGCTCAAACAGGGCCTATGGTGACTTCAAAATTCCTGTGCAAACTGTAGGAGTTTGTTTTGAGTGTATAAATATTCTGTGTAATATTGGTGGAAAAGCTGAACTCTGACATTTTGCTGTTGATGTGGAACTTAATTTTAACACAGGTGTTAAGTTGGGGTGTTTTTCCACTTTTAAGCTCTGGGCTCAGCAGGAGCTGATGAGCACAATGACATCCTGACCAGCCTATCACAAAGCCTCCCAGTGCCTGGGGTAACTCTCTGTGTCTTCAAACACAGGGCTGTCCTCAGCCCCCCGTGTTATCTGCTTTCCTTTGTGCAGATCTAATGCTTGGGGAAGGCAAGTATTTGGGATGGGATAGGGAATCACAGGCAAACAGATGCTGCTGCTGGCTGGGGCTCTGCTGCCTTAGGGGGAGTTCAAGCAGATAGATCCCCAAAAGGGAGCAGTCGAAGGGGAAAGAGGGGCTTCATCTCCCAGCCCTGCATCCCAGCTGTCAGAGGGTGAGAGAGGATGGGAGGCCATCTTCTCACTCAACTCTGCTGTCTTCTCAGAGTGTGTCACAAGTCCCCTTCCCCTCTACCCTTCCTTTGCCTGCTGCAGCACTGATTTTATTAAAAGTCACTTGCAGAAACTGAGATTTTCAGGAGATGAGAATGTGACTAACAAAGCAAAGAAAAATCACTTTGAATTCGGTTCAAAACACCCCTGCAGCATTTCAGAAGGGAAAAGCACCTTCAGTGTGATAAAAACCCTCGGTGAATGAGGAGAGTGTCATTTTTCTTCCTTGGAGTTGAGTCATGATAACACTCTGAAGGACAAATTTTTTTGTTAATATCAAATTGTTTAACACATTAAAATGCATTCCCCAGTGACACCCGGCCACAGGTTAAATAACCAGGCACCTCTGATCTGCTAAAAACTGTAACTTACCCTGGGAGCAGCCCCCTTCCCTGGCAGTAGGATGGAAAGCCATGGTGCTGGTGAGAGTCTGGGCAGAGTGCAGGGCATCGCTCAGTCTGCTCTGCTGCAGCTCAGGTGGCATTGTTTAGGCACCTCAGCCTTTGCAGGGCCTTGGGCTGTTAAAGCGGTGCTCATGGGTGGGCTTTTCAGGAATGTGCCTTGGACTATCTGCCTGTCCCACTAGTGCTCAAAACTTGTAGGTGTCTTGTCAGCTGTTATAGCAAAGAAGAGATCCCAACTATGGTAAGAAGTGGAGAAAATAAAGCTGAATAAAGACAGTAGTGAAATAAACTCCGTTTACCCTCCCCCATGGTGATCAAGTCATGCTCTATCCTATAATACAGGTGGTAATGCAGTTTCTTTTCCTAAAAAGTAAAAGTAGTTGTTACAGGAAGAATACACATGAAGTGCTCAGTAGTGAGATTTCTTAGCGAGAAGTGCTTGAGCTACAAACACTCCTTAGGTATCTCTCCCTCAGATTACAAACAGGGGCCAGGTGTTATGAACCCTTTCTGCTCTCCAAAGGGGTCCCTTGGGTCCCTAGCTCATTAATACATCTTTTCTTACTCCTCAGCTGCAGCCTGACATCTGGAACATGCAGCTAGAGCAGACCAAACTTCTCTCTAGCATTGGGACCTTAACCATAAGTTAATATTTCCTGTGTAGATAATCCCAAGCAAGCTCTAACTCCACACCACATGGCTCAGCCCAGCTGCTGCATATCCCATGGAGGCTCCTCTGCTTGTCTGTGACTGGTGGTTTCTTGAACCGAGAGGAGCAGCAGCAAGACTGCAGTGCAACCACTGCGGTGACGAGGATCAGTCCTGCCTCGGGCACTCTGTCCTCAGCTGTTCCTGCTGATTTCTCATTATGGCTCAGTGCTGGCTGAAGAGATGCCACGTGGGGTCATGCACAGTGTGAGACATCTGCCTGGACTTTAAACTTCATATTGTGTCAGCTGCTAAACATTGTGCTGAGCTACATTTATTTCCCTTACGCTCTTTCCCACTGTAACTGAGAATTCATTCAGGGATTGGCTTTTCATTTCCTTCATGGTGTCTGGGAGACGTGGTACTAATCATTCCTGTATTTTATCAAGTGGCTGCAGGTCTCATATCAGTGTCAGTGTCTTTGAAGAGTAGAGATTGCTACGCATCACTTGTAGTTTATTATACATGTTCAACAGCTTGTGAATCCTTCAGTACATTGTTTCTGAGCAATGGGATTGGTTAGCCCAGATTAAGGTAAGAAAGAAATCTAGTGGCTCTAAAGTGTCCCATATGCTACAGTGAAGGCTAAATTTTTTGCACCATCTTTGCTAAATCACAATCAGTCACTGCTTTGAAATAACAGCATAGAAAAGAAAGCAAGGGGAAGATTGTGCAGCAAATCACAGTCCTGAAGGGCATTGGGAAATCATGTCCTTGATACAGGAGACTATGAGACAAAGACTGAGACAAAGACAAACATGTAAGGAGCTCCTACTCCTGGCCCAGCTCCCTCATACCTTATGTCACCACAGACAACACTGGGATAACTTCATCCGTATTTAGTACACAAATCATTACTGAATACTTCACTAAAGTCATGAGGAACCTAGCAGCCACATCTCATAATATCCATCAGTCTTCTCTACAAGAAGTTACGGCATACTTCATGTTATCATTCTTGATAAGGACAAATTATCGAGATACCTGGCACATCCACTCACCACCACATCCCATTGCAATAGTCACTGCCCTGCCTGACACCCCACTGGGAAGCAACCAAGAGCACAGACCCAGAAAAATAAATGTGGAGTTTAGAGCTCCAAAGCTCTCGTTGTCTAGAGGGCCCAAAGTGAGACTGCATTCAGGATGCTAACAGGGCCTGTGATCATAACTACATTTAGGAACTGTTGGTGAAACTGTATGAGAAATGAGTTTGATGCCATGGCAGTTAGCAATGAGTAACTGCATATTCTACAAAATGCATCAGTCAACTACTGGAAACATCATTTAATCACCTGGACTATGGACATCCAAAAGATAGAATTCAGCATGACTAAAGTAAGTAAATTGACCCAGGTTTGATATGTCCTTTTTGCAAGAACCCAATCAGAGTTGCAATGACAGCTGAAGGAGAGCATTTCCACCAGCAGAAACACAAAGTCTGAGATCACATTTTGTGCTTCAATCCTTTACTCTTGTGTGTGATTCAGGGCCAGGCAGGTGTCCCAACAGTCCATGATCCAACCAGAGCCCAGGACTGCTCCGTCTATAATCAGTGGGCACCTCCATCACTGATTTCTGTTGCTACCTGCCTGCCTCAGCTTTGTGCTGGGTATGACAAGCCTCTTCCAAGCCTCACCATACATCTCTCTGTAACACCACTTCTATTACTTCTCTCCGTGTGTCTAAATTGGCTTTAAATAGAGCCGAACTTTCCATAAGGTGAAGTAAGTGTGGCTTGTTAACTCTAGGCAGTTTGACACAAGAGATGGTGTGATTTGTCATGTTAAGTGGCTTAGAGGGATGACAAACACATGTGATTTATGAACTGAAAGCCTATCAGCATTATGCAGGCTTGATGATAAGTGTTGCATTAACTCTATTTATGTCATTGTCTAAAAGCAAAGATTGTGAAACTCGCAGTTTAGGGGGTTACAAATAATCAAGCAAACATTATATTCAGACACCGAGATTACCCTGAGGGCGGTTATCACTACCAGCTCTGCCTGTGACTCAACCAGCATCTACACAAAGCAGTCAGGGCCAAGAAGAGGGAGAAAAGTTTTTTCCCAGGAAGGAGAAAAGATATATGAGAATGGGCAACTGGCAAAGGCACATGCCATTGCTCTGGTGTTCCGACAGCGGCTGGAGGTTTATTGAGCTGTTTAATTTTAGCATGTTTCATTTTAATTTCTCCTCTGTGGATCCTCTACACACAGCCTCAGCCCCCAAGGATTGCTGCAGGAAGGCCTCAACACCAGAGCTGCACACAGGTGTCAGCATGGCTCACAGGCAGCTGCTTCCATCCCATCATATTTGCCTTTGCCAGCTGCAGCAGCTACTCTGATCAGTACCAGTGCCCTTGCAGAAGAACAGTCTCCTTTCCAAAACATCAGGTTTTGGCACAGGTACTACATCTAGACTGTGCTTGGAAGTGTAATCCTCATGGCCCAGGTCATGTCCTGTTCTAGATCTCCTTTCCACAGCTGCAACTTTCTCCCAGTGATCTGCCCCAAAGCAGCAGCCCTGTTCCTCCTCTCCCAAATTTCCTGTTCAGCTTGGAGCTACTAGAACATTTGTCACTTTGTTTTCCATGCTAAGCCAGTTTATTACACAGAATATAATTTCAGATGTGTTGGGAAATCTCTGTATTTACGTGTATCGTGTTCCAAAATTTGTTTAATCTGTGAAGTACGAACTTTATCCCGGACAAAGCACCACTTTCATAAGTGATATTTTATGGTTTTTTTTTTTTTAATCCAAGAAGGACAAGTATTTCTTAGCCGATGTGACTGAATGTCCTTGACTGAATCTTTCTCATCTGGGAAAAAACAATTCTGGAAGTGTTAGACATCACAGTAATGGACCCAACTTCAGAAACACTGTGAATTGTTACACAATCCAAGCAGTCAGTATGAGTCAGATAAGAGATGTCAGCATACCCAACATAATGGTGTATTTATCTTTTCAACTGCTCCCTCTACATAGTCCTTTATTTTTCATGTATGTGATGCCTTACTGGTTATCGCCAGTACTGTGCAGCCCGCAGTGCCAATTTGATCAGTTAGGCTCCAAATGCTTTTAGGTCAAAGTACAGGAATATCTTGTGTCAGTCAAAAAAATCACATAAGCTGAAGGACCTTGAGATCACCTGGTCAGCATTTTTCCACCTCCTGAAGTCTAAAGGTAGCTTCACCTTTGATAGCAATGTCACAGAGCATCTTTACCTCAAGTGCAGTAATGGGCTTTTTAATTTCAAACATAAACTGTTCTCCTTCTTGCAATACTACTCCGAGGGCAGAAAAAATGACAAAAAAACCTCAGAAATTCAAACCCTCCCCCAACTGAAAGAGGCAGAATTAGGTCATTAGTGCAAGGGCAAAAGTAGTTTTGCTTTCACCCACCGAAGACATCAATAGTTCTTTGTGATGGAACTCTCCAGCCCCATGTCTCACCCAGACACTTTGCTCAGCTACAGGGTTCTGTTTGCTACTGCCACTTGATGTCCTCAGCCAGAGATGAGGACTTTGCAGCATTCTCAACTTCTTGCCATTTTTCAGCTCCCCAAAAACAACCTTAGATAGTGTTCCAGGTGGTGCAGTTTCTTTTCTGCCCTTTATAACTTGTTTTACCCACAGATCTTTTTCCTGCCATAGCTTTATGTAGTGCTTTTCCGAGTTCATGCAACTGCTGGGAACATAAAGTCAAAGCAATATATGGAGTTGTAGGGCAGAGCCCACTGACAGATATTTGAAAGATATACTGTGATGATTGCTGTGCAACCCACACAGTCAAACAGGACCTCAGAGGACAGTTTAGAATTCAAAGCAAATGTACAACAGGAACATTTTCCACTGATTTTCCCCCAAAGACCTGGGCTCTGAGCAACTACTCCTTCTGTCTTCCTCTTAGCTGTCTTGTTGCAATATTTGCACTTTTACAGACATGTCCTTATTTAGCCAACCAGCTTACAGAAACACAGCTTTCCATTGAAGGCTAATTTAGAGTCTCAAGCACATGTTCTCAGCTGCTGCAAAATTATGCCACTAAGTGCAATAGGCTCTGTCATTTTACATCAGCTGAGAATCTACTTGCAAGGGCAAAATAAGTGGATGCAGCTGCAGTTCTCTTCCTTGGGAGTTGCCCCTTATACACAACTGATTGCAGGTGGCTGAGAGTTGGTATTTAAAAAGGACAATTTTTTTGGTGTTTCTTTTTTTGAAAATGTTTCTGCTGAAGTTCATTCATGTGCTCTCTTTGATGGCTGCCTTGGACCTGTAGCCCACCATAGTCTAAGTCAGAGGAAAGGATGTGGACAGAACCCGTTTCAAAAATGGATTTCCAGATCATAAATTAAACATTCTCTCTCATGCCATATCATGTGGCAGAAGAAAGATAAAATTGAAAATGTGACCCCTTTTTTCTTCAAATAATACAGTGCTATTCAACAGACTTAATTATCCCTAAAGACACGTGTAATAATTGTTGGCCTGTCAATCAAAGCCCTTATTAGACATGCGCATGATGTCACATTGCAGTCTAAATCTTAATCTAAATCGAAATCTTCCTGCCAGTCAAAAATCTTTATATAGATTAATCTGATTTCAGATACAAGTTTTGTGTGCGACCTTTTACTCAACCTTTTCAAGGCTGTGATCAGAGAGCAGATGGATCTTTTATGTGTGCTTCTGAGGTGGAATGATGCACCCTGGGCTGTCCCTGAGAGTTTTTCTCCTGGCCACGCTCTGGTTTGTGCTGTAGCATGGAGCCTGAAAAAGGGTCTACCTTGGGTGGCTGAGGGATGGAACTTCGTTGCTACAATTGGTGGACAGCAATTAATGATGTTGCTGGCTACTGGAAACATCACCTCTTCTGCCGAGGTCTCCTGGGGCCACCTCTCTTCCCCTTCCTACGATCCCAGGCAACTTTGTCTCTCACTTTTACAGGGAGAAAACAACGTTGTAGAAGATTATTATCCCATTACACTTGATACCTTGCACTGCTTGGGATTATTATCCCATCGCACCTCCACACCTTCCATTGAAGAGTGGGAAAGGTGGTGCCTTCCTGCTGGACCCAGGAGGGAGGAGGCACAGCTCCATTACAAACCTGGCGGTGTCATACACTCGGGATTGGTAGTTGGGTAATGAAACTGAAGAAGTTATAAATTAACTAACAGATAATGCATCAAGCTTTGTGTAGCCAGTTGCACTGGCACTTCAAGTTTCTTTTGAACTGAAATAAAAGCAAATGGCAGGGGCTAAGGCTTTCAAGATAATGGAATTTATCTTCTGCAAATCTGCTCTCAAGATGTCAAGCAAAGCAATTTCACAATATATAGAGAAGATCTTGTCTGACATTGTTGTATTTTTATTGGTCTTTGATGTAACTTAAAATATTAGGCCATATTGTGGTGTTCAATTTTCTACAGGTTTTTCAGTCAGCCTGATAAAACAAATGGAAAAAAACATCTGCAGTTAGATTAGGCGTCATTCCTAAAACTGAGGGACTCTGAAGAAAGCCGCACAGGAAGCTTGATTTGCATGTAAAACTTCATAGTGCTTCTTAGATTCATGAACTACAGACTTGAAGACAGCAGGAAAATGGCAGTAAACAATGAGAAAAAAATTCTGCCTTCAGGTTTGAAGGAGACATTTTTCCCTTCTGAAAAAGGAAAACCCAAAATGTTAGCATCTGCAGGACATATTGTTCATTGTGAGGTTGGCTTTGCATGCACCATCATGCACAGCCAATGTAAGTGGCTTCAATGCCATTTTCCTTCCTGAGGAGTGCTTACGGAACAGAGGATTGTTCACAGTTTTTCCTGGTTCAGAAGCAATTCAAAACTTTCAGGTGATCTTCATGTGTCTTTCTTAGAAGTGATGTCTACTAATGGAGCATTAGTTGGCTCCTGCAGGAGGGAAGTGAGAGAGGGCTGCTGGTGCAGTGGGTCAGCCCACAGTTAGCCCAAGAACAGGATGGCAAGTCTTACCCCAGGTCCCCACACTGAATGAAGCCTTTGTGGGTTTGAGCTTTTGAATGTGTTCTGTGCATTTTATTACTTTTCTGCTTGGTTTCCAGTCTTTGTACAGAAAGGATTGTTCTTTAAAACTGATAGAATTTAACATTTGTCCTTGCAGTTAAAACAGCAACAAGAAACACCTAACAAGACAAGCCAAAACCAGTGATTTACAAGGTTTTACAAAACTTTGTTGGAAAAAAGATCATTTGAGTCATTCTCCTCTGATTCACCCACAGCTCATGTGCAAATAAGCCCCTTCCACAAAAGAATTAGGATGCACACAATCCCTAGTAAATTCAGCTGATGAGATGTTTCCCCTGGCCCTCTCCATCACAGCAGTGACTCTTGCTGCCTTACTCCAGGGCACATTGTTTCTGCCAGCTGTGACCTAGCATAATTCTGCTATGCATGTGGGCTGCTACATGTCCAAGGGTTCATCAGGGATGGGCAGAGGGTTTATGAACTTTCTGGAGCTTCTTTCCAAAAATCTTCTTGCTCAAATGTTGTAAAGAAGCAACTGTTTTTTACTGGCATAATCTTATTCCTTTTAGCTTGGAGCTGAAGCTTTAGACTGCTCTTCTTTCCCTTCCCCTTAGAGGACAGGGAAAGGCTTAGAAGGTAGCAACAGTCTGGGACCTATGAGAAACCATAAAAACAGACTTATGTTTTCTGTCTGATACTTTTGCATCCTGGTCCAACACTTGCAATGATATTGAGGTGTATGACATTAAAGGGGACAAAAAGTTGTCCAGTTGTTGCCAGTTTTACTTTCATACTTTCTGCCGTGTTGGTCTTGAAGATATTTTGTGAATCCTGTATAACTTTGTCACAGAAGGGTTAAAGCAAGCTGTGGCTCTGTCACCATTGCAAAGTTTGCTTTTTTTCTGGAATAAGGGGTGGTGGCCCCTTTCTTAGAATGACGTCTGCCCCTTGTTATATTTATTACACCCTGTAGAATCCCCTGCTTATAATTGGTTACATATTCTTAATCATATATAATTTCATACTATTGTACACTTTACTAAATGAAGTTTGGAGGTCTGAGAAGGAGACACCAGTGAAATACATTCCTCAAATGTTGCCTAGCAGGGCACATCTTCATCAGGGAGTGTTTTTTTAATAACCTCTTACACAAACAGAAAAGCTTCATTTAATTCGGATGCCATTTATTATAGTTTGAGTTACCAACAAAATAACATGGAAATAAGAGAGCTCTCCATGCAAGGAAAAAAGCCACAATATCCTGCCACTGACGATTTTCAGGGCCTCATAAGTATGCTTAAATCAAGCAGGAGTGTGTACATACTCTTAATTCAATCCAAGAGCAAGATAACACTGGAAGGTGTCGTCGTACTCTCTCTTTGCCCGGCCATGCAGTCCAGGGAACCCCTGCTTCCAGGGGTGGATCAGTGTAAGATGAAATCATCATTTTTCCATAAGATGACTCACATTACAAAGTTGTACCCTGGAATTCCATCTAATTAAATCCTCCACAAGTGGTCCTCTAAAATCCTGCTTTTAACCATGCCAGAGTAGTGAAAGCAGAAGGCATTCACCCATTTCCCCCAAAGACCCAGCCCTTTCATCAGCCCTCTGAGAAATTTGCTGGCTAAATCTTCTATGTATTTGAATAATTTATCATATGAATAAATTCATTTATGCCAAGTGAAGAGGTTGACTACTAGGATGCAGTAATGCCAACACAACAAAATTGAAGCTGGGGACATAGAGGAAATGAACCTGTAACAATGGCAAGTGGTATTATATGCTCAGGCAGCAACAGACAGCTGTGACCACATCTGAAATCTGAGTGTGGGGAGCATCTAAAAAAAGGTTTTAGAAAAAGCAGGGCTGAGCTAAAAAGAATTTGCTCTCTTTGAGCTGCAAAATAAGGTTATTATAAAATGACTGAAAAATAAATTGCAAGTTCTATGTCTCATTCCAAATTTTTTCCATTAAGAAAGTATATAAGTAACATTCCCGTGCCTTTTACTTTCCACTGACATTTAAGAAATAGAAGTCTCAACTCCTGCCAAATGATCTGTCACCCCAAGCCCTTGACCTGGGCAACTGATGAAGGCATGTTGCAGATGCATGGAGCGCAAAGACTGGAAATATTAAAAGCCAAATCTCAAAGTAGTGTAAGCTGGCTGAGGTCCAGCTTACACCAGCTGCTGATCAGCTCCATAAATGTCTTACAGCAGTAACAGTTGGAGGAATGATGGTTTGCATTTACTAAACACCAGTGAGGGCTACCTAACTAGGCATGCTTTGCTTGCATTCGTGGTCAGGAGACTGATTACATTGAGGATTTTTAAAATCCCTCTTTCTTTAGCTGTTCTTCAAAGAAATCATTACATGCCACAGTCAAAGTAGCAACCAGAATGACAAATTCATTAAAATCCACTTCATTGTCCTTATTGGAGTCCAGGTCATCCATGATTTTATCGACCAGGAGGGGGTCCTTCTGGCCCTAGAGAGAAAGAAAAGCGACTTAGCTGTACAGATCTTGAATGTGCAATTCTGACACACCTGTCACCACTGCTAAGTTACAGGACTGGTGTTATTAAATAAAAGGCTGCATCAAATATGCACCTGAACAGTAATTACATCTCTAGTCACTACAACATCAGAAACTAAAGACAGTGCAACCCTTAAAAGGATGCAGGTACTAAATGGGCACTGAAATGAATCAAACAGAATTTAGGAGATGCTGAGCATGGATCCCTTTTGACAAGATGGATCTGTAAAGTGCATTTCTCTGTATCATCCCTTAGCAAACAATACTTATATTTCATATAGGCTACTCATAGATGGTCATAATATATATCCATTCATCACATTCAGGAGATCTCTGGTTGGCAAACAACACATCCTATTTAGTGGGTGCAAGAATATTGAATCTCATAATAATAAATCAATAACCAAGATGAAAAGAAAATCCAATCAAGGAAATGGATACAATGTAAAAAAAATCCTGTTGGTAGTCACTGCATCCACAATAATTTTTACAATGAAGAGGATACATAAAAACATTATTATTAATGCGTATTAAAAGCATCCATGCTTTTAATGTAGAACATTACAAACATGCAAAGAGGTTTTAAGATCAGCAGCTTATAATTGGAAGGATTTGCTTAGCACCTCTCTCCAGGGCACAGGAGCAGCAGTACTGTGTGCTACTGTGTACTCTGGCCAGTGTGCTACTTTCCTGTCTCATGTGAACAGGTTGCAGAATTTAATTCTTCAATGGACCTATCTACACCCTATTATGAAAAACATATGAACAAAAAAACTAATTGAACTTTATTTGGTATTGATTATGATACTGCTTCTAGGCTGGCCTAGCCCTCCTGCTCGAAAGCACTACAGAGTATGCAGAGCACCAGTACCCATCTCTGCTGCCAGTGGTGCACAGGAGGGCACCGGGGCTCAGCCACCCTCTGAAAACACATTTCTCACATGGGACATTTGACATAATATTCTGCTGTACATCTCCACAAAGAACTGTTAGCTGAGAGACTGTAGCAGGATGGGCCTTGCACAAGGAGATGCTATTCCTACCCAAGCACTTGGGTAGCTGCTTAACCCACCCATGAAATAGTCACTCAGGAGGTACAGAAGCTGCATCTTACTGAAAGGAAGTCAGTGAGCTCACTGATAAGAAGCTCCTTGAGTTCTCCTTTACTAAGCTTGTATCTGTCTCCTTCTTTTCCAGAGTAGTGATGGAAAATCCTGATCAAGGTGTCCATTGCATCCTCCAGTGGTGTGGTCATAGTAGTGAGGAGAGAGCTGTGGGCAGAGATACAGTCACTGACATTGCACAGGAGTCAAACCAGAGGCCAGTCTCTGGGAAGGAAAGGAGGGCCAGAGGAAGACAGAAGTTGTTACCAGTACTGAAAAGTTGGGCTTTCAGTTGATCCATCCTGTTGGCTGTGTGCAAGAAAGGATGCACTATTTGTCCTGAACTCCCAAGCAATTGCTTCAAAAAGGTAAATGGAAAGGAAGGATTTTTATTTAAGAAAATTACCTACTGTGTATCCATTTTATAAAGCTATTGTAAAAGGAAATCTTTTGCACCCATAGCTGAAAATGCAGGAAAAATGAAGCCATACCTTCGTACCTGCTAATTTAAAATGTCTCTCAAGAAAATGAGTTCAACAAATTCCATCTGCAAAAGTGTATGTGCATTTATACAGAAAGCTCCACACCAGTTTAAAGATCAGAGAAGGATCACCAGTAATAAGGACAAGTATCATCTTTCAGCTTCTTTAGCGTTGTTTGCTTGGGCTGAGCCTTTTTCCTATAAATTGCCTGCAGTAAACAGATGTGAGCTGAGCACCCCCAAGGTTTGCTTCACTGAACATACAGTAAGAAGGTACACAGGGAAGGAACACCAAGAAAACAGATGGAAATACAATTACCTACACAGGGAAGCAACAACAAGAAAACAGATGGAAATACAGTTACCTGCAAAGTAGTGGACTCAAAAAGAAATTGAAAGTAGAAATTAGGTATAAGTGAGACATTATGTTGAATAAGCCATGGAGAAAGATTAAAAAGCCAGAATGCACTTCAGGGTGGGACTGGAGTCCTGAACAATATCATGCAAAGGTTAAGACTTACCTGTTTCACAGGCTAGCGGAGGTGTACACAAGAAAATACCCAGATCACAGAAGGTGATGGTCACCTTCCTTTCAAAACCCATGCACAGGCTCTTGTTTATCAGCTGGAGAGGGTGGATTACACAGAGACAGACGTATAATTGTCACAGGGATGACAGGTCTTCTGTTTCCCTCTGCATTTGCCTACTCTGTTCAATAAAAGCCTCTTGCTGTAACTGGGTCACTAAAATATTCACCAGGCAGAGTAAAAGGCTGTTTAGAACACTGGGATACTTTTTACCATTCAACCTTCTACAAATATGCCCATTCAGGGTCTTGAAGGTCAAAATTAGAAAATGCTAACAATCACCAAGTCAATATAAAACCATTTTCAAAAGAACGATTTTTAATCTGTCTTTCAGCATTTCTGTAGTCTAAGTGCTTCAGTGCTGGCAACCAGAGTTCAAGGGTACCCTGGGGTACCCAGGGGCATGCTTGTAGGTGAGTTTGCCACATACCCCTTGAGATGTCTAATTTAATTGTCAGATATCTCCATACACTTAAAACATTGTCTCTTGCCAAATGAAATTCTTGCTGTAGTACATGTGTCCTCAGGAGGAAATCAGGGTAGGTTTTCAGTGGTAGGTGTGCCTGGAATTACAGTGTACACTCAGCAACAGTCTTGCTTCATTTTTATAGTCCTGCACAACAACTGTAGTCCAGCATCCCTCTCAGAATAAATGACCCTGCCCTGGAAGGGCAATAAGTGACCTCTGCCCCAATCCCAGAAACTCACTGATGCTGGAAGCAATGGCTGAGAACAACAGCTTCCCTGTGTTAGGGCCTACTTACCACCCAAAATAACAAATAACCACAGTTTTCATGACAGACACATGAAATGGAAAACGGCTTGTGAGTTTGCTTGAGGGTTTGCTTTCCCTCAATAAAGCCTTGTACCTGCTGCACACACATGTCCACTGAGCACGATTGTGCAGATGAACAGGGCATGGAGCTGCATGGAGCTTCTTGTTTCATTCCAGACAGAGGGAAAGAGAATGAGGTGGGCATTGTTTTTAGCTCTGAAATCCTCCAAGCACTCCTAATTTTGAGTACCACCATATATCTCAGCCCACACCCCTGCCTGCCTCCTGTGCCTTCAGTCATGCTTCTTCTGCCCATGCTGTTGTGACAAGTTTCTACAACTTGAAGGGTTTTGTGTGAGCTTTTGGGAAAAAAAGGGAGGGAAGGAGGTGCTGGAAGACATAAAACCACTGGGTTCCAGTGAAAAGGGAAGTGACCATGTGTAAAGTGTCATTTCCGAAATAGGCAGGCTGCTCTGGCTAGAGGTCCCTGCAGACATGCACAGTGCTGTGTGCAGGGCATCACCTCCAACAGCCATCCCTGTGGCCAGGAGGGAAAGGGCAAGCCAGTGCTCAGGGACTTTTTATAAAAAGTTAAGGTGGAAACCAGAGGAATAAGAGGAACATTATCTCCCCTGGAGTCAGAGGAGAGCTGCCCTCTGTACCTCTTCTGAGTTTGGGGAAAGATCATGGGTGCCTGATTTTGTACAGGAGTTGTCCCTGTGCTCCCGTAAGCACTGGGACCTAGCTGGATCATATAGAGCATATGGGAAAAGAACATGAGTGATATCAGGCACAGCACATCTCTCCCACTCAGTTCTGAGAATCCTCTCTGTCTGCAGATGATAAAAGAAAGCACAGAGCCCCTTGGGTAGCTACAGCCACAGTGTTCTCTCTTGCATGTGATTCACTAGTAATTGTAACCACTGCTCAGAAATATTACCCAGATAGACATCAAACTACATGGTTGTTTATCATTGTTTGGTTTATATGAGTTTTTGCCATTTATTTAACAGCGGCTTCATCCACAACCAGAAAAAAACCCATATCTGAGTCTATACATAAGCATGAAATCCTTCTGTTTGTCTATTTATTATCACACTGATCCTCTGCCTAATGAATATTGCAAATTAATTATCTAAGCAGAGTCTACAGGAGGTACAACTTCCAGAAAGCAGGTGTAAACTTTCAGAGCTGTCATCCTCAGGACAGAAGAAAGCTGGGTTTCCTCTATTATCTCCAGAACTTCAGCTCAATAACTTATACAGTGATATAATATGTGCAGACTCTTTCTATAGCTACTTTCACTCCAGATAATTGTGTAAGAAACCTTCTTTTCCACATTAGTGGGTGGCGTACACAGGGAACAGCAGCACTGAACTTGTTTGTCAAGGGGTCCATGCAATTTGCTGTGTCCAGTCCTTTCCTCCCTGGCTAGCAAAAATCCTGCCGGTGGCTCCAGTGACAGCAGATGTCTCACAACTTCTATGAAGGCAGGTCCCAGCAGTGTCTACTCAAAATTCACGATTATCAATCAACTGTTACATACTTCCTCATCCAAAACTCCAGCACAACCTGATGTAATGTGATACTTAGTTATCACTGAAGGTAACTAAAGTCAGCACAGACTGCAAAGCAGTTCAGTATCAGGCCAAGACCTGACTCTGTGTCAGCAACCACCATTCTCCCATCAATCCTCACCTTGCACTCTGGTTTCCAGCAGGTTAAGCACAGGAGCAGCACCAGATGTGGTTGACAGAGGATGTAGGACTGCAGCATGCCTGTAGACGTGATAAAGGATGGTTCCTTCCTCATTCATGATGAAACTTTGTCCATCACAGCCTGCCAATTCACAGCAGTGTTGGTGGGAAGGAACCTCTGGAGATGCCTAGTCCCACTGCCCACTTAAAGCTGGATAATCTCCAACATCAGACTAGACAGAACAGTTTTGTTAAGGTAAATACTAACAACCTCCAAGGATGGAGGTTTCACAAGTTCTTGGGTAACCTGCTCAGGTGTTGCACTACCTCCCTGGGGGAGATGACTGCCCTAAAATCCAATCTGAGCATCCCAAGCCACAGTTGTGAACACTGGCCTTTTTTGCACCACCTACCACTACCACAAATACTTTGACTATATAAAGTCCCTTCAGACTTGACTCCTCACTCAAACTCAAAAATAAACTTGAAAGCTGTCTATCCCCTGACTCACCCAACCTATTTCCATGTTTTATTGTCCCCTTTCATGTTATGTCCTTGACCCTTATACACTGTCCCAACTCTGCCTTTCCAATGAGTATTTCAACATTCTAGTGTGCACTGCCTGGAAGCAATGGCTGTCAGAAGGGGAAGGGCAGAGTTTTCACCTGGCCCAGGACAAAATCTCTATAAGGCTGAATTCTGCCATCTTTTCTCAAACAAATTATAGGCTAGCTAGGCTTGCACAATGAGTCAGTCACTGTGACTTCCAGAAGATTATCAGAGGGCTGGAGAACCTCTCCTGTGAGAACAGGCTGAGAGAACTGGGGTTGTTCAGCCTGGAGAAGAGAAATCTCTGGGGTGATCTAATTGTGGCCTTTCAGTACCTAAAGGGAGCTCATAAGAAGGCTGGAGAGGAACTTGTACAAGAGCTTGTAGTGACAGGACAAGGGGTAATGGCTGCAAACTGACAGCTGGTTTAAATTCAATGTAAGGAAGAAAGTCTTCTCTGAGAGGGTGATGAGGCACTGGAACAGGTTGCCCAGAGAAGTTGTGGATGCCTCATCCCTGGCAATGTTCAAGGCCAGGTTGGCTGGAGCTCTGGGCAACCTGGCCTAGTGAAAGGTGTCCGTGGCCATTGCAGATGAGTCGGAACTAGGTGATCTTTAAGGTCCCTTTCAAACCAAACCTTTCTGTCAATCTGTGGTTTCACTGAGGCTGTTGAGAGAAGTGGAGGTCGTTCCTTGCCCTCTAAATCTGAGAAAGGACCCAACAAGCAGGACTGTTTCCTTTAATTTTAGTTAGGGTAATATAAACATGCACCCAGCTGGGAGGCTGCATGGTACTGCTCCTCCCCTCCTACTTGGAGATGGACAGTCACACCACAGGCAGAAAATCTTATCACTGGTCTTGTCTCCTCAAAAAAATGAGCAGAGTTCTGACTTGCTTGAAAGCAGTCAGACTTTGACGTAGGTCAGGAGTCTTCTTCCTCCACAGCTGGGAAAGAGGCTGACTAATTCACCAGGATCTTTCCTTGATCTCTTCCTGACACAACATGACACAAGCTGCCTTTAAGCCAGAGCAGATTATAAAGTGCCATTCTAAGCCACAGTAAAATACTACTCAGCTAATGTGTGAGAATCTTGTACTTAGGGCATCTGGCTTTCAACATTTGCCAGAATGCATGTGGGGAGCATTTTCTCAAAAGTAATTATTGCGCTGGGAAAGGCAAGTCAGCCTCCCACCCACATCCTGTCATTATTTATTTTTCCCAAACTCTCACAGCTCTTGGTATGCACATATTTTGAATCAGTGTTGTAAACCCAAAGTGGGAAAAGGTGAGATGGGAAGCAACACTGTAAGGCTCACAAGGACATTTATACTACACAATAAACATCCTATAGTGGATTAGAGCCTGGATTAGACTAGGGAGTATATTAAATATATTAAGGCATTTATGAGACTTACTTTGAGTCAGAAGGTCTTGTTAAATTATAGTGAGCATTTTCTCATTTTAGGATTGTTAGCATTTTCATTGGTTGCTTGTTTCCACATCTGGGTGGCTGACTGATTTATTTATTTATTTACATTAAAAATGTCTCACTCCCCTGAGGTTCCAGCTCACATCTTCAAAACTGTTTTAAATGTCTTTTTAGTAGCTTTTAGCACCTAGTTTGGTGGTTAACTCTTTAAGTATCTTTTTTTATGGGTTGCACTTCAAGAGCTGCTCAACTGAAGTGTGTCCTTATATTCCCTGTTGAGTCCTGCTCTGAACAAGTTACACACCTCCTTTCCAAATACATAAATGACTTTTTTCACTGAACTGTCCAGATCATTGAACCCTGCTTGTTCTCATAGTGGTCTTTGCTCTTGTGATACCCACTTAGGACTTTGGAGCATTGTCTGTAATTGAGGTACTGACTTCAATTAGCACCTGTTGTTTTCTTCTCCTCCTCATAAAAAATTGCTCACCATTTCCTACCTCTGTGAGGAACCATCCATTACTAGCCTGTGAAGGCAACATCAAATTGTATATGAATGTACTGTTATATGTAAAATAGTGGAGAAAACTTTCATTAACTTCAAACTGGAGTTTAGAAATATTTCTGGCTACAGTTCTTTCTTCCTCATATGTCTCTGAAGTAGATGGATATATCCAGCTGCATATCAGCCAAGAAATGTATGAGTTTAATGTTATCTATCTATACCCAGGAAGGATGCCGAAATCATGTAAAATATCCCAGTGTAGACAGAGAGTCTGAGCCAGCTGTGCCCCATGTAGTGGCAGAGGGTCCCATTACAGAGCAGCCTGGTAATGAGAGACCATGCACCCAGTGCCAGCTGGCAGTGGCAGCTTGAGTTACAGCTGGTACTTGGCAATACATCACCATCTGAACAAAGCCAGGACACTCATTCCCCTTGCATTAGATGTGCTGATCAGTGGGGCAAACCCATCTCTTGGGCACTCGCTGGTTCTAACTCATGTTTTTTCCTAATTCCAACTCCTATCAACATGCAGCAGCCTCCATCCTAATTCACTCTGATGTCTGGCTCCTTCCACAAGGTTTTTGCAGCTAGGTTCAGGTTATGTTTCATAATTACTGGGACCTGTCTTTGCAGGAGGCAGTCCAGCGTCCCAGGATGATGAGCAAGTCACCTACCAAGTTGTAGCGGTAAGAAAATTGTACACATATTTCCTATGGTCCTAGGTGGGTTGTAGAATTATTCCTGCCTCAGTTCCTCCTTCCCGTTTTCCAAATATTCATACAGCAGCTGTTACTTTGGGAATGGGACTCCAGGGCCTTGTGACTCTCTGCTGCCAAGGAGTATCTCTGAACAGTGAGATGTGGCCCATATAACTACACATTGGTATATGTGCTTGGCTATGCCAGGGTATGTAGGGTGGCTCCACATACCACAGCTCCAGATGCAGACCTCACCACATTGTTTCCATCTTCTTCACCCTTCCGTGAGCACAAGTGGGCTCATTTGCAGATGACTGGCAAATAAACTCACACCTTCTTCATCACCAGTGCCAAAATAAATACTAAAAGATGCAACAGGGAAAAAATGCATTCCAGATGAACTTGATTCAGTATTTCTGGACACTACTGATGATAAATCAATATAGAAAAATGAGGCAAATATAGTGCTATCTTAGTTTGTGTGTATATAAGAAAGGAGAAATATTCTTTTGGTCTGGGGCTGCCCCTTAGTGTCCTGCTGAAGAACTGCTGCTTCCAGATCTCAAGCTAGCAACGACTGCGAAATCTGCCGTAACCAAGAGTGAAAAACTCCCACCTGTCTGCTCCAAGGCACACGTGGATGTTTCCCTACTGCATTACTACAGTAAGCTCTGTGCAGGGGTCAGCATTGTCAACAGCACAACAAACAAGAACCATTATCATTAAAAATTACAGAGGAAAGAAATAACCATTGCACACAGCCTTGTGAGCTAGAGGTATAAACTAGAGATTTTAAGTGTTTAATACCAGTCAGAGTTAAAACAATGGGATTTAGGCAAATGATTTGCTGAAGTCAGGCTTTATATTCCACCAACGGCCCTTAACAACTCATTCCAAACTTACCACCTGCAGAGGGAAAAAGTTCAGAAGCACTTAAGGTCAATGGTGTTGTTTGGAGGGTAAATGTAAGAGAAGACTAGAGTAAAGTAACATTCTCCAGAACTGTTACGGGAGTATTCTGGAAATAGTCAAGAATTTTTGTCCAAGTGCAGTGGGATCAAGAAACCTCAAGAGGGCATCGAGAGATAGTAGATGGTGAGGGTGTAAAAGGAAGGCTTAAAAAAAAAAAGGATAAGGCCATAGCAGGAAGCCTAAGTAAGTATTTTGCATGTGTTTTCACTGTGGTGGAGCTTGGAGAGGTTCCCAGAGGATGGAAAAAGAGATGGGTTGAAAGCTCTGTCTCAGCCTGAATTGAAGGTAGGAGATATTGTAGGACAGATCCTCAAAACAAGATGTAACAAGCCAGGATGGGATGGGATCCAGCCTGGAACTCTAGGGGAACTTGAGGTGGATGAACAATGGGTGCCTCTGGCTCAGAAAAGAAAACTGGCTGGTACAAAGCCAAGTGCTATCCAGAGAGGTGATGAACATCAGGTCTGCTGTCATGTTGGATAAAGAGGTACAGACCCACCTGAAAACCTGAAGGGTGGGAACATGACTAAATACAGTATACTGGAGAAAAGTAAAGAAGAGTCATAATGCAAATCCGTTGGCACTCCCTGAAGGAGTAAATGATGAGTGACCTCCCTGATTATTGACCACCTTGTTCCCAGAAAGCATTCCTCACTCTTAAGGAAATTAGGCTGCTATGGGATACAATGAAAAGAATCACATAGAAAATGTCTAACTGAAAGGTAATAAAGAATAAATTACTGGGTTTTACAAGCGAGCAGAACAATCACTGGGGTCTCACAGCATTCTCTCTATTCTGGAGCCAGTGCTACTTGTCATAGTCATTGGTGATTTTGGAAAGGGAAGGAAAATGAATGCATAGTTTTTTTGTTGTTGGTACAAGTTATACAGAGACAAGCTAGAGTTCAGCTGTGAAGGATGCAGCAGGACCTCATGAAATTAAGTGATATAGTGTCAGATAAATTCAACATGAACACAAAGTGTCATGGGGACATTTTAAACTCTGAGTTTTCTATGAGAATTCATGAGAGAGATCTCGGGGTTACTGCAAGTGAAAATAGTGGTCCAGTAAGAATCTGAGAACAAACAAGACTAGGAAAGAAATGGAACACAGCAAACCAGAGGTGTTTTCATACCACTAAGTTCAAGGGAAGCCCATTTATTCAACCCTTCCTTCCTTCTGTAGGAAGACCTGGTGGTCTTCCTACCTTCATCTCACACTCAGTACAGCAGAATTAGAAGAGCAGGAACAGCTTCTATGTTAGAAACAGCTAAATACTCAAGACATCTCAGCCTGCAGAAGTATGTAACTGGGAATGTTGAAGAATTACGTATATTCAACGGTGGTACAGAGAAGGTAAGAAGTAATTATTCGTGGTGCTTACAGTACTCCCTGTATGTTCTTACAGCTATTACAACTGCAGATGCTCTGAGGGATCTGTTCCAGAAAAGTGAATTTCTGATGGTTCTAGGAAAGGAGCTGGACCAAACCTACAGGAGAAATGCACACCTCAGCAGGAGCCAGCTTGAGCATTAGAGGCTGATGTGAATTAAGAGTCAGAGGCAGATGTTGTTAAGGTACACTTGATGTAATTTTCTTTAAAAGACAAGGAAATCTGTTGGTTGTTCCTGGTTAAATGAACAACATAAATGGGCCAGAAATACGTTGCATGCATGTGCAAATCAAGAACAGCTGAGATGGTAGAAGTAACAGAGAAAGCTGACAGGCATAATTTTCTCTTCACTCCTTAGAATGTGTAGCTGCATGTTTTCTCTCCATTTGGAGGAGAAATTTTGAAATTCATATACTCAAGTGTATCAGCAAGATGCACCACCCCTTCTGTTGTGCCTCCATCCTTCCCTTTGCAGGGCAGTAGCAAGAGCTCCTGGCTCCCAAAGCCCTGGCAGGTACCTTGTGCAAGCTGTACCTCATGCAAGCCATACCTGGCCAGTCAGGGAGTTCCTTCATGTCAAACAACTGATGGCCCCTGGGCTTCCTGTTGGTCTCCCGGCTCACACCCTGGTCACACACTGGGATCATACCACTGTCCTGTGTCACCTGGCATGTCTGGTGCTGAGAGATTGGTATAAGCCCAGCATGGTAACAGAGAATACACTTGCACTTGTGTGTCCCTGGAAACAGCACAAACACATTCTCCAGCCTTTGCCAGCAGTTGCTGGGTACTGCTGTTCTGATCCCTCTATTTCACTTCTCCTTGCTGCTTTTATCCTTGCTTCTGCACCTCCCATGAACAACACCTGAAGCCTTTCAACCCCTGTGTTTGTAAAGGGACTCCTCCTGGTCTAGCAGCCCTCATTGCATCTCACTCTGCAGCACGAGCTTCCCTTACATGCATCATCCTGATACAGGAAGCCTGTTTTTTGTGGGTGACCAGTTAACTCACTTTCAAGTCTACTACATTAGATACACAAAATTAGCGTGAATGGAACTGGTTTCAGCAAACGCCTTCAGTGTGTAAAACCAAAGACATGGGAGTTGGAAGAGACAAAACAAACACAGGTGATTGTAGAACTATTACTCAACCAATACATATCATGGTTAAAACATGTCATCAAAATTTGGAAATGAACTGAAATACAATCATCAAGTTAGTTAAAATGGGTGAGTAAAAGTTTTGAAGGATAGAAAGCCTAAAAAGCAATTACATTGAAATGTAATTCAATGTCTGTGTCCCACTATAAAGTCATCGTGTCTGCTGCAGAAAACAATCATCCACAAATCCACTGCTCCCTTGCCTCCTGAAAGGATGTTTTATTGCTCTATTTCCCAAGTACCTCTATAATAAAGCCTTGAAAAAGTTTGAGTTATTCACAGCTTCCTCCTCATCTCCTCCCTGCCATGCTGAAAACTAATATACCTTTTATCAATGTGCCTTCTCTTTACTCCAAAGAGTGACATAACGGTGTTTAAACTCTTTCTTAACCACAGGACATTGTACAGGTTGCATTCAAACTCTGTGATTGCAGTAAGATCTCCACATGGTTTATCCCTGGGAGTTTAATAACATTTATATTGTACCTTCTAAGAAGCTTTCATCACTGTGAAAAGAAATTCCTTCATAATCAGAATCATATGAATTTCTGTTATTTGCTTTTCAGATATTTGAAAATACCAAAGTCCCTGAGCTATGAAAAGAAGAATGTCAGTGACTGATATAACATGCAACACTTTTAAATTTATGCTTTTATTTCCCCTGCAAGTATTTTTTTTGCCTGTTTTGTAGTGATTTTAGAGTGATGTTTGATTTTACTTGTATATAAAGTCTTTTCCAAAGTAACCCTTTTGTCACCATTTAAAGGTTGTTTTAAAGTTCATTGTCACTCTGTTATTTCCAGTGAAAGCAGGACAATACACAGACACATATGTAGAGACTGGTGTTAAACGAGATTTTAGGTATACTTTTGATGATACAAAGCACTACTATCCCTGAATTTAAATGCTTGATGATATCACCATTCCTACTTGTTCTCTTTTTCTAGAATATTCTGGTTTCTTGGGGTAATTGGCAGATATAAGAGGCTGGTGAGTTTGCAGGAGCAAGTTCCTGCTACTATCTTCTTTCTATTGTGTTGAGCTGGATATTTAAATATGTTCATTTTGGTATAAAAGTGAAAGTATCCTTATTCTCAGATAATACCTGAGGCTGTTAAGACTCCTTGGAGTCATACTTTTGAAGAAGTGTGGCAGAAACTAGTATTGTAATAGTAGTGACTTGTGCATTAACTGTAAAGCCCTCTAATTATTGTACCTTTATTAATTACACACATTGTATCTTCCAGTGGTCATTGAATTAAAGAGTAGCAGTCACCGATGTCTTTTATCCTAGGGGTTATCTATGTAAAATTATGCCACTCACAGATCTTTCCAAATTTACAGATGTTGCTAATCCGTGGAAAGTTCCTAAATGATATAGCAAAGTATGTAGTTTTTTTTTTTTTGGTCAGGTAACTGAGTCCAGGCATTCCTCACTCTTCATTCTTCAGGCCACTGTCAACAGAAGTCTGCAGTAAAATGAAAGACAGATGCTCTCATTTCATCTAATGATGCAATCCCACTAATGGGACAGGTCCAGCACTCTCAGTTGTTCCTGAATTATGTGACATGATGGGTTGCAGTTCAAGAAATGCATCCCAGACTAGGTTCTGCCTATGATATCAAAGATAAGAGGACTTGCAGCATCTTGCAAGAGTGTTACAATTCCTTCCTGAGGAAGACAAAAGGCTGGTAAAACTCAGTACATATAAGTCTCTGCTTTTGCTCAAAGATTGATTCCTTACTTAANTTTTTTTTTTTTTTTCTGGAGCCCCCTTTTGCAAAGCAGCCTCAGCCACCACCCTGAGCAGCACAAAGTTATTTGCAACTACAACGGCCATGGTAAACATGCATTAAGTTACAGGTAGAAGTTGCAGGTGAAGCAACATTTCCACAATGGAAAGCTTCACATGGACTCAGGTGCTCTGGAAATAAAGACAAAAACCAGCTATCACTGACAATAAATTTCTCCATGTCATACTATTCCAGAAATCTACAGATTACAAGACCTAGACAGCAACACCTCTGCTTGCTCAGATAAGTTTACGCTTTGAAGATTTGGTTTTAGCAGTGGTTTAAATCCAAGAAAAAAACAAAGGAAATTGAAAGATATTGTGATAATGCTCTGCTTCAAAAGTTACACTTCAGGAGCCCCACATCTCCCCAGCAATCTCTTCCCCTGATCCCAAACCTAGCAAGGATATTTAATATCACCTTTTAAGTCCTTCTTCTTGCATCAGATATGTATGTGTGTTTTGAAATGGGGAATTACAAAATAAAACAGCACAAGGAAACAGGGTTCTTTGACGCTTGTGTGTTTTGTTAAAGAGAATGTGCAATAGCAGCTAGAAACAGAAGAGGGAGCCTTTAATCGCAGTATCAGCTCTTTTTGTAGATACTCAGAAAGTTAAACGAAACATGATTCTGTATTTAAAATTCTTTCCCCAGCTGATGAACAGAGTTCTCAGCTAGTTCCTGAATACCACCGACCTCCCTGGGCTTGGGTTTACAGCTTGGCTGGCGTGTGCCATGTACCTCTCCCCCTTCGCTGAGAAGCCGTGGTCCTGCACCACGTCGTGTGCCTTTCGTCTGCCCAGACAGCACCGTTTCCCAGCCCTGCAAGTCTCCTGAAGCTAGAAGGCTGGTATGCAACAGCCTGGACGTGATTTCAGGCTGGGTCCTCTACTCCACAGAAACAGCAGGAGCCAAGGAGCTTGCATCTCTGACGTCAAGTGCAGTGGCTTTGGCTCCTCATGGTGCTCTGGGAGGGAGGAAGGAGGCTGCTAGGCACGATGAACTACCTTCTGCTGGTGTCTGCATACTCGTTTAGGATGCTTAGATATTGAAACAGAAATGTGTGTCTTGAGTCCATTCCCAATTACAAACTGTGAGGAGTTTTCACTTTGTAGAAGAAATGAATGGCCCAGCAAAAAGATACCATGAGTTCCTGCTAAGGGAAACTGTGCATCAGCTGGCATAGGATGTGTGCCACATGCAAATCAGAGTGACACGGCTACTGAAAAAGAACACAAATGGTCCTCAATGCCCTGCAGAGCCCTCATTCTTCCCCATCATATCTGACAGGTCTGGTTCAGTGTCTTTGGGTGATACAACCGGCAGTGACTCTAGGGTTGGTGTTCATACCATTGTTTAAACTTAAATCTCCCATGGAAGATAAAAGGCTCTTGAAACAACAGGGCTGTTGACATCTGTCTTTTCTAAAGGCCTGCTATCTTGATTTGAGGTGTAAGCAATGGAAGCCATGACCTTAGCAGCAAAGTCAGGCACTACCATTTCCCCATGCCTGGCAGAGGTATCTCCACTCTGTGCTGTCCCATATCCTAGAGAGAGAACCTTCTCTATCCACCTGCCCATGCCATGCTACAGCAGTTACCAAAGTGAAGGTAGCTGGGGTGGACTCTCTCTCTCCCCTCTCTCTTGCTATATCTTCCTCAGCACCTTCTTGACACCTGCTGCAGAATTTGATTACACACAGCTCACTGTGGACTCACTTTTGCTGATGCTGGAGCCAGCTCTACATCCTTCAGGACCAAACCTCGACAAAGCCACCTGCATTCTTCAGAGACATCAGACCAAACAGACCCTGGACAAGCAGTGCACCAGCCATCACCTTTAGAGAGTTCCCTTGTCATCTCCACTGCTGATCCTGCTAACTAAAATGCCGTGCTTGCTGGGAGCGCAGCAAGGCTCCTCAGTCTTGTCTGCTCAGCCAGGGTCTGGCAGCCACTCAGATACTTACTGAAGATCATCTTACTGGCTATTGTTGTAGTATTCATGACTCTGCCTATTTAACCAATCATAGTGACACAGGGATCTTCCAGGCAACCAGCCTAATACATACAACACAGTCTTCATAAATTATGACAGAGTTCCATAAATTCCTTTCAGCATTTCATTTCACCATGAAATCACTCTTCACAGCAATAGCACACTTCACCCCAGCTCACAAATAATATCATCATAATATGAGCCACCCCTAGCATTCCCAGCTGTGCTTCTGAAATTAATGGAGATACATTAGTGACTTCAAACAAAAGCAGGTGACTTCATTTGAATGGGATATGGCACCACTTGCCTCTAACATGTCCTGAATTAGTGCTAAGGGCTTGTCCTAGATAGTCTTACACTTTGAATAATGTTGTTCAGTTCATCCACTCACAGAAAGCCAGACAGGTTTGCCAGACTGGGATTTGAAGACAAAATGTCAAGGGGTCATGTTGTGTCAATCTGAAAGTATACGCTAGTCCTGAGTCACTGCCACCTAAATCCAGGGAACACCAGTGTGGTGTTCCCTCCTGAGCCAACACAGTCATTTTGACTCATCAACTGCTTCTTGTGTTTTCTTTATATCCCCCTGGCTTTTGTAAATGCATGACCAGGACACTCTTCAGGACATTAAGGAAACTCCTTCTCCCCATCACACCTTATCTTTTAATTTATGTCCAAGTTAATGATTTCATTAATATCCTCTTATTCAGTGGGTTAGACTCCCCAAAGAAGCAGTGTATGCTTTGTTTTACCAACTTAAATTACTCCTCTTTCCCAAATGCTTAGATATACAGACACAGGCTCCGTGCAAATGAGCTCTACCTCTCCACTTGCTGCAGTCCACAGGATTATGTGATAGAGCAGTCCCCATTGCAGTCATTCAATGCATGACTACCCTATGCTGGGGTAGCATGGACCCAGCTGCTAAACCACAACACCACGAGTACATACCGTCCTGAACTCAGACTCCGTGGAGAAAGCATGAATACTGATGGTGTTCCGCACTGCTACGCTGTCATACATTACTTCCTCCCAGCAGCTGAGAGCTGATAAGTGCTACAAATTGGGGGAGGGGAGGAGCGGGGGAGGGAGGGGAAAAGGTATTATAAAATAAACAGCACTTTGGTCTCAAACATACTGAACTCTCAAGTTCTCAGCAGTTTGCTTCTTGAAGGTGAGGCACAAAGCTGGAGTGCAGTTGCTGAACCACATGTAGCTGATAACTGCAACAGAGATATCCACTCATGCCATTCATTTTTGTTCTCAGATAGAGCACTTGCCACTTAATGCATTCTTGGCAGTTAAAATCCTGCCAGCCTTAAGAATTACTATACATTGATTTTTAGAACTGCCATAAAATACAGACATCCCTCCTGCCCATTCTTTCCACAGATCTCTCTGTACTAACTGACAGGTCATGGGAGCTGTAATACCTAGAGGTGACCTACTGATAGAGCTGAGAGTTGTTATTAGGGCATTTTTCTCAAGTTCCATATGAAGACTGGTCAAATGTAGGCTTTTCTTCTCCTCCCACATTTTGCTGTCTTGCTTCATTATACAAGTGCTCATTAATGCTCCGTGCTGCATATTATTAACACTTTTGAAACAAAGGATTGAGTCTTAGCCCATAGTCTGCTACCTGCAGGCCATGTTGTAGACAAGCAGACCTCCAAATGCAGACCTAACTTTTAGCAGCAGGACTATGCTTTGCAACACGCGTAATAATCCCATGGACACCAGGTGTAGCAAGTACTACCAGCAAAGGGGCAGTCTCTGGGTTACAGTTACATTAGGGCTCCAGCTATGGGTCTCGTGATCGGAGACTGCACTGGTTCTCTCCTGTGGACACTCTATGCTCTGGCAAAAAGCACTACGTGAGTACTACGTAGTATGTGAGCGCCGTGTTGACACAAGCTGCATGTAGCATTCAACAGCCATATGTCATGGGAGCAGGGTATCCAAAGAGATGGGAGTGGACACACTCTAGCTACATCTGCATTTGGAAGGCTGCATCTATACTGAGGCACAGACACTCGAGGTTGGCTCTGACAGCATTTAGTCACAGGTAACACCAGGTAAACCTTGGTACCACTGAGCTGACTGACTCTGTTTGTACCTCACAAGCAATCCCAGGCAGTTTATGAACTCCAGTGCAGCTATGAACCTACCTGTCTCCATGTTCACGCAAACAGGCCTTTCTCCCTTTTCCTAGTCTCCAAAGAGCTGGCCAGACCACCAGGTGGGCTGGTTGCAGACATCCTTCAGTGACTGAAAAGTCCATGTCACAAAAGCTAGCACTGGATCAGTGAGTCCTTATGGATTCATGGGAGTTGTCACAGTATCTCTGCACAGCATTCCATGCATCCTTCAGAATCACTAGTCTTTTTTCCATTATCTGAAGCATCTCCACCTCCTTTGTCCTGGATGACAGAGAGCTGACTATGTAGTCAGCCTGTTGTGCTGGTCCTGCTAGCAAACAGTGCCTGGAGAGTGTTTACCTGCAAACCTGAAGAAGGTTATCACTCCTGAGACAAAACATGTAGGTAATACATACTCTCTTGCCTGTTGCTGCATCAAAATGACTATGCCTATTGAGCTTATGCTGTATTTAAGAGTGATGCTATCTATTAATCATGTTCAAAGAGCCTATGACAGATGAAATGTATCTGTAATGAAACTAGGGTCCCAAATGGCTGTTATTGTAGGCAGGTATTATGCTGCTTGATTCCCAGGGCAGCTAAATGTCAACACAATGTGCCAAATATCTTAGCCACCATACCACGTCAGACAAAATGCTAAACTTAGTGGGTCCAGGTGGTATTCATTGAGGAGTTATGAAAAAACAAAGACAAAACAGGTGAATTATTAATAGAAGTCTGTTATCTCTTGCCAAAATTATACTTGAATACTGGGAGCTAATGCTGTAACCAATAATTAAAAGGTTCTGATGTGTCGAGGGAAACACAGTTCCATGAGCTCAAAATGTGTATTGAGCAGTAAGTGAAGAGTCTAAGAAGGGAACTTCTTGACCTTTCTGGTAAAAGTCACCAGTATTTTTGTAAAGAGAATTTTGGACTTCAAAACTTTGGGGAGTTCTTGGAAGAGGCCAAACACAAATGGACGTAAGAGTGGTCCAGCATATCCAGTCTAGCTGGGTTTTCAAAAGATTTTTGGCAAAATTTCTGATCAAAGACATTCAAATAAACAAGGCAGCCAAGGAAAAAGAGGAAAGGTTGTTTAAGAATAACTGATTACAAGGAAAGAAATACATGGTAGCAGAATAAGAGTCGGTCTCCACTGCACCAATAACTCACCAGTGTGGTGCCAGACCTGTACTGTTCTGCACATTTATAAATGGTCTGAAGACCATAGAGCATTGAGGAACAAAAGTTTGCTGGTAACATTCTAACTTGGCATACAGAACTATGGCTTGTAAAATGACTGTAATCATAGTTACAGGCAGCTGCATGAAAACATTGGCTCACTGCTAAGGAGCATGAAAAAAAAAAATTGAATATTAGGGGCTATTGGGGAAGCAACAGAGCAAAACAGAAATCATCACTGTACCATCCACAGCTCGAACACTATGTGCTGTTTGAAGAAGACTGTGCATGGAAATGGGAAGGTCTCAGAGAAAGAAAACAAGACTATTGCTGAAGTGGCTGATCTGGAAAGAATTAGCTATACCACCTAAATGCATAAAGGACCTGAAAGGGAATATGATACTGGCTTACAAAACTTCAAGTGGATGGACAAGACAGTTAGGGACTCATTCACATTTTCTACTCCTTTAGGAATGACGAGCCATCCAATGAAGATTGTGTGTCATGATTCAAAGTGAATAAAGTGAGGCTGACAACATGACACTTAAATTAGGCCAGCCAAATTAGACTTAGGGAAATTCTCATGCTGAAAGTAGCAGGATGTTGAGACAGTAGGATGAGGGATGTGATTCTTGGCTGTGCTGGTTTTACTTCTACCTGGGTATCTGCCTCTAACTCCTTTCTGTTGCTGTTACACATGTTCGTAGTCACAGATAATCCTTCTCAGCAGCAGCTTTCCTCACAGCTGGCAAAGAGCTTAGCTCCCCCAGCCTTTGTTTCCTTCATTTTCTGAGCTACAGAGCACATTTCAACTATGCTCCATAGCGCCGCACTCAAGTGGTGCTGGCCACATCTTCTGGGTGTCTGGTAGGATAGCCAGGTGCCCTGTGCAGCAGTTTCCTTGATGTGTCTCTTGATGCCTTGCTGTCTTGTTGGCTTCCAGAGACACAGGTGAGATTACTCTGGCAGAGCTGGATCAACCCTGAGCCTGAGTGAGCAGAGCCGTTCCTATGGTCATGGGTGGAGGCTTGCTCCCTGCTGCTTGGGAGGTTAGGCAGAGGCTAAC
This sequence comes from Erpornis zantholeuca, assembly GCA_013400515.1. NCBI lineage: Eukaryota > Metazoa > Chordata > Aves > Passeriformes > Timaliidae > Erpornis > Erpornis zantholeuca. The sequence goes on along the minus strand of VZTN01024617.1, from coordinate 45,262 downwards.
AGTGCTTCAACTTGCCTTGCAGTTGCACTGCAGAAGCTTGTTGGTGGAGAGACAGTCCGAGCCTCTCCCTTGTGCTGAACCAAGAGCTCATAAAGCAAAACAACGAACTGGTGTTCCACGTCAAAAGTAAACTTTCCTCCATCGTCCTGGTTTAACTTTAACCCAGAACTGATCCACTCCGCCCCAAGGTCACACTTGCCTGTGACAGTATGAGGTAAGAGTGTGATCATGTAGTTGGGTTAGGGGAAAGACTAATCTACTTATCAGCTGCAGCATAAACCATGCACGTAAAATACACTGATTTTCAACTGCATGATGCTTTCATGTATGTTGCACTGATTATTTTTAGCATCTAAACTTTTAACCAGCAATAGGTAGGGAGGGTTTTTTGTTTCACTCAGTGTTTGAATTGCAGAGTTGGCACTGTCCAGGAATATATTTAGTATAAACTGAAGACAATCAGCTTTATACCAACTGACCCTGCCCAAGGGTACAGCCCACTCCTCTTCACCCCCCCGAAAAATAGGTTTAAACAACCAGCTCCACACTACTAGGCAACATGTTCTTACTCCATTACTACCTGGCTGCACAGGCAAGCAATTGTCAGTTCGAGGAGCTGATTTGAATTGACTGAACAACCAGCCTAGTCTACCTGCTCTGTTAATTGGAGCAGACTAACTAATTCGAAGTTCAGGGTAAGGATTTGCAATGCAGCTTCACAGGGGGAAACCTTCACTTAAATGACTGTGAGCTCCTTGAATACTATTCTCCAAAATCTGTCACACATCGTACAGCCTCTTTTTAAAAGAAATACTAGAATTTCTTTCTCAAAAAGCTTTCCACATACTGCAGTACCATCTAATTCTTACTCATGTCATTGGCAGACCTCCACTGTTGCTGCAGGTAAGGAAGAACCTTCACCACAGCCTGCTTTGCCAATCTGTAGATGAAGGCTAGAAGGGAGAAATGGTCAAGAGGATCAGCACTTCCCTTCACATGAGCAGCAAGAGTTGTCTAGTTGTTTGACAGGAATGACAGGAAAGAAACAACAAAGAGAGAATAGATATACAAACTGTGCTTGGTGCACTTCTTATTAAATAATGTCCCCCAAAAGACCGGCTATATTAAGCATGTCATTTTTTAGACATTTAACAGTCATCTGTGAATCATAAGCAATATCTTCGTGGTATTATACAGACACACCGGCAATTTATCATCTTTACAAAATACAACCTATGACCCTTGGACCTACTTACAGGTAGGTCTGTAAGTACATGAACTTGATGCTCTCTCTTGATATTACTCACTCTTGTATATGGAGTAAGAAGCATACTGGGCTGCTTAGCAAGATAAAGGATGCACAAACTAAGGGAAAAGTTCAAACAGCCTTTTGTGAAGATAGTGTAACTCTTTCCATTCCAAATTCTTCCAGTGAGCTTTGGCCTATTATGTATAGCTATTTTCCAGTAAGGATGCTGTCTAACACCTTCAGTTCAGTAATAAATATACAATTATTTTCCTGCATTTTTCAGGAAACAGGAAGAGAGAATTTTATACCCAAGAAGTATTTGTGTTCCATGCGATCTAGAGCTGTAAACTTTCTGCTCCTTAATGAGACATATGTTTATATACATTGCTACTTTAGCTTGGTCCTCTGAAATACTGTCACAAAATATCCTACTTCTATTGCTCTCTGAAGAAATGTGTCAGTAGGTAAATTTTACTTTATCCATTTAGACATTACAGCTACAGTTGTCATGCTTATAATTAACTGTTAGGAATAGTATCTCTGCTACATGAAGCCAGGCAAGCTGGTCAAGTTGAACTACTTTTGAAGCACCTGTAAAAGAATAAAAGAAAGCACCCAACTCAAATGCGTTATTAAAAAAAGTCTTATTTAGAAGTCTTAAAAAATACAAAGCACATGATATAAAATCAAATAGCTATCCATCAAAACTTTGTTGTTTATCCCCATATAAGATCATGTACTGGCAAGTGTTAGGTAACAGTGGATAATCTCAACATTTTATCCCAGTGCCAGCTGATAACAAGATCAGCTTGTCAACTCAAATAGGATAACATTACATGCTTTTGCCATGTTAGTATTTACAGCACAGTAACTTGGAAAAAAATACATAAATCGTATTATACCAAAGATAATAAGCAGTCTAATCCAAGATGGTGAAATGGATTCTCTTTTTCTCTCTACAGCTTCAAATGATGTTCAGTGTAAGCAGGTACACAGAGCAAGGTCCTATACACAATCTGTTCAGAGCCTTAATACAGTACAGTTACGGTCAAACAAAACAGACTTATCTGTTAATTAAATATACTAACAACACTGCATAATATTGCAGAGACATTTGGCTTTTTAGCAACTTTTATATTCAACAAGAATGTCTTCAGCCACAACTCACTTTTAGGTCAGCAGCATTTTTGCACAGCATCTGAAATGTCTTTTTTTTTTTTTCCCCCTCGTCTAGCAGGAATATTTATCTGCTTATGATTTCTACACAGAATAAACAGCTGTCAGTTCCAGATTCCAGGCTTTACTGTAATTAAAATGCAGAGATGTTTCTTCAGACTCTCTTGTACAAAGTAAGTCCATTGTCATTCACATCCTTTCACCAGTAATAATAAAAGTTCACTTTTCTAAGATTAAACTCAGTAGGTTGATTTATTGGTCCTAGTTGAGTTTGAAGAATAAGAATTTGATTTCTTATTTCTGCTTGATGAGAGAGACACTTGCATCCTCCGTGTAGTTCGCACACTTCGGCAAAGAACAGCATATTTAAGGTTGTCTCTGAAGTCTTTTGAAATATAATAATAGATGAAGGGATCAATACAACTGTTCAAAGTAGAAAGACACAGTGCCGTTATGTACCACACATACAGATGACTCTGGCCGTAGGCTTTGAGGAGCGAATAGTGCACAATAATCAGCACATTGCTAGGTGTAAAACAGATGAGATACGTGGACAGGACAACAATAATGAGTTTGATTGCTCTTTTTCGTTTCTTCCCAGTGCTTACATCTACGATGGAAGCACTAAGGGTCTTAATCATTAGTATGTATGCAACAGCAGTGATGATAGCTGGGATTAAGAAGAGTCCAATTGCAAGTGAGAGGAAATAATTGAACATATCATGAGCCAAAACATTTTCAGGCAACACATCATGGCAGGTTGTGATGTTAAGATTTGAAATAGATGACGTCTGATTAACAAGATACAATGGAATGGTGCCTAACAAAATCAGTATCCAGATAGCAATGGAGATGCCCAAAGCAATTTCTGATTTCTTTTTTGAATGCACTATGGGGTTGACTACAACCCAATACCGTTGTACACTGAGACATGTCATAAAGAGGATGGAACAGTACATATTTCCATAGAAAAATCCAACAAACACTTTGCAGAGACCTTCACCAAATAGCCAGTTATTGCCATTTAGATGGTATGAAATCTTCAGTGGGAACCAGACAACAAAAAGAAGGTCTGCCAATGCCAAGTTAACCATATAAATCACAGCTGGATGTTTCTTCTTTGTTCGGAAAAAAAAGACCCAGAGGGCCATGGCATTACTTGGCAAACCAATTATAAAGACAAAGATATAAACAATTGGAAGGAAAACTGTAGTCAGCTTTCCTGTGAGGACTTCTGCTACAAATTCATCCACCTCGTATAACTCTTCAGAATCATTTGTATTTGGAAGTGCCTGGCCAATGAAACTTCTTCCTCCTGGTTTGTGGGGTCGACTATTCTCTAAAATTAAAAAAAAATAAAAAAAAGAAGTTGTTGTTTTTGTTTAAATACAGACTTTTTGCCCTTTTAAAAAATAAACAGTGATTTACTCTGAACATTTGCAGACAGCCTTATCAACAGAAAAATTAAGACTGAAGTTCAAACACTTAACAATTTATATTCCCTTTGTTTTAAATTTACTATCCAAAAGACAACATTTACCCCTATTCAAGGATTCTACCAGCAACCAAAACACTTTTCCATGTCATCAGTGATATTAAAAATGCCTTGTTAAAAGTGCCTTGTTAAAACGGGCTCTCAGGTGCTCTTACCACCTGAACAGCTACAGTAGAAACTGTTTCAAGCACCCCAGGGCACCATTAGCTTTTCACACAGCAGTGCCAGATTACCCGAATGCTGGGACTTACAGAACTTCACAGCAGGCTAATGTAACTGCAATAGACGCTTTGCTGGTTTAGATGGCCCAAAAATCAGGTATGCAGTAAAAAAAGAACATATTACCTTCATACAAGCTAAAACTGAAAGTCAGAATGTCACGTCCAAAGCCACGCAGAAGTGATCCCTACGGCATGACACATGTTACAGTGTACCTGTATGGAATCTTGAACATACCAACTCTGTGCACAAAGACGCAATACGTTCCATTGTCTGGGATCTCCTTCAGGAGAGATGCTCTCTGTGGTTTCTACACCAAGTGTCAGGTGATAGAGGTGACAGCTAAGGCTGCTTCATACACAGTCTACTGTCACTACAAGCTTTGCTCTGCCTCTGTGAATGCTATGGGAGCTTGCAAACCAAATGGGCGAGCCAGGCACTCTTGACTGCTGTCCTGTAGGACAGACTTCGGACAGCCCAGTTCGGAACCCCTGCACACACAACACAGTCCTTCTCTGATGACAGGCTAAACTACACAAGCAGACAATGTCCTTGAATGCAGACCATTCCAAAAAGTCAGACAGTGACCTACAGACATTCATGTCCATACAGCTAAACTGTATTGACATGTAAGTTGACTGGTTTTGGGAGAACTATTTCTAACCTCAGTTTCTATCAGTATTTGAGGATTTGTTTAGCCAAATCTCCCCAGATGGAATTTAAAAAAGAGTCTTTCAGAGTACCTGAACAGTGGACAGCCATGAGCAGTGTTGAAGCATGACCCCTTTGTTAATAAATAATTGAGACAGTTCCAGAATGAAAAAATGCTTACACTTTATATTTTAAAAAATTCTTACACAGGAAATATGTAAATACACAAGTATGAGTGTTCCCCAGTATAGATTCCCCAAAGTAGCCCACTTCAGATAGCTGTTCCTTTCAAATTATAACTGCAAAAGTCTGATGTACAACATTAGACTCCAGTCTAGACTCTGCAACCTTCTGAAGTTGTATACGGAAATACACATATATTGATACTCTTTAGAGTTTTGAATTAGGTTAGCCTAGATCCACCTTAGGACTTAAAAATCTCCAGGCCCAGGCTGCCTTCACTGGAAAACTGAGGTGTAAGAAAACTTATTGTGAGTAAAATGACATAGACAAATCTTGGGAGCAGACTGCATGAAGACAGAAGCTTAAATTATACTAACAAAATAACCATCCTAAAGAAAATTAATTCAAATGCCAAATAGTTGTTTTGGTCTATATGTGGTGTAACTACAACAAGGCAGAACTATACAAACTCTCCTTTCAGATATTCAAACCCCATGATTACCTCAGCAATACTGCAAAGTTTAATTATAATGCAGCAATCCTAGTTCCCTAACCAGAGCTGTGAATAGGAGAAGCCATAAAACCAGCCTGAAGTACATAGCTTACAGATACCAGATACTAAAGTGATAATTAAGTAAGCAATGCTGATTTTCCTCAGGCTTACAGCTGAGCTGAGAAAGATCCTGGAGATGCTTGGAAGCAGACCCTATATTCTAAGTTGATAGCAGTCCTCAGGATACAGTAGTAAAACACACCATATGTGCTATGTTAAGCACCTGTCCATCAGAAAGTGGTCGATATTATAAAATTGCAGTCACACTATTTTTATTCCATTCCAAAGACTTCAATTATTATAGAGAACTAGAAGAGCAAATACTACTACTTTGTTCTTACTAATGTTTTGTGATCAGATATAAAACAATGCTTTGCAACTGAAGTTCAGAGGGTAGGTAGAAAAAACAAAAACCTCACCAAAAAGTCCCAAACTCTTAGTGTGAGACATTACAGTAAGAACTACACTGAAGTGAGTGGACTGAACCACAGACAGCGATTCTTCGTCTTGCAAGAGTGGCAGAACAGAGACAAAAGATTTATTCTACTTTGTAACACATAGTGGTTGCAGAGACCAAATCTTGTTTTCATGCTGACTTTAATTCAAGCCTCAAAAGTTCTGACTACAGATACTGGACAGCTTTTTCCAGTCCAACTAGCACCCTACACATATAGGGAGACAGTGTCCTGTTTCCCTGCAGTTAACATTCCCTCACCGAGCAACCAATCCTTTGTTAGGTATGTGCATTTTCTACATCCTTTTCTTACTCTTTCACCACTTCCCGTTTTCCATAACAATCGACCTCTTTTCCAAGACGAGTTTCACCCTGCTTGACTCACTTACAGAGAATGCAGTTGACTTGCTAATCTGCCCACGGGAAAAACGTACTATCCTCCCACAAAAGACTATTTCAACACCTTTGCCATTTGTCCAGAAGATATAACCCACTACATACCAAACACAGGATTATGCCTACCCTGCAGACACAAAAGAGACAGTAGCACGGAGTATCTAAAAATTAACTAGTTTACCCATTATAGTAATACCCGCAACAGGGCTAAATTTAAGATTATCGTCGTTTTTGGATCTGCAACCCAAATTCGCCACAACACCGTAATGGTATCAGCCTATTTGAAATGCGTCACAATAAGCCTCTGGCTTAGTGCATCTCCTTTGGTTGGGATAGGATCACATTTCAGCTCATCTCATCTCTCTACTCCAGGATATCAAGCACTCAGCTAAAACTTTTGCACACACTACTATTCCCTCTCTCCCTCTTCCCCGAGAATTCCAAATTCCTCACTTCGTCCAGGTCAGACAATTAGGCTATTAAGTGGCAGTTTAATTTCAGGAACTCCGCTCTGAAGAACACAATTTGCAGCTACCCACTGAGAAAATATGACGTATGCTTGGCTTCAATACATATGCGATATATATCCTGTACTTGGCTTCAATATTTACACAGTCTTTATGCATACGATTTGATTCGGTAAATGAGCCCAGGATGAACTATAGCAGGACACAGTGGAAAGGCACGCAGATATGGCAAAGGGGTTTATTATCAAAGGCAGCGAAAAATAAACTTCGTGCAGTGAAATATTAATATGCATGACTGCTTATGTTTTTTTTTTCCTCAAACAGCACTTACAGCCAACAAGCAATAATACAGACTAACAATTAAAAAAGAATTCTAGCTTCTCAGAGCAGGGGAAAAAAACCAAGGGCATGGTCTTTAAAGTTTTTTCAAGTTTATCTTAAGTGGGAGTGGCAGGGAGTGGACTAGAAGAAGGCTGGAGAAAGCTTTTTACAAGACCACTAAGTGACAGGACTAGAGGGAATTGTTTTAAATGGAAAGAGAGTAGATTTAGATTAGATAGTAGGAAGAAACTCTTCATGTGAGAGTGGTGAGGCACTGGAACAGGTTGCCCAGAGAAGTTATGGATGCCCCCGTCCATGGCAGTGTTCAAGGCCAGGCTGGACGAGTCTCTAAGCAACCTTGTCTAGTGGAAGGGGTCCCTGCTCGTGGCGGGGGTGCTGGAACTAGATGGGCTTTACGCTTCCTTCCAAGCCAGACCACTTCACGGTTCTCTGCAAGGCGGGTAAAGCCAAGCCCCGCGCGCCCCACAAGCCCTGAGGGGGCTGCTCCCTCGCCCGCGGAGCGCTTTCCCTCCCCGCCGGGGAGCCCTGCCTGCGGCTCCTGGCAGCCACACTGACACCCGCACGAGTTTCCCGACCCGCTCGACTCGGCGGAACCCCACCCCGTCCGCTCCGGGCTCCTCGCACCCCAGCCAGGCCAGACACCTGCCCCGGCGAGCGCCCCGACGTGCCCTCGCCC